>JAJEJO010002019.1:409643-453075 GCA_020662805.1 Glaucomys volans
AAAATCAGAGTGTCAGAGAATTTCAGCTTGGATCACACATCCAGTTTTAACTGATTATTAATTTAATTATTAAGATTATATTCTTTCATTGGGACATAATTTAAATAAAATGAACTGAGATTATTAGGAGTCAGAGATGACATTAAATCAGTACTTAAACATTATCTCTGGAGTTTTTCTTTTTACAATAGTGTCTAATACTTTATTATTTATGAACACCTGTCACAACATTGTAGCAAACAGTAGTTAGCAAAAGTATGTATAAAGTGTGGGACAGCTGATTGAGAAAACTGGACCAAGTGGCAGTCATACCACACTTCTGAGTTTGTTTTCTCCTGTAAACTCAGGGTCAAACTCTCAATTGACTAAGTCACAAAAAGCCTGGTTATAATGATGAATGCATAACCATTAACATTAGACTACTTCTTTCATACAAATTTATGACTAAAATTATGGGGAGTAGATTATTAAGTCAGCTGAGATCTCCATTCTTCCCCTCTATAAAATTTATATGGAAATCTATGTCAGTTAACAAACAATATGCCAACTAAGACAGAAGAGTTCATCAAATGATCTTCATAGCCAAGTTCACTGGGTTGTGTATGCCTGGTGTTTTTAACTAGAATCCAACTCTGGATGCATCAATTCTTGAGTTGATAGCGCCTAAAAAGTCTGGGAGATACTGACATTCTTACTGTTTTGAGTTTCTAAGACTTACCACATTAAATCTAGTTGGTTAGGCTGAAGTCATCATTTACATAACACTAGGATATACCATATCAAATCTACTGATTCTAGGTCCTGGCTTTCCACCTTTTTACTAAGATGATTTCTGTATCTACCTGCTCTTACCCATTAGCAGTTGACCATTTTTTGAATCAGCTCCTAGCGATATATTTCTCCCAAATTCTTGGTAGAGAGCTCGACATTCTTACTAAAGGAAGGCTTTTCTTATTATCCTTGCTAAAAATTGGCCTTTTCATACATGTCCTAAGTCAAGGGCATTTTAACACAAGGTAATAGAGAAGGGATTAAAAATAAAACATATGAACAGTATTGTATGAAACCACAACCAGGGAGCTGGAGATTTGCTGGGGTTTATCACATTTATTATAAGAGCTCCACTTAACTGCAGAATTATAGTGATCTTTTTTAAAAAATTAACTGGCCAATACTTGGACATAGTTTAGCTACGGCTTCTGAATGCCTCTCAGGAATCAGAATCCATTCTGTTCTCTGCCAGGGGAGACTAACTGGGTTGGTCCCCATCAGTAGGGTATGTATTCTCTTTGGCCCCTAGTTGGGTTGGAGAGCAGAGAAAAGGAGAGTTAAAGCAGGTATTCATTCTCCCAGATTCTTCCCTGTAAGGTCAACTTGGTCTGACTGTGTCCTTTGACTGAAAGTCACTCTCTTACAAAGCACTGATACTATGTGAGACCCTCTTTGTCATCTGAAATTTAGGGTTTCTTGTGATTCAGGTATGGGTAACTTTGTGAGAACGCACTATCTTCTGTGCTTACTCTGCACAATTTTTTTATTGTTTTTTTTTTAATTATACGTGACAGTAGAACCCCTTTCAATATAATTATACAGCAGAGAATATATCTTTTTTTTACAATGCAGATTCACACGATTTATATAATCTTACATATACATAGGGTAATACTGTCTGTCTCAGTCTATCTTTCCTTCCTCCACTCCCTCCCATCTCATTTTCCTCTACACCATCCATACTTCCTCCATTCTTTCCTATTCCCCTCATAACCTCTCCCCCCTCATTATGCATCAGCATCCACTGATCAGAGAAAACATTTGACCTTTGGTTTTTTGGGCTTGGCCTATTTCACTTAGCATGATATTCTCCAACTCCACCCATTTACCAGCAAATGTCATAATTTTATTCTTCTTTATGGCTGTTCACTCTGTACAATGAGTATGCCATGTGTTTCCCTTAGACACCTAACTTATGCAGACTTCAATATCAAGGGTATTATTCTTGAGCAGTGAGTAGAACTTTCTCCCCCATAGGCAGAACCTAATCCAATCACAAATGTCATTATATCAAGTCAGGGGTTGCATCGACTGACAGGCTAGACTACCCATGACCTACAAGTAATGTAATAGCAAACTCTAACCAGCTAATGGACAAGAGTAACAAGTAAAGGGACTAATCTAGTAGTACAAAGGATCATAGGGCAAGAACCAATGAAATTCTTGCTTTATTGTTACCCTTAAAATCTTATCCTTAATAATGTTTTCTCTATAACCCAAATCCCTAACTTCAGTAGGGTAATATTCGAATATCAATCTGAGGAACACATGCAAGGGATATGGAATCTAGCTCAATCTCCCAGGCACCCAGAGCCATTCCAGGAGTGATGGACAGAGAAAGAGCTTCTGGGGCCTAAATCGACCACTGCTATTAGTTAATGGGGAGATTTTATGTGGTGGCATAAATCTGTTTCACTTGCCTACGTAAGCAATTCCTGGATTCCTATATCCTGATGTGCAAAATGTGGAGAGAAACTAAATCTCATTTTTGTCTAGATACCTTCCAGTTCAAATTATGTTCATAAAAGCAAATTAGTTTTCACTGGTACTGAAATGGAACAAGTTCCCTGCATATACAATCATACCAAAATGAACCCCATATTATGCATAACTATAATGCACTAATAAAAACATTAAAACCAAACCAAACCGAAAAAGGAAATTAGTTTAAGAAGTCCTAATACTATAGCATCAGGTTTCATTTTAAATTACTGTATGTAATAAGTTTATTACATAAAATTTAGAAATTTGTTTTAATTTAGCAAGAAGTAAGGTAAAATAGCCCCTAAGGACATTACAATTTTGAGTAACAGCAACTATTGACTAAGGTCAGAATAAGAGAAACCACAAGCTAGAGACTTAAGGAAGTTGTCGGGGTGGGGACTCCATAGAGCAGCTTCTTAAAATCGTACCTTATTTCCAGGTGTTTTTCAGTGCAGGATAATGGATCATCCTGCGAAGTATTTTAGTGCCAAGTAATTTTTGTGGTAAAAGCAACTGATTTTTTCAATAAATTTGATTAATTCCCTTATTACTCATTGAAATTAGAACTGAAAATACCAGCAGTGCGCTGCAGTGGATGTGCTTGTATAAAGTTTGACGTGCCTCTGATCACTTATTCAGGATAATTTTTGGAAGTAGGACAGTAGGAAGTAGGAAGTAGGACAGAATTTATCAAAATGCTCCTATATTTCCACCTAACTGGTGGAAATATAGGAGCATTTTGATAAATTCTACAAATGAATCTCCAGAAGATTAAGATAAACTTACATGCCCAGCAGCAATGTAGATGGGTGTTTTTTTCATGCATAGGACACACCCAGGGGCAGAGTCAAAGTTTCCATATTGCCAGTGCTGACATTGATCCTCCTTCTCAATTTATGGCTAAATTTTACTCTCTCAAAATCAGAGGATCCACCCAAATCAGTAAAGCCTCTAAAACTAGAACAAATATTTTCCAGGAAGCTATTCCTTGCCTTAGTTCTAAATAAAATAAAGAAACAAAGTCTGTGAACTGGAAGAATTACCAAATAAGAAAACAGAGAGTGTGGGTAGGTTGGTAAAGGCAGAGTGTGTGTACTATTTTTAAAACTATGTATTTCTGAATTCTAGATGGAAGGCAGAATTCAGAAGAAAAAACTTTGTATCATGAAAAGTCCCTTTAAAGATCAAGCCAGGAGTCCATGACTTGGAGTCCATGGCTCATGGAGTTTGCCATGAGCATGCTTTCTTTCAGTCTCAGTGTCTCTATTTTGGAAAACTTACACTACAATATTAACCAACTTGGGACTGGGCAGAGGTGAAAGTAAGAAGAAATGAAAACTTGAGGGGCACTGAGTCTCATGCATCTTTACATTCTATGGGATAATAAAGCATTCTATGGGATAATAAGGGATTTAACACATTTTTACAAAGATATAATCATATGACTGCAAACCAGCTTCAGCTCAGCATTCTCCTTTGACCATGAGGGAAGGGTTCAGTACATCCTTGGCTTGGAGAAGACAGGGTCCTAGGGGAACAGTGATAAGAAGTTCAAGGTAGTGAGAGAAGCGACAGGTGACCACTGGGTTAACAGTTCTTGAAGCTCCTCAAAAATAACTGGAGGAGCCTGAACTTCTAGCATCCTGGTATGAACTAGCATTGTAATAAGTATTAAGGGAAGGGTATGTTCCTGAAAGCAGAAATTTGGACAACACAGGTACTAAAGTCAGAACCCTGTTAATCTTGTGATCTATCTTATACCAAATAGTAGGAAGTATTACAGCTCAAAGCCTCATTTAGGGTGGAAAAATGTTTATAGTTTATTCTTTAAAATCTATAGTTCTGCATAATAGGCATCAAGTTTTATGAATACACTCAGGTATTACTTAATAATGTTTTACATGCAGTACAATATTAACCTACCTATGTGACTCATCTGAAATTTTATACTCTTGAGAAGAAGGAAGGATTAAGTAAAAATGTTGTTTCTAAAGTATTTTCATATGCAATTTTTTCCCCAAAGAAAAGTCTCCAAGGCAGAGCTGCTTCTCACTTTATCTGTGCTACTCAGTTACTCCCCCGTCCCATATATAGAGGTATCCTAAGGTCATATATTGATTCAGCAGCAAAACTTGCAAGGATTAATTCATTTAGTTCAGTGCAACTTTTGTTGACCAGGTCTAGACTCTAGGCCTCCTAAGTGTCTCCCAATGTGGGCCTCATTTCCATATGTTGTGGTATCTCTCAGGTAAAGCAGCAAATGGAAAATTGCATTTCAGAAGAGAAAATCAAGTTTCCTTGAAAGGCTGAGGCATAGGGTCACTAAAACTGTTTTACCATGCTCTCTACTCTATTTGGGTAGCAGTTCCTGCTATAGGCCACTTCTTTATTACTATTATTATTATTATTATTATTATTAGGTACCAGGGATTGAACTCAGGGGCACTTGACCACTGAGCCACATCCCCAGCCCTATTATGTGTTTTTATTTAGAGACAGGGTCTCACTGAGTTGCTTAGCACCTTGCTTTTGCTGAGGCTGGCTTTGAACTCAGGATCCTCCTGCCTCCGCTTCCTCAGTCGCTAGGATTACAGGTGTGCACCACTGTGCAAGGCTATGGCTTTTGGCATAGATCCTGCACCAGTCCTCACTAGTCTAGGTTTACTTGTAATGAAAGTCTCTGAAACCTTTGCTTAGTCAGAGATGGAATGGTTCTGATTCTACACTTTGTGTGAATTGGAGATTAGATCTCTGGATTGAAAGATGGGCTATATGTGGTCTTCACATGGTTTCTTCCTGATTTTTTTTCTGTGATCCAAAATGAATCCAACATGAGACAATAGCTTTAAAATAGTGTGTAGCTATATTTTACATAGAACTGACAATCTTACTTTGGAGAAAAATAGAAGCTTCAAATGCCTCCCCAGTTTTCCATGATAGTGGCAATTCTAAAAGGTCATGTTTTCCTTCAGAGTCTATAAGCTTTTATTTGAACACCATATAAACTCAGGACAACTCTATGCTCTTATCTCTAGTCTCAATACGTAGAATCACCAAACCTCTAATCGATTATTATCCTAATTTTCACAACTGGAATAAGAAAAGTATTTCTAAACCATATAGGCTCCACTGACTCATACAGCCTTCTTAAAGGGAGGAAAGAGCTGCCAGGGCCTTACTTGATGTCAAGCTGATGGATGAAGGGTAGGGGGATCAAACAGCTCACCTAGAAACCTAACTTCAGTTGGTTTGATCCCATGGATGCAAGGATTATTGAACATATGCACGTTAATAAATGTAAATCATCATATAAATAAAATGAAGGACAAAAATAACTTAGTCACCTCAATAGATTCAGGGAAAACCTTCAACAATTCAGCAACTATTCCTGATAAAAACACACTGAAGAAACTAGGGATAGAAGGAACCTACCTCAACATTATAAAGGCTATATAGGAGAAACTCAAAGACAACATCATAGTGAATGGGGAAAAATTAAAAGCATTTCCTTTAAAATCTGGAACAAAACAGATGTCCATTCTAGCTGCTCCTATTTAATATGTATTAGAAATCATATTATCAAAAGCAATATACAAATTCAATTCAATCCCCACCAAAACACCAATGGCATTCTTCTCAGAACTAGAAAGAAAAAAAGTTCTAAAATTCACTTGGAGGAATAAAAGACTAGAATAGGCAAATTAATTCCAAATCAAAAAGCAATGGAAGCATCACAATACCTGACTTCAAATTATACTACAGAGCTATAGTAATCAAAACTGCATGGCACTGGCATAAAAACTGATACATAGATTGATGGGACAGAATAGAAGACATGCGGATAAACCCACACATCTATAGTCATCTAATCCTTCACGAAGGGGTCAAAAGCTTACATTGGAGAAAAGACAGCCTTTTAAACAGATGGTGCTAGGAAAACTGGTTATCCATCTGTAGAAGAATGCAACTAGATCCTTAGCTCTCACCCTGCACAAAAATCATCTCAAAATGGATCAAAGACCTAGGATTAAATCTAAGTTCAATACTCCAACATATAAGCATAGGCAATGACTTTCTCAACAGGACCCCTAAAACTCAGAAAATAATGCCAAGAGTTAATAAACAGGAGAGCACCAAATTAAAGTTTCACAGCAGTAGACCCAGCTGGGAGGAGCCCAGAGGACCAGCCACTTGACCTTCCCTGCAGGCCCAAGCACCGCATTATCAAGCACCTCTCAGACAACAGACTACTGAAAAATAGGAGATTTGAATAGTACAGTAAAATTTTATTGCAGAATTTTTTAAAAATAGTATTACAATTATTCCTATTATACCTATTATATTGCCACTTTTTTCCTTATTAATACTCTTATCACTCTATCGTCCTCTTATTTATATGTTTCCTTGGAGACTCTCTTTTCTCATGCTGACAACCTATTTCTTTTAATTCCACTTTCACTATTCCTATGACCTAGTACCTCTATAGACTCACTTCTTATCTCATTAAGGTTATATTCTACACCCCTCCTCATCCTCTTTTTTCACAATTTGAAATTGTTTTTCCTATTGCAAACCTATTAGTTTTGCTATAGATAATAATGTGAACCCATCTCTGTATATTATGACAACAGTTAATATCTAAATAGGGTGTATATGGATTAAGGATGCATATTGTTTATATGGTGTGTTGCTAATATTAATCTCTTCAAGGTGAGGTATTGAAAATCTGCAGGGACACCATAAGTCTTTAAAGGGAAACTGCAATACCTCTGATTTGCACTGCTAGAGGGGAAGATACATGAGCAACAGGAGAAAACAAGGGAAGAAAGTGTCCCAAACAAACCTAGACGCTATATCAATAGAACCCAATGACAACATGGTAGAAGGAATGTCAGAAAGGGGGTTCAGAATGTACAAATTTAAAATGATCTGAGAAGTGAACAATGTGATGAGATAGCAAATGCAGGCAATGAATAATCATCTAATAGAGCAACTGCATGAAGCAAAAAGTCATTTCAATAAAGAGATAGAAGTTCTGAAAAAAAACCAGAAATCCATGAAATGAAGGAAACAATAAACTAAATTAAAAACTCAATAGAAAGCATAACTAACAGGCTAGATCACTTGTAAGACAGAATCTCAGACAATGAAGACAAAATATTTAATCTTGAAAACAAAATTGACCAAACAGAGATGATGGTAAGGAATCATGAATGGAACCTCCAGAACCTCCAAGAAATATGGGACATCGTGAAAAGACCAAATATAAGAATTATTGAGATTGAAGAAGGCACAGAAATACAAACCAAAGGAATGAATAATCTGTTCCATGAAATAATATCAGAAAATTTCCCAAATCTGATGAATGAGATGGAAAATCAAATACAAGAGACTTACAGGACACTAAATGTGCAAAATTACAACAGATCCACACCAAGGCACATTATAATGAATATACCTAACATACAAAACAAAGATGGAATTTTAAAGGCTGCGAGAGAAAAGCATCAGATTACATATAGGTGGAAACGAATACAGATATCAGCAGATTTCTCAGTCCAGACCCTAAAAGCAAGAAGGGTCTGGAACAACATATTCAAGCACTGAAAGAAAATGGATGCCAACCAAGAGTCTTATACCCAGCAAAACTTAACTTTAGATTTGATGACGAAATTAAATCCTTCCATGATAAACAAAAGCTAAAGGAATTCACAAATAGAAAGCCTACACTACAGAACATTGTCACAAAATATTCCAAGAGGAAGAAATGAGAAACAACAATGTAATCCAGCAGAGGGAGGAATTACCCTAAAGGAATAGCCAATTAAAGGAGAAACCAAGTCACTTTAAAAGACAAAAATAAGTCAAAATGACTGGGAATGCAAGTCACATCTCAATAATAACCCTGAATGTTAATGGTCTAAACTCAGCAATCAAAAGACATAGACTGGCAGATTGGATTAAAAATAAAGACCCAACAATACGCTGCCTTCAAGAGACTCATCTCATAGAAAAGGACACACACAGACTGAAGGTGAAAGGTTGGGAAAAAAACATACCATACACACAGACTCAGTAAAAAAGCAGGGGTTTCCATTCTCATTTCAGATAAAGCAGACTTCAAGCCAGAGTTAATCAGAAGAGATAAAGAGGGTCATTTCATACTGCTTAAGGGAAGCATAAATCAGCAAGACATAATGATCATAAATATTTATGCCCCAAACAATAGAGCATCCATGTATGTTAAACAAATCCTTCTCAATTCCAGGAACCAAATACACCAAAACACAATAATACTAGGACTTTAATACACCTCTCTCACCATTGGACAGATCTTCCAAATAAAAATTGAACAAAGAAACCATAGATCTCAATAACACTATCAATAATTTAGACTTAACAGACATATATAGAATATTCCATCCAGCAACAAGTGAATACACTTTCTTCTCAGCAGCACATGGATCCCTCTCTAAAATAGACCATATGTAATGTCACAAAGCTACTCTTAGCAAATACAAAAAGATAGAGATACTACCTTGTATTCTATCAAACTTTAATGGAATGAAATTAGAAATCAATGATAAAATAAAAAACAGAAACTACTGCAACACCTGGAGATTAAATAATATGCTATTGAATGATGCATGGATAACAGAAGACATCAGGGGGGAAATAAAAAAATTCATAGAGGTAAATGAGAACAATGATACAACATATCAAAATCTCTGGGACACTGTGTAAGCAGTACTATGAGGAAAATTCACTGCATGGAGCACATTCAACAAAAGAATGAAAAGTGAATAAATGACCTCACATTATAGCTCAAAACCCGAGGAAAAAGAAGAACAGATTAGCACCAAAAGTAGTAGAAGACAGGAAATAATTAAAATCAGAGCTGCAATCAATGAAATTGAAACAAAAGAAACTATTCAAAAAATTGACCAAACAAAAAGTTGGTTCTGTGAAAAAATAAACAAAATTGATAAACCCTTAGCCACGCTAACAAAGAGAAGGAGAGAGAAAACTCAAATTATTAAAATTCAAGATGAAAAAGAAACTATCATGATGTTCTATTGAAATACAGAACATCATTAGAAACTATTTTGAAAATCTATACTCCAACAAAATAGAAAATCTCAAATAGGTTTCCTATTAAACATCAATAGGTTTCTAGAGACATATGACCCACCAAACTGAATCTGGAGGACATACACAATTTAAATAGACCAATTTCAAGCAATGAAATAGAAGAAGTCATCAAGAGCCTACCTACCAAGAAAAGTTCAGGACCAGATGGATTCTCAGCTGAGTCCTACAAGACCTTCAAAGAACTCATTCAAATACTCCTCAAAATATTCCATGAGATAGAGGAGAGAGAACCCTTCCAAACTCATTCTCTGAAGCTAATATCACCCTGATACCAAAAGCAGACAAAGACCCATCAAGAAAAGAAAATTTCAGAAAAATATCCCTAATGAACATAGATGCAAAAATTCTTAACAAAATTTTAGCAAATCGCATACAAAAACATATTAAAAGGATAGTGCACCATGACCAAGTGGGTTTCATCCAGGGATGCAAGGTTGATTCAACATCCAGAAATTTATAAATGTAATTAACCACATCAACAGGCTTAAAGTTAAGAACCACATGATTATTTCAATAGATGCAGAGAAAGCATTTGATAAAATACAGCACCCCTTCATGCTCAAAACACTAGAAAAACTGGGATAGTAGGAACATACCTCAACATTGTAAAGGCTACCTATGCTAAGCCCATGGCCAACATCATTCTAAATGGAGAAAAAAATAAAAGCATTCCCTCTAAAAACTTATACAAGGCAGGGATGCCCTGTTTCACTGCTTCTATTCAACATCGTCCTTGAAATTCTAGCCAGAGCAATTAGACAGACTAAAGAAATAAAAGGGATATGAATAGGAAAAGAAGAACTTAAACTATTACTATTTGCAGATAATATGATTCTATATTTAGAGGAGCCTAAAAATTCCACCAGAAAACTTCTAAAACTCATAAACAAATTCAGTAAGGTAGCAGGATATAAAATCAACATTCATAAATCTAATGCATTCTTATTCATAAGTGATGAATCCTCTGAAAGAGAAATTAGGAAAACTGCCCCATTCACAATAGCCTAAAAAAAATAAAATACCTGGGAAACAATCTAACGAAAGAGGTGAAAGACCTCTACAATGAGAACTACAGAACACTAAAGAAAGAAATTAAAGAAAACCTTTGAAGTTGGAAAGATCTCCCATGTTCTTAGATAGGCAGAATTAATATTGTCAAAATGGCCATACTACCAATAGTGCTATATAAATTCAATGCAATTCCAATTAAAATCTCAATGACATTCCTCATAGAAATAGAGGAAGCAATTATGAAATTCAATTGGAAGAATAAGAGACCCAGAATAGCTAAAGCAATCCTTAGCAGGAACAGTAAAGCAGGTGGTATCACAATACCAGACCTTCAACTCTACTACAGAGCAATAGTATCAAAAACGGCATGGTATTGGCATCAAAATAGGCAGGTAGATCAATGGTACAGAATAGAGGAGAGAGAGATAAACCCACATAAATACAGTTTTCTCATACTAGACAAAGGAGCCAAAAACATACAATGGAGAAAAGAGAGCCTCTTTAACAAATAGTGCTGGGAAAACTGGAAATCCATAAGCGGCAAATTGAAACTAAATCCCTATCTCTCATCTTCCACAAAACTCAACTCAAAATGGATCAAGGACCTAGGAATTAGACCAGAGACCCTGCACCTAGTAGAAGAAAAAGTAGGTCCAAATCTTCATCATGTTGACTTTGGACCAGATTTCCTTAACATGACTCCCAAAGCACAAGAAATAAAAGCAGGAATCAACGATTGGGATAGACTCAAACTAAAAAGCTTTTTCTCAGCAAAGGAAACAATCAGCAATGTGAAGAGAGCCTACAGAGTGGGAGAAAATCCTTGCCACACACATGACAGATAGAGCACTAATCTCCAGAATATATAAAGAACTCAGAAAACTCTACACCAAGAATACAAATAACTCAATCAACAAATGGGCTAAGGAAATGAGCAGACACTTCACAGAAGAGGATCTACAGGCAATCAACAGATATATGAAAAAATGTTCAATATCTCTAATAATAAGAGAAATAAATGCAAATCAAAACTACCTTAAGATATCATCTCACTGCAATTAGAATGTCTATTATCAAGAATACAAGCAACAATAGGTGTTGGCAAAGATATGGGGAAAAAGGTACACTCATACATTGCTGGTGGGGTTGCAAATTAGTGCAGCCACTCTGGAAAGCGGTGTGGAGATTCCTCAGAAAACTTGGATTGGATCCACCATTTGACCCAGCTATTCCACTCCTTGGCCTATACCCAAAGGACTTAAAATCAGCATACTACAGTAATGGAGCCACATCAATGTTCATAGCAGCCCAATTCACTATAGCCAGATTGTGGAACCAACCTCGATGCCCTTCAATAGAGGAATGGATAAAGACACTGTGGTATATATATACAATGGAATATTATTCAGCCATAAAGAATCATAAAATTATGACATGTGCAGGTAAATGGATGGAATTGGAGAAGATCCTGTTAAGTGAAATAAGCCAATCCCAAAAAACCAAAGGCCAAATAATTTCTCTTATTAGTGGTTGATGACACATAGTAGGGGTTGGGGGAGGTACAGGAAGAATGGAGAAGGGATGGATTGTTTGGGGTAAATGAGGGGTGGGGAGGGTGCAGGGAAGGAAAGATAATAGAATGAGACAAACATCTTTACTCTATGTATATGTATGAATAGGCAAATTGTATGATTCTACTTTGTGTACAACCAGAAAATTGATAGTTGTTCTCCATTTGTGTACAATGAACTAAAAAAAAGAAAAAAGAAAAAAAAACAAAAAGCTTCACAGCAAAGAAAACAATAATGTGAAGAGGGAGCCTACAGAATTACAGAATAGAAGAAAATCTTTGCTAGCTACTCTTCTGATATAGGATTAATATCAAGAAAAAATAAAGAACTCAAACTTAACCACCACCCCACCCACAGATAATAAATGGGCTAATGAACTAAACAGACACTTCTCAAAAGAAAAAATACAAATGGCTAAAAAAAGTATGAAAAAATGTTCAACATCATTAGCAATTAGGGAAGTGCAAATCAAAACCACCCTGAAATTTCATCTCATTCCAGTCAGAATGGCAGCCATCAAGAATACAAACTAATAAATGCTGGAGAGGATGTGGAGAAAAAGGGATGCTTATCCACCATTGGTGGGATTGTAAATTAGTACAACCATATGGAAATCAATGCAGAGGTTCCTCAAAGGACTAGTAATGGAAATACCACATGACCCAGCTATATAACTCCTCAGTATTTATCCTAAAAAATTAAAGTGACCATACTATAGTGATACATACATACCTATGCTAACATCAGCACAATTGATGCTTCAATTCCTTCTTTGTCCAATACATGTTCAATACTCATTTCAATCCCTTTATAAAGATACTAAATATCCTTCATCTGTTTTTTGCCTCTCTTTCCAGGTTCACCTCTTTATCCTCTAGTTTCGTCCTAAACAACTTTTCATAAATCCAGGCAACTTCTTACCCCTGCAATTTTATATACAGTCTTCCTTTGATATCCATGAAGATTTGGTTCCATGCCTATCCTTCTCCTGTGAATACCAAAACCTATGGATGCTCAAGTCACTTATATAAAATGGCAGAGAATTTGCCTATGATCGTCACACATCCTCCAGCATACTCTAACTTATCTCTGGATTACTTAAAATACCTAATACAATATATACACTATGAAACTAGTTGTTATATATTTTATTGTTTATGGAATATTGACAAGAATAAAGTCTGTATATGTTTAGTTACAGATGCAATTTTTATGAATAGTTTAAAAATTTTTTTTAGTTGAGATGGACACAATACCTTTATTTTATTTATAGGCCATGCTGACTATCAAACTCAGTGCCTCCCTTGTGCTAGGCAAGTGCTCTACCACTGAGCTGCAACCCCAGCCCACCTATGAATAGTTTTGATCTGTGGTTGGTTGAATCTACGGATGTGGAACCCCTGAATACAGAGGACTGACTACTGTGCTTTTCCTCTGGGGTACCTATGTTCTCCTGGAATTTCCTATTAGGCCTTTAAAATTATGCTCTTATGTAATTTCCTTTAGCATTTATTATGTAACAACTCATTTTTGCCTCAACACAGTGAATAGAATTAATTACTCAGTTTGTACAGTACATTCCCAGTTTAGTCTTATTTTTAATATGTTGGTACTAGATGTTGTGGATCTGCAGATGCATGAATCCTCGTTCTTGGATTCATAGTTTAAGAGTGATAAACCTTGGTACATAATAGATGCTTAAGACAAACAGTACTAAGGGACTGTTGGTGTTTCAGGGTAGTTAATTTTGAATAAACATGAGAAATGATGACTTTTCAAAAAATAGTTCCAATTTAATATTAACATTTTCAAAACGGTTCCATGTTACCATGTTCTAGCTTATGGCAAGTGAACATTAGTTGCTAATGTGTTTCACACTGGGATCATTTAAAGGTAGTAAATCACTCACAATTTCAGTATGTTGTTGGTAAGCATTTTAAGAATATGTAAGCCTGGGGGAGAAAAGGCTGAAAAGAATATCTAATCTCAACCTTTCCCATACAAGGGAGATTTACAAAATTTTTTGCTTTGTTACTAGTAAGACATAAAATAATAATTTCCTTATAATTGGATACAGAAGAATCACATTAATTTGCTTAAATAGTAGGTTATATATATAAAGAATAAGTTTGTGTCTGTTCAAATAAGTGAGAAGAAGAGTCAAAAATTGATCATGCTGTGAGAGAGGTGCTTGATAAGGTTTAATGGACTAATACTATGTAAAGAGACAAAACTACAAGTTTTTCGTTTGTTTTTTTGTTCAGTTGGTATACTGGAAAGGATTGGAGGTTGTGACTTACAGAGACCAGTATTTCTTCCTTCTCTGACCTTTCACACTGAAGTGCAATGAGGGTGGAAAATCTTATCTGGAGGATGAACTATTGACAAATGCAGTAATATTTGTGGATAGATTTACTGCATTCCATTTCACAGATGTTTTCATTCAACCCACAAATACCTAGTAATTAACTGCCTTTTATTAATGAGGAATTAATGCTCAGAGTGTAAGCAAGTAAGAATTAGCACTGTCATGAATGAATTTTCTTTCTAGTCTTTGTTTTCTTGTAAAATCAATTCCTAATACCTCCCAACCAGTGACATAGCATTTCCACACAAAAGTGTCATAGAACCTACCTTCCAGTGTCCATTGCCCTGTCCATGTTTGTTTCACCAGTGAATTTTCAATAGTACACTCATAAGATGAATTTGATCCTATGATATTGAGTGCACTGATAATTCAAAAAGGACCCATAATACCCAATTTCTTCAGAGACAGAAGCATAGTCCATTTTCCTTGTGATACGTGAATGAGGACAGACACTTAGCACCCTGCATACCAGGAAGCTGTTCACGGGCCTCTTTTCAGACTTCATCACAGGTGGGAGGAAAGCTCTGCAGGAGAAAGAAGGGCACATGAAGAACTCTCACCATCAGCTTCTTAGACCATCTGTGCAGAACGCACTTTAATACCCTTGAAATGGAAAGCTAGTTTTTATGAGCAGAACTTGGAAGTTACTGAAAGTAAAACCAAAACAAACCAGAACTCTGTAGAACCTTAAGATACAGCATCAGTATCAGAAAGAATGAAAAAGAGCATGCATGGGCACACAGCAAATGGCCATCTCTGTTTTCTAGGATCTTAGCTGACAAATCTGAAGGTCTCATTGAGCAAGCAAAATGTGGACATCAAAATCTATAGACTAGAGTTCATGCAGAACTCTGAGTCTTCAGATACTGACTCAGCTTATTTGACTCTGTTTACACATAGTTCTTTAGATTTCTGGGTCAAGTTGTAAAGAAGCAAAATGTAGCAAAGGGAAAAGGAACAAGTGCTGGATTAATCAATCTATTGAAAAATATACCCAAAATATGTGTGTGTGACACTAAATTATTATACTATATACTATGTTAACTACGTTACATATATATGTGTATAATATATATGGAATACTGTATTAATTACTAGCAGGCTAATCATCAATATGCCTCATCATCAAAAATCCTTGATAGTCTGTATTAGAAATAAGCCAAGAAGTCCTGTGGTTAAATTTAATGGAATGCCAGTTTGAGTCAATATAACTTTGAGAATCAGCAATATATCAAATGCAGAAGTATATTAACTGTCTTAATCGTGCATTATTATAGCTATAAACATACATGAAGATACCTAATAAGTATATTGAATATCTAATAAATTAATATACATATAGTTAATATGAAGAGCAGGAAAGCATGTAATATAAAAACCAACTTCATTTGTAGTATAGAAAAATGCAATTGAAATCAACCACACAATATTTTTTCAGTTACAATACTGGCAAAAATTTTAAGATTGATAATACTGTGTGCTGGTAAGATTCAGGGGAAAATACTTTATGCTGCTGGTGTTATTAATATATTAAAATTGCCTGATAGTTTTCTTTCAAATAACATCACAGTATTAAATGTTATTTTAATGTAAAATACTCAAAATGTCTCAATATCCACCAATGGGAATAGCTGTATCCATTATATTTATTACTATGAGATACTATGAATTAAAATAACAAAGTCGAAAGAACCCATAGTATATTAAGAAAAAGATGTTTCAGAGCATCATTGAGATAGTATTGTTATGCTAGTATTGTTACCATGGTATCATTGTGATAGTTTGTTATGCTTTATGAAACATTTTATATACACCTACTTCCAATCTTTACTGTATTTGGCAAACTTTTCAGCTGTTCCCACATAGGTATAAATCCCTTCATCCACAAAGAATATATAATCTTCTGAAAAAGAGGCGTACCATTGTGAATCTTGGTGTGGGAGAAGCATGTCTTGTTTGCACATTTTGGATCTTGTTTTTCCAAATGGTCATTGCTTTTGAACAGTGGAGTTATCTTGATTTTTCCAGTGAATTATGACTTTGCCCCACTCCCAAATAAGCATGGGAGAACCATATCTTCATTATAGCTTCTGATGACAAGTTTCTCATTCATGATACTATCATATTACTAATGTGACTATAGAAGAGTAAAAAGAACAAAACTGAAAATAAGAGCAGAGACATTATGAAAAAAATTAGTAATGGGCGCTTTCCAATAATTTTTTATCAAGACTATCTAGAAGATTCGTTCTAGTTCAGCAGCATGATTATTATCAGACCACATCATCAAGAATACCTACCATCTAACTATTAGAAAAAAATCCATGAGGCTCTGTGCTTGAGTTTTTTTCAATTTTGATTCAATGTAACTGAGAATTGTTAGTAGCCCATAGAAACATTGGTTTGCTTCCCACTTGATCAATAGTTTTCTTTCTCCTCCAATACAATACTGCCCCCTTCTTTGGGGCTCTTTTCAGGCCAGTTTTCAGGTGTCTTTTCGGGCATGTTTTCAGGCATGTTTTCGGGCATGTTTTCACCCTTCAATTCTTCACGAAAATTGAGAGTGTCTATTATCAAAAAGACAAAATGTAACAAATACTGTTGAGGATTCCCAATATGGGAAAACTGTTGGTGGCAATGTTTATTGGTACAGCATTTATGGAAAAGAGTATGAAGCTCCCTTATAGAATTAAAAATATTTCTACCATATGATCCAGCAATCCCACTCTGGGTATGTAGACACTGAAATGTTTATTGCAGCACTCTTCCATAGCTAAGATATGAAATCAGCCTGGGTGGCCATCAATGGATAGAGAGATAAATATCACACACACACACACACACACACACGAATGTTATTCAGCCACAATAAATTGTAAAAATTTGTCATTTGCAGCCACAGGGGTGGAACTGGAGAACACTTTGTTAAGTGAAATAAGTCAGGCACAGAAGGACAAATATGGCATTTTCTTACTTGTATGCAGAAACGACAAAGTGGATTTCATAGAAGTAGAGAATAGAATAGTGATTACCAGAGCTTGGAAAGTACACAGGGATAGGAGATGATGGCTAACAGATGCAGACAAGCAGTTGGATAGAAGGGATAACTTCTAATGTTCTACAGCATATTAGGGTCACTACGGTTGACAACACAAAGAAATGCTTCCAACACTAAGAAATGATAAATGTCTGAAGTGATAGATATGTCGGTTATCTTGATCTGATCATTATACATTGTATGCAAGTATTAAAATTTCACACTTCACCTAATAAATATGAACAGTAACTGCATCAACTAAAAATAAAAATATATATCAAAAGGGGTGGTACAAAGAATATATAGCAAAGCTAAATTCAGTTGGCAGTCACCAAAGAAATGAAGTTCAGAAATAATGGTAAAATTTCTTTGAAAGCATTATGCAAGTCATATTGGAAATTTCTTAACTGTAGCAATTTGAATTTTGTATTAATTTTTTAGAAACATACTGTAAAATTCATCTAAAGCAAAGGAGAAGCACTAATTTTTTACTCCATTCATTTATAACTTTTGATTATTTTATTGGTAGAATCTGTTTTACTTCATAAATAAAAAATATTTTTTTCTTAAAAGGAGACATGCAAATCACATTGTAGGGAACATTTTTATCATAGGTAAGACAACACACAAGTTGTAGGCACTATTAAAAGCATGTATATCTCTATATATCTAAAATAAGAAATTATGTAGGACCTGTTTGAAAATTGGCAGATAGAATTTGTAGATTAGAAGTAAAAAATCTAAGGTCAAACTTATTAAGAATTGATTTTAAAAGTAGTAAAAAGCTTTATTAAAAAACTCAGGTTTTTATCTTATTGGTTGTGATTGTTTTTAGTCATGCATTGGAGGTCACTACTCCTTAAATGAACAAAAATGACAGATCTGGAATTTCAATTCCTGCCTCCCTAGTGGCATTAATGTCTACAACTATGTACAAGGAAATAGCAAATAACAGACACATGGTTTCTGCAAAAGAGGTCTATCATAAAAGCCAATCCTTTTCTATTCACTAAAAGGATCCTTCAAATATCTTTCCTTTTATTTGATATAAACAATCCACACATTACAGTACATAACATCATTTTCTTTTGTGTTTGTTTGAAATATTAGAAATCTAACTCAGGGCTTCACAAATGCTAGGCAAGTGTTCCACTACTGAATTACGCTTCTATTCCCAAAACCATTTTCTCTTCTATTAAGTTTCCAATCCAACTTTCCATTAACTCATATGCTTTCTACCCTCTTAATTACCCTCATTTCAATTGTGTTTTCTCATTCTTGGAGTTATCAGTACATTTATTTGGCCCTAAACTGGAAGAACCAAACTATAAGCTTTCTCCAAGTTATCTATCTAAACTTCTTGGCATAGGATAACAAAAATAAGATTGACTTGCCCATATATAACATATAAATTAGTCCAAGAAATTCTGCTACATTCATGATAACCAAACCTGAAATCACGAAAGAGCCATGCGCTGCAACACATGCTGTAAAAGCAAATGAAATCTTATATTAGAAATGCATATGAAATACCCAGACCTTTTAAAGGAATAAACAACAATGGTAATAATGTCTAGTTTTAAGAGGAGTAATTCTTGTTTTAATGATCAAGAAATAAAACCCATTTACATATGTTCATCATTACCTCAGGCAGTGAAGTAACTACAAAAAGTAAAAACCCTCATTTGCATAACATATACCTTATCACATTAAAAGACTAGTGGGAAATTCTGTATAAAGCCTAAGACGCCAATCAGTTGGAGTCTGGTTATTTAAAAAATTCTTCCACAGATGTAGGTTTAGTAGTCGGGCTGCCAGAAAATTCAGCCCATGAATCATACAGAAAATATTCTCCTAACATTACAGAAAACATTGTTCAACAGGGAAAATATAAGAGTTAATAAAAAAAGATCTCACAACATCAAGTGCTGTCATTCATTGGTGGTGTTCACATTGGTCAATGTGAAATGGTGCAGCCATCTTGATATAGAGTTTGGCAATTTATTACAAAACTAAACATACTCTTAACATACAATCTAGAAATTGTACTTCTTGGTATTTACCCAAATGGAACTGAAAACTTATGTCCACAGAAAAACATGCACATGGATTTTTACAAAGGCTTTATTTGTAGTTACAAAAAACTGAAAGCACCCAAGATGTCTCTCCAATAGATGAATGCATAAACAAACTGTGGTATAGCCACACAATGGGATATTCTTGTCATAAGCTGTCAAGTCATGAAAACACATGGAGGAAACTTAAAATGTCTACTTCTAAGTGAAAGAAGCCCATATGAAAAAGCTGCATACTCTTCCATAAGACATTTCAGAAAATGCAATATGATGGAGATCAAGGTTGCCAGGGATTTGGGGATACAGAGGAATAAATAGCAGGAGCACAAAGGATTTTTAGGGCAGTGAAACTATTTTCTATGATACTATAATTGGAGATACAGGTTATTATATAATTGTCATCGCCACAGAATGCACAACATCAAGAGTTAACTACAACATAAGCTATTAACTTCTAGTGATAATGATGCAACAACACTGGGTCACAGATATTAACAAATGTCCCACTCTGGTGGGATGTTGAGGGAAGCCGTGGTTGTGTGGGCTATACGGAAGGGATGGGAATATGTAAGATATCTATACTTTCCACTATTTTGCTGGAAACCTAAAGCTACCCTAAAACATTCAATTCTATATACTTTTTAAAAATATTTTTATCAGTGCATTATAGTTATACATAATATCAGGTTTCATTTTAACATAATTAGACATGTATCAAATATCATTTGCTCCACATCAGTCCCTAGTACTTCCTCTTTCTCTTCCCTTTCCCTCCTCCCTTCTTTTGTTCTGCTTCCTCACTCTACTGGTCTTTTTATTTATAGTTTTTAAAAAAATTGGTGTGTGTGTGTGTGTATGCGCATGTGCACATAAAGGTGAAATTCACTGTTGTACATTCATATATGTACGCAGCATAATTTAGTCAATTTTATTCTGCAGTTCCTCCCTTTTCCTGTCTCTTTTCTCTCCCCTTATATCTCCTTCTCTACTCCACTGATCTCCTTTTTATTTTCATGAGACATCTACTTTCCCCTTATTTTTCTCTAGCTTCTACATATGAGACAAAAGACATTCGACCCTTGCCTTTCTGAATCTGGCTTATTTCATTTAGCCTGATGTTCTCCAGTTCCATCCATTGACCAGCTAATTCCATTGTTTCATTCATGTTTATGGCCGAATAAAACTCCATTGTGTATATGTACCACATTTTCTTTATCAATTTATCTGTTGATGGGCACCTATATACTTTTTAAAAGAAGAAGGAGAAGGAGAAGGAGGAGAAGGAGAAGGAGAAGGACAAAAGAGAGCTTTGTCCAAGAGAAATCCAAAGCAAGACTACAGAGGAACATGATTCTTACCTGAAACACAAAGAGATACTCCAACTATAGCAACTATGAAGCCCAGCAACTGCATGATCATTAATGCAGCAATGACATAGGGGGTCTTCCCAGTCACTGAGGGAGGGAAAAGGACAAAAAAGAAGCATGTTGACAATATTGATAAAACAGGTATTCCTACTTGTATTTGGTAAGATCCTACGGCCAAAGATTGACTGTAGTTCTTTGTTAGGTTGTAAACACTTCTCCGGGGACTAAACCTTCCACCCAAGTATTAGTCCCAGATTCACACATTCAGCAACCTTTTATGTCACAGTCATCTTTTTTTTAACTCAAAATCTTAGAACAATGCTGTTTTGGCCAGACTTTGGGACTTTACTTCATGAATTTCTATTAGTGGCTTATCCACAATGCACACAAAATTTCTCTGGTGGAGAGGCCAAATAGGCAAATGTGCTATCATTATCTTTATCTTGTGCATCTAGAAGTTCTCTGGTTTTATAATGTATTGATAATTCTGCAACAAGCAGCAAGCCAGACAGATCCAGAACTAATGTTAAGTGTGACTCTTTAATAATTATAACAAACATATGCTAGTGATTAACTCTTAAAATGCAGAAGAAATTATGCTGATTATGGTATCCATACCATCTTCTAAGACTACAGTGTCAAGGTCTGACATTAACTAAAAACAATGTTTTCACTATTTCTGATTTATAATCCTCTTATAAAACTAGTTTTTAATGTAGAGGATTAGCAAAGAAAGAGCATATTGAACATCTACTTACAACTATAAAAAACTGCAATTAGAATATGAAGATAATCCTTAAAAATATTAAGTAGTATAATTTAAAATCATACTAACTGGCATCAAATACATATTGAATGTCCCTAATATGAAAATCTGAAATCTGATATTCAGTTTTAGATTTTGGAGCATATTTGATTTTGAATTTTCTAATTAAGGATGTTCAATAAGTCACTGTATTCAAGTATTCCAAGATCTGAAAATCTCTGAAATCTAAAACACTTCTGGTCCAAAGGGTGTCACATAACAACCAATACATATCAAAATCACTTTTTACAAAATTATTTAATGCTCCATAGACCTAACATAACATTAAAATTGATCTGTATGGAAAAATCTCACTAAGAATGTTTTAATAAATCAACTTTTATTGAGTTGTAAAAAATATACAAGTACATTTTTACCAAAATTGCTATTTCTTAAATTAAAAGATGAGAAAAATCATCCTGAAATATCAAATACTCACCTTGTCCAAACTTGCAGCACTGAAGTAATATTAACATCCAAAAAGGATTTACAAGGAAATAAAGTCCATAAACTTTTATTTGTGAATATTCACCTGTGAAGAAATAAAAATATTTAAAATATTGTCCTATATATTTCCTACTGTTTGGTAAGTTAAAGTACTTAACTTATTAAATGTATTATTCTCAAAACTACTCTTAAAACTGTAAGATTTTAAAAAATATTTTTTCACTCAAAATGAGTGATCACTTTCCAATCATTTAAGACCAAACTTAAGAACCTAAATTTCAAAATTTAAATCTAAGTGAATTGACTCCATCTCCTCTACTATCTAACAGAACTTCCAAATGAGACACTTGGTAGTCATCTCTTACCATTCCCTTCCTTTGCTATAGTCCATCTGTCCCAAAGTCAAATCAACTGCCTTTCAGGCTGTCTTCTGAACTCATCTCCTTCTCCCCATGCCCTCAGTACCTTTGTATGTAAATACAGGTGCTGAGTTTATGTTTGTAAACATTATTCCTACACTATCATCTCCTGAAGAAACCACATGATGTGCTATAACCCACCACTCTGCTTTTCTTGCATGTGCTCCCTACCCTTCCTTCCCACTCCCACTCCCATCCCCATCCCCCAGATGCGACTATCACTTCAGACAGACATGGTTTCCATGTTCTTTCCCACTTCCACATCTTGGTCAACATAAGACTTGTCTCCAAGGTGGGCTGAATGGTGGCCTTGAAGGTGTTTCTATTTCCTAGTCCTGAGAACCTGTGAATATCCCCTTAAATGGCAAAAGAGCAAGCGACATTATATGGCCAAACTTAAGGATCTTGAAGGAATTTATCTTGAATTACACAGGTGGGCCTGGATTCCAATGAGAAGAGTCCTTGAGAGAGAGGAGAGGGGCAGAGGGAGGTTTGACACAGACACAAAGCAGAAGACAGAGGAGAGGAGAAGGCACTGCGACCATGGAAGAAGACACAAGCTAAGGAATGCAAAGCACCAACAGCAAAAGCCGAAGCTAGAAGAGGCAGGAAATGGACTCTCCCTAGAGCCTGGGAAGGGAATGCGGGCCGGTGACACCCTGACTTATGGCCTCCAGCATGGTGAGACAACTTCTGTTGTTTGAAGCCAATCGCTTGCCATAATCTGCTACAACAACCTTAGAAAACATACACTCTCCCTGGTAGGTTCTCCTTATATCAACCCTGCATTTCCTCACAGTTACTGTACATCTCACCTGGGACGAAGAGAATGGCTCCAACAACAGTAAATGCAGTGATCAGTAGTCCAAAAGCAGATAAAATCACAATTTTCTTTAGCATAATATCAAATGTAGATTGAAGTGCTAAAAAAAAAACAGAATTGTGAATTCAATCACAAGGAAAGCTGTTTCTGTGAACTATAAGGTGCAGAGACAAACTGATACTTCACCATACTTTAAGAACCTCTGAGCAGTAACTCCTTCATATCATCAAGTCACCTCACATTTTTTCAAAAGCCAATGGCTAAATAGGGTAATGGCAGTATACTGGTGGATGCTTAATGCACAGGTGACACTTTTCTACCCTGCACTTTAAAGAATGAAGTTACATACAACAGGCTTTCTCAACTGAGGCATTAACTTTGGGGGATAAATATGTCTTTGTGTGGGGGATGCTTTGTGCATTCTAGATGTTATGCAGAATCCCTGGACTCTATGAGATGCTAGTAACAGTCCCTCAGTTATGTTAATCAAAATGTCTTTAGACATTGTCAATGTCCCTTGATGAGCAAAATCACCCCAGACAGATGACACAACATTGATACACATAATGCTGATGGGAAAATATCTGGCTAATTAGCAATATAATATAAAATTTTTAATACATCTGAAAATATGAATGTTTTGTTTTTTAAAAAGATGGTAAAATAAACATTGGAAAAATTACCCCTTATGAAATCTTGGTGGAGAATAGTGCTTAAAAACTCAATGAAAATATTTATTAAAAAAATAGATTGTAAAGACTCAACAGGATTCATTATATAAGTTACAGGTTTCTGGTGGTAGATTTATTATCAAGCACTCAGTACATTTCCCTCAAAGTCCAATGTAATGGATAAGCCTAAAATATTTTCATTTAATCTCCTTCGACATTTTTATGTTTTGATTAATATTGAAATTAAATTTTCACAAAGAAATTGTTAAAGGTAACCTAAAATCAGACTGAGTAGCAGAGAGGAACAGGATATGTGATTGAAATTCTGCCATGTATCATTCACATAGAGATACCCTCCATGCCAGTAATCAATGGGTGACTGTTGTGAAGTGGAACAAATTTAACTGTTATGTTCAGTATTTACCTTTTCTCTACTAAAATAATTCAAAAATTAAATCACTAGTAAAAAAAAAAAAATCAACAAATTAACCCCTGAATGACCAGAATAAAATCTATGTTTAAGGTTTACTGCAGGTCACTGAAGATTATTTGAATTTCTACCTACTCATACTTTAGATTGTAACCCCAACTCTAGTCTCTTTAGGGGGAGACAGAGGCTTAGCAACAACCATTTGTGAAACTGTGTAACTGAAACCCATGTGAGTCAGAAAAGAAAAGTATAGTAATCTTTAGAAAGCATCATGTGGCAAGTTCCCCAAATTTATTTGACCTGTTACTTCCACTCAGCCCTAGAAGGTAGGTGACTACTACTCAGTCACAACCCTGCCTCCTTATCAGGCTCAGTTCTCACAGCTCCTCTGTCTTCTAAGCTCAAATATCAGCTAGAATGAAATTAAGTTCACAGGACACCAAAGGCACAGACAAAGAAAGCAATTTCTCCAGACATGCCAAGCTTTCCATTTTAATCCCACGTATATTGTTAAATAAATACAGTTTGATAGTTCCACGAAGGATTATAAAATAGAAGCTATTTCAAATGTCCCTCACAATCAATCCAACGTTCATATGAGATTCTTCTTCCAGGTTTAATTCCATACATAAAAGAGATTAAGATCAAGCAACAAGACTTTACAGCATAATTTCATGCACAAAGGCTGATTTGTATGTCATTTTTAGCAAAAAACAAGAGTTTGACCCTTACATAAAATTCAACCCCTTTGGGCTTAGAGGAGCTGCTGTAGAAGAAAAATAATGCCAACATGAGCAACAAAAGTCAAATCACAATATAGCACTATTGGCAGTGTTCCACCATTAAATGGCCTTCTCCCTTTAAGCAGAAGTACATTATAGATAGCTTTAGTTCCTGTTCAACTACTTCTTATTTTCAAGGCTACCTTAAACTTTCCCTTAATCATGATTTCCCACAAATATATTACTGCAGGTTACTTAAGTAACCACAGACAATAAAAGAATATCTCCATATTTCTTTAGTGACCCTTTATGAAGAGTTTCTTTGGGCTCCTTTTTTAGCTCAGAATGGCCACATTTCAGCAGGTCCCATAGCAAGTGTGGGGAAGGTATCTTGCTGCTAGCCTAGCTGTCAGTTTCTCAGTGTGCCTGAAGGGAGAAGAATTTGATATCGAACATCATAGAACCCAATAATCTTGAGGGTCTTTAATTGGTGATCTTTTCCTGCCTTTTAATAAGTGGGGAAAAAAAAACATATCCTTAGTGCTGCCTGATAGAGTTAACACCAAATATCAGGGTAAATAATATCTTTGTCAACAAATTAGAAGTTATAAAAATTTTTCCTTTTATATCTTCTCTTACATAATTAAATCTAGCAGGCTGCTTCTCAGAAATGTTAGATTGATTCATGTATTTGTATTTACTGTGTTCCTATAGTGTACCAAGTGAAAGCTCAAAATAAGGAACAAGATTATTTGACAGTAATTTATTAAGTACTGTCAATCAATGTGACAATAACTATTTTAAGTGGTAATGGTGAACAAAAGTGGCAAACAAATCCTACCTCAAGGTCCTTACATTTTCTTAACTTCTAAATTACTTATTTGACACATAATTGTACATATTAATGGAGTACCATGTGATGTCCTGATACATGTACACATCACATAAAGTTCAAATCTGGGTAAACATCTGTCCTCTTAAACTTTTAATCAGTTTTTTGTAGTGAAAACACTCAAACACCTTTCCTCTCAGCTTTTTTTTTTCAAAAATATACAGTATATTAGACATCCTTTTAGTTGTAACTTGGTACACACTGACCAAATTTTCCTTATCTCTCTCTCTCCCCACTTTCCCCAGTTTCTGTAATCACTATTCTATTCTATTCTCTACTTCTATCAGACAGACCCACTTCTTAGCTTCCACATATAAGTGAAACCCTGATATTTGTCTTTCTCTGCCTGACTTATTTCACTTAACCTAAATGAAATTCATGGTGATGCAAATAACAAAATTACATCCTTTATCATGGCTGAATAATATTCAATTGTGTATACATGTGCTACATTTTGTTCATCCCATCCATTCATCTATCAGTGGACTCCTAGGTTGATTCAATATCTTGGCTGTTCTGATCAGTGCTGTTGTAAACACTCAAGTGAAAGACTGATTTCAATTCCTTTAGATATATATACAGCAGTGGGATTGCTGAATCATGGGGTAGTGTGGGTGTACTTCTGGACTCTCTTTTCTGTCCTATTGATCTATATGTCTGGTTTTATTTGTTTGTTTGCTTTCCCAGTCCCATGCTGTTTGATGACTATAGTATATTTTGAAGTCAGGAAGTATGATGTCTCCTGATTTGTTCTTTTTTGGTCGAGATCAATTAATCTATTCAGGGTATTCTCTGGTGTCATAAAACTGTTAGAATTTTTTTCTGTTTCTGTGAAGAATGTCATTGATATTTTCATAGGGATCACACTGAATCTGTTTTTAATGTTTTGACAAAAAATCGTTAAAGGTCATGAAGCAATAGTTATTTTTACCTTTCATTATTAGGATTGCTTTGTAGAATCTCAGTTTACATGGTCAAGTTCATGGTCTCACAGTTCTGTGTAAAGCAAAGGCATATATGGCAAAAGTTCAAGGAAAACAAAAGAATAGATAGGTCTACCTAAAAAATTTCAGAATGTTCTTCAATTCTTCACATATAGGTGGAACATAATCCTGGAGGAACTAGAAGAACATGTGAGAAGTACTTGAAATCATGAATCTGTCATCTAAATGATGGAAAAAGCCCATTGATGATATCAGAGTGAGGATGAAAAACCCTGGAAATCAACTTAATCATCAGTGGAGTGACTAACTGTGAGTTGGTATAGTTTTCAGAACAAAAACCAAGTGTCTGAAAGCAATGCTATTGGTTAAGTTTCGGTGCTTAATTCTAGTTAAGCCCTGAAGTACTTGCTAAGCACAGAGAGTCTTCTCTGAAGTGTTGAGTTAAAACCAAAGGTAAAGGTAAGAAAGAGCAGTTTCCTGTAAATGAACTTTATCTTCAAAATGTGGTCTAGGGCTCACCAAGTCCTGACTTGACTCTGGGAGTTCTCAGGTTCCTTCCTCAGCAGGACCAATGGCATCCTGAGATGGAGCTCAAGACACAGTTCTGATGTAAAGAAATTTCTCCTTAAAGTGAGAACATAGCCCACTGTCCTTCCAGGAAGTTCAGCCTCACAAAGGACTGATTTTCAACTTGAACAACAAAAGACCCACATGCAGAGCTGGATAAACCACTCAGAGAAATCACCTGTAGTTAAGTACAGACCATAAATGGTCATCAGGAAAGTTAAGGAGAACCAGAAATACAGAAATTAAAGGCCATGGATCTGAGTGACCGTTAACACCACAGGGGCTGTGACGTCCTGGATTCCAAGAAGTGCACAGGCAGTCAGGTGGAAAACACAGGTGCTCCCCTCTTTGGCAGGATGCCCAGGCTATAACCAGGAGGCCTCTTACAATGGGCTCCAAAAGAAAAGCTGGTTCAGATCAGAGGTGGCACAGACAGACACAGACAGACCTGTCCGCTCTAATGGAATGACTGACATGCAGGCCTACAAGACAGGGGTGATGTGTACTCTTCCACATCTCAAGCATGGAGCCCAGTCACAGGTATTCATGGAACATACAAATCGGATCAACATTCCCCCTATCTATAATGGTTATATCTACTCAGAGTGTGTACCTGCACATGGTGTTAGCCTTCACAGAAAGAAAATTCTGAAATTCAAGGTGGGGAGGCAGTATGGTGTAATAGTAAACAAATAGCAGAGTTCAAATGCCAGGACTACCAGGAAACACCTGAGTGGCTGTGGGTAAGCCGCCTATAGATCTGTGCCTCAGTTTCTCATCTACAAGAAGGGAATGACAATAGCACCTACACCCAAAGTCCCTGGAGAAATCACTATGATTTCAGGTGTAGCATTTGTCCTATGGGGCAAGGGCTCCACAATTAGCTACTATTATAATCAACATCTCTAAATGGGAGGCCAGGCTACATGAATCCAGTGTGGAGATGCCTCTTTACTTGCACACAGATACCACATTTACTTGTGTAAGATGTGCCAAAATAATCAACCTCCACCAAAATAGTTTCTTTAGGTTCATAAACATGTTCCTTAAAATACAGTAATAGAATAAAATATAAAAATGAACATTCAACCTCATACAGAAAAATGAAAATTAAAACGATGCTTTTTTACACCTCAAATTAGCACAGATTTTAGAATGATAATAATGTCAGGACTGTGAGGTGATAGACAGGTATTCTGGGCTGCAATGGTAGGAAATGATGCGATGGTTCTGGAAAACGTTTTGGCAGCATGAATCAGGAGGCTTAAAATATCTTTGTCACATCTTGGCTTATATATTGTTAGTAGAGTTACTTTTATAGTAACAAAAAACTTGGAAACATCCCTAGTAACCACCAAGATGAGAGTTAAGCAAATGATTGTATATCCATAGATGTGGAGAAGAGTTCTAACAAGCATTTTAAAGACATACCCTGAAAATCAGGATGTGCAAATACATAAACTGTATCAGTGCATTTATGGTTTATATTTTTTAAAAGAAAGATGACAAAAATAATTAGAGAAAGAAAAGGAAACAGGAAATTTATTAGACTCCACCAATAGTTTATTTCTAGATTTTAGGACTTCACATGAATTTGATGTGTTTTTTTTTTCTTCTGTAACTACCTAGATTATATAAAATGTTCTAAAGTGATAGTTTCTTAAGTAAAAAAAAAATTCTGAAATTTGTTTTGTAAAAAATTTATGGCTGAGAGTGATCAGATTCACTCCTGGTTCATATCACTAAAAATAATTTCACTTTTGAAAATGCCATGACCAGCAAACCTCTATCAATCCAAACACAACAAACCACACTAATGTGACATAATTTCACAATCTTAAAAATATTCGAGGATCCAAGATGGCAGACTAGAGGGAGGCTGCGTTCCTTGTCACTCTGTAACTCAGGATTCAAACAGAGGAAAATATGTTTCTCCATGAGGCAGTCTTCACTCCTCATTGATCCTCTGTGGTTTACCCCATTTGTCTACCTCGATCACTTGCAGTCTGCCAGCCTATCGACTACATTTGAGTGCCCATTGCTCACTGACTGCTGCCTATCATCTGTCATTTGCCTGTTTGCCTGCCCATCATCAACCGACCGAGGTTCATCTGCTGATCGTCTGCCAGTAGCCTGCAGACCCTGCAGACCGTCAGTGGATCACCAGCTGCCTGCTGTTGCCTGGAAGTCCACCGTCACAGTACCCACAGGTTTGGTTACACGTGGCTGCTGCCATTTTGGGGAAAAAAACAGGAACTGCAGGACCCCCCACTGACTGATAGCACCCCACCTCCAGAAACCCCGGCTTGACTGACAGCACACCAACTCCAGGGGCCCTGGCCTGACTGACTGCACCCCACACAGACTCCGTGCCCATGCCCTGAGCTGCATCTCCCCATTTGCCAACAAGTTTGGAAGCCAGTGCAGCCATCTTGGATTATCCACATAGTGGAAACTGTCATTAGGTGAGGCAAATCACTTCCTGAGACGCCTGCTGAAGACTGGAAGCTCATTGTCTCATGCCTCAGGCTACTAAAGACTGGGAGGTTTGAATAGTATATGGCTGTTAAAGTGCAGATTTTTTTCCTCTGTGTGAAAGCTTTTAAATTTTTGTTTCTTTACTTTCCTTGCTCTCTCCTTTTGTTTACCTGTTTTCTCAAGGGGTTTTCTCACTTTTCTCATGCTAACAACCAACTTCTTTTGACTACACTTTCACTCTTCCTATGATCTAGAACTTCTTCATAGTCTTTCGTATAGAATTAACAGTTTAAAAACTATACCCCTCCCCATTCTCTTTGTACTCCATTAGAAACTGCAGTCCTCATTGCAAATCTGTTTGTTATACTGTAGATAATAATTGAACTCATCCTCCCTGTTTATTATGACAATATTGTAACAATATTGTAACAAAAAGACTATTGTAACAATAGTCTTCATAGGGGCTATTTGGTTTATACCTGCATATTGTCTGTACTGGGTGTTGCTAATATTGATCTCTCCCCTTAAAGAAGAGGTTTTGGAAAACTATAGGGTCACTATAAGGCCATAGGGAAGAAACTACAATACCCCAGATTTGCCTTGCTAGAGGGGAAGATACATGAACAACATGAAAAACTAAGGGAGGAAAGTGTGAAACAAACCAAGATTCTACACTAATAAAATCCAATGACAGCATGATAGAAGAAATGCCAGAAAAGGAGGTCAGAATATACATGATTAAAATGATCAGAGATACAAACGATGAGTTAAGAGAGCAAATGCAGGCAATGATTGACCATTCCAATAAGAAGCTGAAAGAGCAATTACAGGAAACAAAAGATCACCTCAACAGAGATAGAGATTCTCAAAAAGAACCAAACAGAAATCCTTGAAATGAAAGAAACAATAAACCAAATAAAAAACTCGATGGAAAGCATCACCAACAGACTAGATCACTTGGAAGACAGAACCTCAGACAATGAAGACAAAATATTGACTCTTGAAAATAAAGTTGCCCAAACAGAGAAGATGGTAAGAAATCATGAATGAAACCTCCAAGAACTATGGGACATCATGAAAAGACCAAATTTAAGAATCATTGGGATTGAGGAAGGCACAGAGATACAAACCAAAGGAATGAACAACCTATTCAATGAAATAATATCATAAAATTTCCCAAACCTGAAGAATAAATGAAAATTCAACTATAGGAGGCTTATAGAACACCAAATGCACAAAATTACAGCAGATCCACATCAAGACACATTATAATGAAAATGCCTAGTATACAAAATAAAGATAGGATTTAAAGACTGTGAGAGAAAAGCAACAGATTGCATATAGGGAGAAATCAATACAGATGTCAGCAGATTTATCAGCTTAGACCCTAAAAGCTAGAAGACCCTGGAACAGTATATTTCAAGCTCTGAAAGAACATGGTTGCCAAAAATAATCCTATATTGAGCAAAGCTAACTTTCAGACTTGAAGATGAAATAAAATCCTTCCATGACAAACAAAATTAAAGGAATTTACACATAGAAAGCCTGTATTATAGAACATTCTCAGCAAGATATTCCATGAGGAAGAAACAAAAAACAACAATATAAGTCATCAAAGGGAGGAACTATCCTAAAACAAAAACCAATTAAAGGATAAACCGAGTCAAGTTAAAAACCAAAACTAAGCCAAAATGACTGGGAATACAAATCAGATCTCAATAATAACTCTGAATGTTAATGGTCTAAACTCATCAATCAAAAGACATAGACTGGGAGATTGGATTAAAAAGAAAGACCCAACAATATGTTGCCTTCAAGAGACTCATCTCATAGAAAAGGACATCCACACACTAAAGGTGAAAGGATGGGACAAAACCTACCACGGCACTTGGGCTCAGTAAAAAAGCAGGGGTTTCCATCCTCATATCAGGTACAGTGGACTTCGAGTTGAAGTCAGAAGGGATAAAGAATGTCATTTCATACTGCTTAAGGGAACCATAAATCAAGAAGACATAATGATCATAAATATTTATGCCCCAAAAATGGCCCATCCATGTACATCAAACAAATCCTTCTAAATTACAGGAATCAAATAGACCACAACACAATAATTCTGGGTGACTTTAACATACCACTGTCACTACTGAATAGATCTACCAAACAAAAACTAAACAAAGAAACCATAGAACTCAATAACACAATGAATAACTTAGACTTAACAGACATACATAGAATATTCCATCCATCAACGAGCAAATCCACTTTCTTCTCAGCAGCACATGGTTCATTCTCTAAAATAGACCATATGTTATGCCACAAAGCAGCTCCTACTAAGTGCAAAAAAGTAGAGATACTACCTTGTATTCTATCAGATCATAATGGAATGAAATTAGAAATCAATGACAAAATAAAAAGCAGAAACTGCTCCAACACCTGGAGACTAAATAATATGCTGTTGAATGAAGCATGTATAACAGAAAACATCAGGGATGATAATGACGATACTATATATCAAAATCTCTCGGACACTATGAAAGCAGTACTAAGAGGAAAATTCATTGCACTGAGCACATTCAAGAAAAGAATAAAATGTCAACGACCCAATGACCTAAACTTACATCTCAAAGCCCTAGAAAAAGAAGAACAGAACAACACCAAAAGTAGTAGAAGACAGGAAATAATTAAAATCAGAGCTGAAATCAATGAAATTGAAACAAAAGAAAAAATTCGAAAAATTGACAAAACACAAAAAGTTGGTTCTTTGAAAAAGTAAACAAAACAGATAAACCCTTAGCCATACTAACAAAGAGAAGGAGAGAGAAAACTCAAATTACTAAAATTCATGATGAAAAGGAAATATCACAACAGACACCATTGAAATACAAAACATAATTAGAAGTAGAAGCGCTTTGAAAATCTACACTCCAATAAAACAAAAAATCTTGAAGACATCAACAAATTTCTAGACACATACGATCTTCCCAAACTGAACCAGGAGGACATGCATGTGGGGTATGTTACCCTAGGCTGTGGAATAGTACAAATCCTGAAGCACACTCAGGATTTTTCATGCTTGGGGACACACCCTCAAGTGACTAGACCCACTGACCAGCCATTGCCTTAGTGAAGATTCACTCATCCTCCTCTCTTCTCTCCTCCCTTTACAAAACTGTGTAACTCCTAATTGGATCATCCTCACAAAATATTGTGTTACACTACCAGTTCTTTGTTCTCAGACTCCCCTCTTCTATAAAAGTGCTGCACTTCCTTAATAAATTTTGAGACTGTGTCATAGAACCTGCTCTCCCTGAGTTGTGGCCTCTGTCACCTTACTCCATCCAGAAGGGAAAAAGATCCCACGAAGGCCAGACCCAGACAAATGGCTACTACACATACACAATTTAAACAGATCAATTTCAAGCAATGAAATAGAAGAAGCCATCAAAAGTCTACTAACCAAGAAAAACCCCAGACCAGATGAATTCTCAGCGGAGTTCTACAAGACCTTGAAAGAAGAACTTATACCAATACTCCTGAAAGTATTTCATGAAATAGAAAAGGAGGGAACCCTTCCAAATTCATTCTATGAGGCTAGTATCACTCTGATACCAAAACCAGACAAAGACACAACTAGAAAAGAAAACTTTAGACCAATATCTCTGATGAATATAGATGCAAAAATCCTTAACACAATTATGGCAAATCACTTACAGAAACATATTAAGAAGACAGTACACCACGATCAAGTGGGTTTACCCCAGGGATGCAAGGTTGGTTCAACATCCAGAAATCAATAAATGTAATTCATCACATCAATAAACTTAAGGTTAATAATCATATGATTATTTCGATAGACACTGAGAAAGTATTTGACAAAATACAACACCCCTTCATGCTCAAAACACTAGAAAAATAGGGATGGTAGGAACATAACTCAACATTGTAAAGGTTATTTATGCTAAGCCCACTGCCATCATTATTCTTAATGGAGAAAAACTGAAAACATTCCCTTTAAAAACTGGAACAAGACAGGGATTCCCACTGTCACCACTTCTATTCAAAATTGTGCTGGAAATGCTAGCCAGAGCAATTAGACAGACCACAGAAATTAAGGAATAGGAATATGAAAAGAAGAATTCAAGCTGTCACTATTTGCTGATGACAAGATCCTATATTTAGAGAATCCAAAAACTCCACCAGGAAACTTTTAGTCCTAATTAATGAAATTCAGCAAAATAGCAGGATATAAAATCAACACACATAAATCAAGTGTATTTATCTATGTAAGCACTGAATCATCTGAACGTGAAATGAGGAAAACAACTCCATTCACAATAGCCTCAAAAAAAAAAAATTGGGAATCAATCTAAAAAAAGAGGTGAAAGACCTCTACAATGAAAACTACAGAACATTAAAGAAAGATATTGAGGAAGACCTTAGAAGATGGAAAGATCTCCCATGTTCTTGGATAGGCAGAATTAATATAATCAAAATGACCACACTTCCAAAGGTGCTATACAAATTTAACTCAATTCCAATAAAAATCCCAATGTCATTCCTCATAGAAATAGAGAAAGCAATCAAGAAATTCATCTGGAAGAACAAAAGATCCAGAATAGCCAAAGCAATCCTGGGCAGGAAGAATGATGCAGGAGGTATCATAATACCAAACCTTAAACTCTACTATAGAGCAATAGTAAATAAGGTGGTATGGTACTGGCACAAAAATAGACACATAGACCAATGAATGGTACAGAATAGAGGACCCAGAGACAAACCTACATAAGTACAGTTATCTCATACTAGACAAAGGTGCCAAAAACATGCAATGTAGAAAAGACAGCCTCCTCAACAAGTGGTGCTGGAAAAACTGGAAATCCAAATGCAATAGAATGAAATTAAACCCCTATCTCTCACCCTGTACAAAACTCAACTCAAAATGGATCAAGGATCTAGGAATTAACCCTGAGACCCTTCACCAAATAGAATAAATAGTAGGCCCGAATCTTCTTCATGTTGGTTTAGGACCAGACTTCCTCAACATGAACACCAGAGTGCAAGAAATAAAAGAATCAATAAATGGGACAGATTCAAACTAAAAAGCTTTTTCTCAGCGAAAGAAACAATCAATAATGTGAAAAGAGCCAGGCATGGTGGCGCACACCTGTAATCCAAGCAACTTGGGAGGCTGAGTCAGGAGGATCGTGAGTTCAAAGCCAGCCTCAGCAACTTAGCGAGGCCCTAAGCAACTCAGTGAGACCCTGTCTCTAAATAAAATACAAAATAGGGCTGGGGATGTGGCTCAGTGGCCGAGTGTCCCTGAGTTCAATCCCTGGTTATAATAATAATAATAATAATAATAATAATAATAATAATGTGAAAAGAGAGCCTACAGAGTGGGAAAAAATCTTTTCCACACACACATTAGACAGAGCACTGATCTCCAATATTTATAAAGAACTTAAAAACCTTTACACCAAAAATACAAAGAACCCAGTCAATAAATGGGCTAAGGAACTGGATAGATACTTTACAGATGATATACAAGCGATGAACAAATATATGAAAAAGTGTTCATCATCTCTAGTAATTAGAGAAATACAAATTAAAACCACCCTAAGATTTCATCTAACTCCAAATAGAATGGCTATTATCAGGGACACAAGGAATAATAAGTGTTGGTGTGGATGTGGGGGAAAAGGCACACTCATACATTGCTGGTGGAGTTGCAAATTGGTGCAGCCACTCTGGAAAGCAGTATGGAGATTCCTCAAGAATCTTGGAATGGACCCACCATTTGACCCAGCTATCTCAGTCTTCGGTTTATACCCCAAAGGTCTTAAAATCAGCAAAGTATAGGGATGCAGCCACATCTATGTTCATAGCTGCTCAATTCACAATAACTACATTGTGGAACCAACCTAGATGCCCTTCAATTGAAGAATGGATAAAGAAACTGTGGTACATATACACAATAGAATATTACTCAGCCATAAAGAAGAATAAAATTATGGCATTTGCTGGTAAATGGTGGAGCTGGAGAATATCATACTAAGTGAAATAAGCCAAGTCCAAAAAATCAAAGGCCAAATGTTTTCTCTGATCAGTGGATGCTGATACATAATGGGGGGGGGGAGGTGTGATGGGTGGAATAAGAAAAGAATGGAGGAAGTATGGATGGTGTAGAGGAAAATGGGATGGGACGTGGTGGGGGAAGGAAAGATAGTAGACTAAGACAGACTGTACTACCCTATGTATATGTAAGATTATATGAATCGTGTAATTCTACATTGTGAAAAAAAGATATATTCCCTGCTGTATAATTATATATAAAAATAATAATCCACTCCCTGCCCAAATTATGAGTTGGCCCCAAAAGTGCTTTCCCCAATGTCAGTAATAAAAGAAAAGGCCTTGATGCTATACCACCTTTTCTTGTGATAAAAGCCTTACTGAAATTCTAAGATACTTTCAGGAAGCAGTTTAAACACCACCTTGAACACAGACTTATAAGATGCCTTCCTCTGTCAGCCCTTCCTCCCCCATACTTTTTGTGTTTTAGACAAGTACTGAGAACATTTCCAGAGTGCTATATGTCGGGAAAAGTTTTTAAAATATACAATTGCCATTCTCTTCCCTTTTTATGTACCACCGGAGATACCCACAGCTTCAGCTTACGGTCTGGATGTGAAGTGTTCCCTAAGGGCTTCATGTGCTAGAGGTTTGATCCCCAAAAATATGCAGCAGTGTTCAGGGGCGGGGTCTTACCAGCGAATTAATTCAGTGAGGGATTCATTATTTAAATGGCATATTGGGAGGCAGTGGAAAATGTAGAGGTGGGCCCTAGTGGAAGGAGTAGGTTCTTGGGGCATGTCCTTGGGGACTATGTCTTGGCCCTAGATCCTTCTCTTCATAAACACTTTTCTCTCTCTCCTTCCCTCCCTCTCTCCCACTCTCTTTCCAGGCTGCCACGAGCTCATCAATTTTCTTCTACCACACCCTTCTGCCATGACATTCTGCCTCACTTCAGATCCAAAGCATCAGGGTCAGCCACTCATGCACTGAAATCTCTGAAACCATGAGCCAAAATAAATCTTTTTCTAAGCCTAGATGTTTGTCACAGTGATCAAAAAGGGGCTCACACACAGATAAATTAAATCAGCATTATTGACTCCATGCTGTATAAATGTTTGCTAGCATTCAATGATCTTATCAGAGTGCTATAGGGAGAGCTGGAATACATCTTACATCTAAAATTTAAGACGTTTACAACGTCACCTCAGAACTTCACTAATTTAGTAAATGTCCTTTACCAAGCAGGTATGGCCAGATGGTTCAGTCTGAACATTAACCATAATGCACATAACCTATTTACCTTGTAATGGAAGTTCTACACTGTTGATGCTCAATCTGACACAGCATTAAGATTTGCCCTGAGGTTTGGTTACATGACTCTCACAGCAAAGCAAGATCAAAGAACACAGCTCTCCCGTGGCTGCTTCCTTAAGGGCTACAAAGCTGCACATTGAAGATGACACAACATGGTTCAGTGGGACTTCTCCATGGGTGAGCATGTGTCTACAGTGAAGCTCAAACTGGGAAAATGAGGAGAGGGGAATCCTAATGCTCCAGAGGATCACATCATGCTGTCTCAACACTATTGTGGTCTGTGGCCATCTGTCTATAAAATAAAATGCATGTAAATGTTCTATATGTATAAAAATGCTACATGATTTAATGTGTTGCTATTACTAGTAGTCCCACTATTCATTCTTTAAAGATTTAAAAAGCGATAACAAATAAAAAGCACCTTCTAGCCAGGCATGGTGGTGCATGTCTGTATCCCAGCAACTCAGGAGGCTGAGGCAGGAGGACCACAAGTTCAAAGCCAGCCTCAGCAATTTAGTGAGGCCCTAAGTAACTTAGCATGACCCTAGCACAAAATAAAAAATAAGAAGGGATTGTAACTCAGTGCTGAAGTGCCCCTGGGCTCAGCCTCCAAAACTGAATGAATGAATAGTAAATAAATAAATAACAAAGCATTTCTTGGGAATTAAAAGTTAATTATAGCAAAACATGGAGGGCAATGTATACTTCAAGGAGACTATTAATTTTCAAACTACACATTTTTATTTATCACAATAATACTCTTCCTAATACAACTTAAATATTTCACTAATATTGCCTCTTAAAAATGATAATTTTATCACCAAAATATAAATGAAAAATAGAAATACTTACCTAAAAGAACAATCTCTCCCCAGAGTACAAGTGTGGTCAAAATTGAGAAAATAATAATGAGAATATGTTCATGTCGACTAAACCATGAAACTAAGGAGAAAGAAAACAAAAACCATTATTAGTATTTACTATAACCATTTTAAACCCAGCTAATGGCCTTAAATAATGTATCTTTTCTCAGGTGGGTAGATGATAAAAATAATAGCCTATGGCCTTAATTCATAAACACACACACACACACACACACACACGAAACAAATTTTATATATATAGTTTAACTGTATTACACACACACCCCGAAACAAATTATATATATATGTTATATACATGTATACATACATATATATATAGTTTAATTGTATTACAGATTTTGTTAAGTAAACAAAAGCCACAGCTGCCTAAGTGTCTCTCCACACTTCCCCCAACCTGAGCTCTATGGAAGGAGGCAGCCCAGCACAGCAGCTGAGCACAGAACCCTGGGCCACACCGCGGGGTTTGAAACCCAACTCTGACAATCTGTGTAACCTGAGACAATGTCTCAAAGCCCATTTAGCATCCTTGACTGTCACACAGGTATGACAGGACCTACCCCTTGAAGGACTGCTGTGACCTGTGACTACTAACAAAGCTAACATGGATAAAGGACTTCAAGCAGTGGGTGGCATTTAACCAAGTGCTCAGCAAACGTTGACTACACTCTCATGTGTTGGGTACCTGTACACATAAGGAGCCTAGAATTTACCTTCAAGCAACAGTGAAGTGCTCCTGTACGGATGGGCTCAGGGGACCCAGGCGAGGGAGCTCGCGCTACCACCATGGCCCTCCCCTTATGTGCCTTTCCTCATACTGACTGTGGAACAGAAGACTAGTTCATGGATCATTTTTATGTAAACATGAGCGGCTTTAAGAAAGCTTTTAGTAAGTGGCTTACATGTTATTTAGATGGTGAAAATATATCCTTTCATCCTATACAAAGGGACTATATTAAGACTTCAAATAAAATTTGTTGAGAACTTTTAAAATATTGTTTACTCACATCTCATAAACCCTTAAGATTGTAATAGTAGCTGTGAAATGTCTTTTCTAACAATCAAGTGAGTGCACCAAAAGCACTTCAGTTCGCTTTGGGGTGGTGGAGGCTTCAGATGGATGTGCTGTCTGAAGAATGGTTACGAATCCTGCTCCAAGCAAGCACTGGCATTCTTCTGGAATCAACATTATTCATGAGAATCCTTCCCTGATCCGCCCCTCAGTATCAGTGTGTATCAGTATCAGTATCGTGGACTTTGATTCTGTATTATTTCTTCGATTAAGTTTTTAATGTAAAAAGCTTACGTTGATTCCCCAAATATGACAATGTAATAAATTCTATTGCTGAGATATTTTACCTTTTCAGAATCTAGTGTGTTTCCCTATACACAGTAGGGACTCAAAGCACTGTTTGTTGAAGGTTATAATAGTCATGAAACAGTTGGATGAATAAAGGGGAGACAATATATTTTGTGGCAGATTAATTTTTCTTATATACATATTTTTCATTGATGCTTAAAATTATACATATTGGATGTTTTGATACATGTTTATATGCATAATGTTCAAATCTGAGTAAACATGTCTATTTCCACATTTATTATTTATTCATGGTAAAAGTATTCAAATCCATTTTCTCTAGCTTTTTGAAACACACAGTTTTATCATCATCTATATTCACACCACTGCGCATATAGAACACCAGAATTTATTCCTCCTAATTGTAACTTAGTACCAGGTGACCAACTTCTCCCTTCACAACCCTGTCCTTATTCTCCCCAGACTCCAGCAATCATTAGCTTACTCTGAATTGCTATGAGGTCAATGATTTTAGATTCTACAGGACTGAGACCATGCATAGTTATCTTTCCATTCCTGGCTTATTTCACTTAACATAATGACCTCTAGTTCAAACCACATTGTTGCAAATCATAGGATTTATGCCTTTCTCATAACTGAATAGTATTCCGTTGTGTATATATGCCATATTTCTTTAATCATTCATTGGTTGATGGCACTTAGGTCAGCTCCATAGGCCACTGGAAATACTACTGCGGTGAACATGGCAGTGCAGGCGTCTCTTTGCCATACTGAGTTCATATACCCCATGCGGGGTGCTCCTGAATCATATAGTACATCTATTTTTAATGTTTTGAATGAACTTCCATACCTCATGATGCTTATAGTAATTTACATTCCAGTGTACAAGTGTTTCCTTTCCTCCATATCCTCACAAGTATTGGTTATATCTTGTCCTTTTGATAATAGTCATTCTAGCTAGAAATGAGGTAAGATCTCATTGTGGTTTTGATAATTATTTCTCTGATTGTTAGTGATGCTGGTTATTTGCATGCCTTTGTCAAATGTCTGTTTAGGCCTATTACCCATCCCCCCTTTTATATTGATGCATGACAATTATATATAATAGTGGGATTCATTACGCCACATTCATACATGCACATAACATAATCCCATCAACCTCACTTTCCACTTCATTCTCTTTCCCTTCCCTCCTCCCTTTTCTGGATGTGTTTGCTCTACTCTTCTGTTCTCCCTTTTATTACTATAATTATTCTAATTGGTATATTAAATTATAGATAAAAACAGGATTTGTTGTGGTATATTCATACATGCACATAGCATAATTTGGTATATTACATTCCCCAGTACTTTCCTCCTCCCTCCCTCTTGATCCCCTTTCTTTATTGCCCTCCCTTTTATTTTTCTGAGAAACATTTTGTATCCTTTTGTTAAAATCCTTCCAGCTTCCACATATGACAGAAACATTTGACCCTTGACTTTTTGGGACTAACATTTCATTTAACATGATCGTCTCCAGTTCCAGCCATTTATTGGCAACTGCCATAATGCTGTTTTTCTTTATGGCTAAGTAATATTACATTTTATGGATATACCACATTTTATTTACCCATTTGTCTATTGACAGATACCTAGGCTGGTTTCATAATTTGAGTACTCATTTTCAGTCCTACCAACAATATACAAGTGTACCTTTTCCCCCATATGCTTGCCAGCAATTATTGTTATTTTTGATGATTGCCATTCTAACTGGAGTGAGAAGAAATATCAGTGTAGTTTTCATTTGCATTTCTCTGATTGCTAAGGATGTTGAATATTTTTTCATTTATTTGTTGGATAGCTGTGTTCCTTCTTTTGAGAAATGTCTGTTTAGATCACTTGTCCATTTATAATTGGATTTCTATTCTTCTGTTATTGTTTTCTTAGTCCTTTATTCTAGATATTAGTCCCTGTTGGAAGAGTAGCTGACAAAATTTTTTTCCTATTCTGTAGACTCTTTTTTCCTTTGCTGTGCAGAAGCTTTTTAAATTGATACCATCCCACTTACTGATTGTTTTTATTTCTTGAGGTTAGAAATCTTACTGAGGAAGTCAAAACCTGCATCAATACATTGAAGTGTTGACCCTACATTTTCTTCTAGCAGTTGCAGTGTTTCTGGTCTAATTCCTGGGTCTTCAATCCACTTTGAGTTTTGTGATTAGTGAAAGATAGGGATCTATTTTCTTCCTTCTGCATATGGATACTCAAGTTTCTCCAGCAAAATTTGTTAACAAGGCAGTCTTTTCTCCAATGTATGTTTTTGGCAACTTTGTCAATGATCACTGACAGTATCTATGTGTATTCATCTGTGTCTTCTGTTGTAACCACTGGTCTTCAAGTCTGTTTTTATTTATTTATTTATTTGGTTTAAAATGATAGAAGTTTATTATTGCACAGTTGTAGATGTTGGAAGTCTGAAATCACAGTATAGGCTGGTCCATGCTCCTTCCCAAGGGATTAGAGAAGAATCATTCCTTGCCTCTTGCAGCTTCTGGTGGCTGCTGGTTTTATTTCAATACTATGCTATTTTTGTAATAACTCTGTAATATAATTTATAAGGAGGAAAATTTTTTGTGGAAGTAGGAATTGAATCAAGGGCCATATGTATGCTAGGCAAGCACTCTGCTACTAAGCTCCATCCCCAACCCATCTCTGTAATATAATTTGAAGATCAGGTATTATGATGCCTTCAGCATTGCTCTTGTTGCTCAATATTACTTTGCTTCTTCTGGTCTTTTATTGTTCCAAATAAATTTGATTTTTTTCTTGTCTTGTGAAGAATTATCATTTGTATTTTATGAAGGGTTGTGTTGAATCTGTATAATGCTTTTGATAATGTGGACATTTTGACAATCGTTTTCCTGAATTCATTCTCAGCAGGTTCATTATTGGAAAGTCATTGATTTTTGTATGTTGATTTTGTAAACAACTTTGCTAAATTTGTTTATTAGCAAACTGCTAACTCTAGCAGTCTTCTGGTGCAATTTTTGGGTATTCTAATTGTAGAATCATGTCATCAAAAACAGATAATTTGACTTCTTTTCTTATTTGTATCCCTTTAATTTTTTTCTCAAGTGTAATTGCTGTGGGTAGAGTTTCAAGTACTGTACTGAATACGTGTGATGAGAACGGATATCCTTGTTTTGTTCTAATTTTAGAAGAAATGTTTTCAGTTTTTCTCATTCAGTATGTTGTTGGCTTTGGGTTTTTCATATATAGCCTTTATGATATTGAGACAAGTTTCTTCTATCCCTTGTTTCTTCAGTGCTTTTAACAAGAGTGGGTGGTGGATTTTGTTGGTTTTTTTTCTGCATCCATTGAGATGATCATGTGATGTTTTCCTTACTTCTATTTATGTGAAGAAATACATTTATTAATTTACATATATTGAACCAACCTTGCATTGGTTGACCATTGTGTACAATCTTCTTAATTGTTTTTGAATGTTGATTGCTAATATTTTGTTAAGGATTTTTGTGTCTATGCTC
>JAJEJO010002019.1:458075-476780 GCA_020662805.1 Glaucomys volans
AGAGCCTTCAGAGTGGGAGAAAATCTTTGCCACACACACTTCGGACAGAGCACTAATCTCCAGAATCTACCAAGTACTCAAAAATCTTTACACCACGAACACCAATAACCCAATCAATAAATGGGCCAAGGAAATGAACAGACACTTTACAGAGGAAGATCTACAAGCAATCAACAGATTTATGAAAAAATGTTCAACATCACTCGTTATAAGAGAAATGCAAATCAAAACCACCTTAAGATTTCATCTTACCCCAATTAGAATGTCTTTTATTAAGAACACAGGCAACAACAGGTGTCGGCAAGGATGTGGGGAAAAGGGTACACTCATACATTGCTGGTGGGAGTGCAAGTTGGTGCAGCCACTCTGGAAAGCAGTGTGGAGATTCCTTAGAAAACTTGGAATGGATCCACCATTTGACCCCGCTATCCCACTCCTTGGCCTATACCCAAAGGACTTAAAATCAGATTACTACAGTGATGCAGCCACATCAATGTTCATAGCTGCTCAATTCACAATAGCTAGATTATGGAATCAACCTAGATGCCCTTCAGTAGATGAATGGATAAAGAAACTGTGGTATATATACACAATGGAATATTACTCAGCCATAAAGAAGAATAAAATTATGGCATTTGTAGGTAAATGGATGATGTTGGAGACTGTTATGCTAAATGAGATCAGCCAATCCCAAAAATCCGAAGGCCGAATGGTCTCTCTGATAAATGAATGATGATGCATAATGCAGGGTGGAAGGGTGGCAAGAATGGAGGAAGGATAGATAGCATAGAGGGAAGGGAGTGGTGAGGGTGGGGTGGGGGGTAAAAATAATAACAGAATGTGTGACAGATACCATTGCCCTGTGTACATGCATGAACGCACAGATGGTGTGACTCTACTTTGTGTACAGCCAGTGAAACAATAGCTGTACTCCATTTGTGTTCAATGAATCAATAAGTAAATACAAAAAAAAAATTGCATTGCTCAATCTACATGTGTTTATGTGAGTCCTATAATTTTTCTTGAAGTTGATTTCTAATTTCATTCCATAATGATGTGGTAAGATGCAAGGGATGGCACCATTTTAAAAAATTTCCTAAGATTCACTTTGTGGCCTAAAACATGATCTGGTTTGGAAAAGGTTCCATGAGCAGCTGAGAGGAAAGAAAATTCAGGTGTTGTAGGTATTTGTTAGGTCCATTTGATTTATTGTATTATTTAGTCCAGAAATGCACTTATTGACTTTATTTATCCATGACCTATCATCTGGTGAGAGGAGTATATTGGAATCACCAGTATTATCATATTGGGGTCTGTCTGAGTCTCTATGTCAAGCAGTGTTTGCTTTATGTAATTAGGTGAACCTATGTTTGGGGCATAATATGTTTATTATATCTACTTTGGATTGTTCCCTTTACCAGTATGAAGTGACATTCTTTGTCTCTTCTGATTAACTTTTGCTTCAAATCATAAATATATATATATGTACGTATATATATGTATATATATATGTATATAGTATATGTGTATGTATATATTTATTTATGTGCCACTCTAGCATGTTTTTTGGACTCCATTTGCATGGAATATCTCCTTCCATCCTTTCATTTTCAGCATGGATGTCTTGGTCTATTAGATGAGTCTCTTGCAAACAGCATAGAGTTGGGTCTTTTAAAAAGATCCATTCTGGCAGTCTGTGTTTTTCATTGGAGAGTTGAAACCATTCACATTCAGTTATTATGAGGAGGTTATTATTTTCTGCCATTTTGATTTGTTTTGTAAATTTAATTTGTCTTTAATTCTCATTTGCTTAACTGATATTTTAGTGAACTTCATCCGTTTGGAATTTCAAGTTTGCTTTTGGGGTTATTCTGGGTTTTGCATTTAAGTGTTTTTCTATAGTGTTGGCTTAATGGTCCTGAATTCTAGTTTATCCATATCTTGGAAAGCTTTTATTTCTGTTTTCATCCTGAATGATAACTTTTCTGGACATAGCAATCTTGGTTAGTAGTTGTTTTCTTTCAGACCTTGCATTATCTCATTCCAAGTCTTCCTGGGTTTTAGAGTCTGAGATAACAAATCAGAAGTAACTCTTATTGGTTTAACTCTGTGACCTGACATTTGCTCTTGAGGCTTTTAATATTCTACCCTTAATATAGATGTTAGACATTTTAATTTTGAGGTTCTCTCTTGATCTGGTCTAGTTGGGGTTCTATATGCATCCTACATGTGGCAGTCAATCTCATCTCTAAGTTTTGGAAATTTTCTGCTATTATTTTTCTGAATAGGTTATTAATGCCATTGGCCTATATCTCCATGCCCTTTTCAATTTCAATGACTTAGATTTTCTCTCTTAACAATGTCAGAGAGTTCTTCCATGGTACTTTATTTATTTTTCTTTCCTGCTTACTGAGTATTTAAGTTTATATACCCTGTCTGTAGGACATATAATTCTGTTTTCTGTGTTATTTACTTGATTGGGGGTACTTTAAACTGAATTTTTATCTGATTTATTGTGCTTTTAATTTCCAGGAGTTCAGATTGTTCTCTTTTCCAAATCTCTCTCTTTATATTCAAGTGGTTTTTCACAGAACCCTGTGTTTTCTCTTTTAATTGATTCCTTTGGACTTCAGGGTCATTAATCATTTTAATACTCCACTCTTTGTAGTCTTTCTCAAAATTTCATCCCCTTCATGTCTGAGGTTTCCTTTATTGGGAGTTTTACATTTGGGGGGAATAAGTTTGCCTGTTTCTTTATGTTTTCAAAGGTCCTAGATTTGAACATTTCAACATTTGTTGAGAAGAATTCCTCTTCCTCTTTAATGCGGGGAACCTTGGGTGAGTAATTATCTGTAAGTTTTGTTCTCCTGGTATATCTTAGATTCAATACACAAATTCAACATAATCCAAGTTAATTTCAACACCCAAAGACACTTTGAAAGAAGAAAGTGTCACAAGAGTCATTTTAAACTAAACCATATATCAACATGTACTATAAATGCAATTACTAATGTTCTTTACAACTCTATTAATCCAGGAAAAACATGGTTGAGGAATAGGCTGAAAGGATTACATAATAACCATACTTTAAATTGAATTTGAAGGTGAGATAAAAATAAAGACGACAGAGAAAAACGGAAAAACAGGAGAAAGAGGTTGGGAAAGGGAGGGGAGGCAAATTAAAATGGGAGGGATAAAGTGGGTGCATAAGAGAAACAAAACAGTTGTATGTAAGATACAATACACATTAATTAATATCAATCAGCAACATGTTAATTATCATTCAGAAATTCATGATAATTGTTGCTGAAACTCTTGAAATAGTCTTTTGCATCTGGTATTTTGAATTTGAGAAACTGCCAATGTGAGGAAGTCATTAAAATGCAAATCTCATCCAACTTTCATTCTGACCCAAAGAGGCCAAACTTGTAAGGTTTTCTGTATGCAGAATTCAACCACTTCCTTGTCCAGCCACCTCTGCTGGAGGAAGTCTGCTGACTTGGAAACTCTAGTCAATGAGTCCCTTCAAATAGTTGGTGCTTCTTCCTCAGCTCCAACCACCTCTACTAGGGCATTACAGGTTCTCTCTGCATTCAGAGAGTTCCAGGACTTTCTTCCATTAGGCAGAACCCAGCTTTTCTGAGATGAATATGCGGTCGAATTGCAGATATGTGGACAAACATCTGTTCATCTTAAACTCAGTGGGAAAAAATCTGTATTCTTGTTAGAGAAGTGCTTCCCCTATCCCACCGAGCCACAGCATGCCTGGCACTGCTGTCACCATCTGCTACCCTTATTAAGTCTCTCTCTATTCTAAGAACTAATGCTATTGGTTCTCTTCTGGATGAGATCATTAAATTGCTTCCCTGCTTTCCGCCCATTTCCTTACCTCAGTTTACTAATGCATAAATGCTGATTTAATTCACTCTTAGGGAACTGATGCAACACTGTGAATTCCTATGAGTTGCTATCTTTTCTCATTGAAAGTCTTATTGACCATTTTTAAATTGGATTTGTGTGTGTATTTCCTATTGAGTTACTTGAGTTTCTTATTTATTCTAGATATTAACCTCTTATCAGAGGTGTACTTTGCAAATATTGTCTGTCATTTAAAAAAAATTTTATATTGACTCTGCTGTTTTCTCTGCAAAAGCTTTTTAGTTTGATATAATTCAATTTGTTTATTAATGTTCTTGTTGCCTGTGCTTTTGGTGTCTTATCCAAAGAGTCCTTGCCCATTCCAATAGCCCATGTTTTCCTCTATTAGTTTCATAGATTCCTGGTTTTTACATAAGGATTTAATCTATTTTTAGTTGATTTTAAAATAAATAATGAAAGGGATCTATTTTAATTCTTCTGCATGTAGATATCCCAGAACATTTATTGAAGAAACTGTCCTTTCCAGAATGCAGTAGAAGAAGACAAGGATGTTCAATTTTACCTTTTTGTCAACATAGCACTAGAAGTCCTAGCAGAGATTTCAGTAAATAGGAAGAAATATATGGCATCTAAATTTTTAAAAACCAAGCAAAATTGTCACTATTTGCAGATGATATGATTTTATAAATGAAAAACCCCCAAAACTCCACAAAAATTATTATAATTAATAAGTCAAACTAGCAAAATTGCAGGATTCAAAAAGCATTAGCATTTCTATAGCCAATATGGAACAAGCTGAGAAAGCAGTCTAGAAAGCAAACCAATCTTCAATGCTAAACAACCAACGAAAATACAAAAAATCCCCCCAAATAAATTTAAACACAGAGGAGGAAGATCACAACAAAAAACGGTACAAAACATTGATGAAAGAATAAAAACATGACACACAAAAAGGAAAAACATCCTAGATTCATGTGGAAAAATCAATATTGTCAAATTGTCCATACTATTCAATGGGATTTATATGAAATCCAGTGAAATCCCTATCAATTACCAATGGTATTCCTCACAGAACTACAAAAATCAACACTAAAATTCGTGGGGACCATAAAACCCCCTGAATAGCCTAAGCAGTCTTGAACAAAAGGAGGTATTACACTCCTAACTTTGAATAAACTACAAAGACACAACAATCAAAACAGTTACAAAAACAAAGGTAATTTAAAATTTTTTTAATTAAAATACAGTGTTAAAAAGCTAACATGATAGAGGCATAAAAAAGTAGATGTGCAGATCTATGGAACAGGATAAAGTGCCTAGAAGTAAACTCAAGTATCTACATTCAAGAGATCTTCAATAATTTTGCCAGGAAGACAACATTTTTTTGACATTTTTTGATTGCACATCTCTATTATGAAATAGAATGTTTTACATATTCTGAATCAATATCTTAATTTTCAACTACATAACTGAACATTATCCTCTACCAAAGAAAATTTACTTCAATACAGTCTAAAATTCTACCAGAAGAAAACCAAATGAGACTATTTCCTCCAGTTCCCTGAGGACAACTAAACTCCATACAATCTAATAACTACTCTTAGATATTTTTTTTTCCTTCCCCAATTTCATCATACTTTGTTTTGATTTGTACCTTAATTGTTAAAATACACACAATTATCATGCATGGAGATGATCAAATCCTTCCTATAATTGAGGAAAGTGAGGCACAATAAATTAAGAATCTTTCATGTTCATGACCCACTACTGATATTCTCCCATCTCAATCCACAAAAGTCTGCTATCTCTGCTTTCCTCATTTCAATAGCATTGATTCCATTTCTTCAGATCCTCAGAGTGAAAAACCTTGCTTGGTGCTTGACTGCTTGGTTTCTCTCACATCCACATCTAGTTGGAGAGAAAATCTTGCCCACTCTACCTTCATATATAGCCAGTAACTGATTTCAAGTTCAAGGTGAGCTAACAATGAAATGTCCTTTCACTGACCTCCTATGTTCACGCACGCGCGCACACACACACACACACACACACACACAATCTTAGGATATGTTAACATATCTATTAATAAAAATGAGGTGTATTCAACCCTGCTCAACTACTAATTACTCATTTATTCCACAGTAGCATTTATTGGAAGCCCACAATGGCACCCCTTCCTCTAGGCTCTTAAAGGTCCAACAGTAAAAGATGCAGGGGTTCTGAGCTTGAGGAGGGGAAGACAGACTCTTGGCGGAGGGGCAGTACAAAAAGGCCCCTTTGGAGAGGAACTGGAACTGAGCCTTGGGTGGGGAGAAGCCTGCCCTGCAGGGACAGGGAACAGGAGATGCCAAAGGAAAAGCAAATTCAAGGAGCCACATGATGGAATTTAGTGACAGAAGATCAGATTCAAAGGGTTTGTGGGGCAAGGTCAAGCTGGGTCTGAACAGCTTGTTAAAGGAGTCCGTATGTTCTTCTGAGAGCAATGACAAGTGGCTGGAAAGTACAAATATTGAAGGAAAATGATCTCATTTAAAATCTCCTTTGTGAGTCATGTGGAGAATGTATCCCAGAGAAGCTGGACCTGTCTGAAATCTATGGCATCAGTCGTTCTTGGGAGACAGGAAGCCATGATCAACAAACCCCATCCTGAGTTCAGTTTTACTATCACTTTGAAAGATGTAACAGGACTGCTCCAAAGAAGGTGACCAGAATGGGGATCCTGCAACCATCAGCAATGACAAAAAGAGTGACAGATCTGAAACCTAGGCAAGAATATACTTGGGAGAAATGCCACCATCTTCCCAGTGAGTGGAAACTTACAAGGGACAAAGTTCTAGCCTGACTTAAGGAAGAACAGGAACTGCATGATAATAGCCCAAGATCTCTGGAGAGGAACAGTGCCTCCTCATGCCACAGCTCTAAGTAACAAGGCAGAAGGGCCAACTGCCTCCATGGAACAGAATTACCTTGTGAATTGGATGGTGAGACAGACTAGATGACTCTTTTATAATGCCAAGATTCTGTGCAGAAATAATGACAAAAGTAATGGGACATTTCAATGATAGTGTGATGACAGAACAAACACTACTATTCTTAAGTGACTCAACTGGAATTCATGAGAATCACCTAGGGAGTTACTCTAGCCTCATCCACATCTCCTCTCACTGCCACCCCACAATTTTCACAGGTGCCCTGATAGTAAGTATGTGGGAGTGGGGACATGCCTGTGATGGTTTTGTTTTACAATCGTTGCTGCAGATTTCAGCTACATTTTATCTTTTGTCCCTGAATGAAATGTGTTATCTTTCCCCCCGATTGGTTAAGGTGCAGATAATTTGAGAATCACTGAAACAGAACCAAATGGTATCTTGGGGAAGAAAGCCAAATTTTAATATAATATCACTCATATGTTCATTAAACTGTTGATTTGTTATGGAAGTACTGTCAGATTTCATGAACTCCTATTCCTCAAGGGGACAGTGAGATAAGATACTTCTCTAAGATTCTTTTCAACTCTCAATTTCTATTACATGAAGAAAATATATTAACCTTAAAAAGGACCAAGAACAACACCTTATATTACTTCCTTGTGGTGATTAGGGAAGATCATTCAAGGGCATTAACACCCTTATTCCACCAAGAAATGACTAGCATCTCTGTCTATCACATTCCTGCAAGCTCCAGTTCTCTATCAAAAAGAGTGGCTCCCAGAAAAATGAACTTAGTGGAAAGAAAAGAAATGATATTTAGATGGTGGGGTCATTGGATGAGTGTTTAATTTTTTGCTTCCAAGCCTACATATAATAAAAACCCAGGAATTCATATCTTTTATCTCTGTGTACAAAGATGGGAACACTCAAATGGTCAAGGGATGATTCCAATTGTGTCTCTCCTTCAAATATATACATGTAATCCTCCACAAACACAGAGAACACAAAAGAAAATCATGATGAAATTTACAATACTAAAATTCAATCTGAATTTTTAGTGTGAATTGGTTTGATCAAACCCAGAATTCTAAGGTGGCCTCCCAAATCCCTACCCACCCCCACACTCACACTTTCTGTATTTCTATCCTCTTGTGTAAGAGTAAGGCTTGAATACATTCATTTCCATGAGTATGCTATGTCATTGGGAAAAGAGAGTTGATGATGTAATTAGGGTCCCTAATCAGATGATGTTAAGAAAGGGAGATTATCCCTGAGGGAGAGAAGGCTGGCTTAATCAAGTGATTCCTTAAAAGGGCCTGGGCTTTTCCGAGAATAATAAATCTAGCATGTGGGAGGGATTGAGCAAGAAGAACAGTATCCTTCACTGGCTTTAAATATGCAAGGGGCCATGTGGCAGGGGAATGGAACCAACCTCTAGGAGCTGGGACAAGTCCCTAGTGGACATCCAGTAAAGCATATTGCATGAATATACTGGGAAAATGAATGGTTCGCACCATTCCTGGGCAGAACATTTTATGATGGTAAAAACCAAAAGAACAAAGAAACTAACTGGTCCAATTGAACTGGTATGATCCCTTCCAGAGGAGAGGCTCTCGAAGTCTGGTCAACCTCAAGATCAATAATACGCCTGGTGATACTAAAAAGAGTTCTCAAAATAAAGTCACAATATCCTTGTATGCGGTTGAAGATCAGCTAGCACAGCAAGAAATAGGAAAGAAAGGAGATTTACTTCAGCTAACTTCACTGCCTCACACAAATTGCCAACTCAAGTTGGCAAAGAGGGAATAATTATAGTAATATAATGAAGCCAGAATTCAATTTGATTAAGTTGGATTCCTGTTCCTCCACATCGTGGCCAAGGAAAAGAACAATAAAACTTGGCTTAACACAGAAAACCTCAAGGAATCACGCATGATAACCTGACCTTTAATCTCTTGATTCTCCTAACATATTCTTTCAGGGAGCATGGCTGAGACTTGCCAACCCTTAGTCAAAGTTTAAGGTGAAAAATATAAAAAATTCTCAATAATTGGAAAGATTTTTAAAAATTAATCCCATGAAAGGATTACTTTTGATGACAGCAAAGACAAAGGCAGAGTAAATGTCCTTAGGACCAATCATTCAAACAGTAAAGTCCTCAGGCCATGATACAAAAATTAACAGAAAATGAGATTTACCATTAACAGTAAAGGAACAAATAAGATAGAACTCATGATCTTAAAGCAGACAAATATTACATCAACATTGATATTAATAGCCTGATTTGGGATTCAGTGGAGTTTCCAGTCCTTTTTTCCCTCTTCCTAATAGGATCAGCTGTAGTAGGACAAATAAAAAGGAAACTTTTATAGAAGTCTGACTGTGGTAGTCTGTTTTCTGCTGCTATTAAAGAATACCTAAGACTGGATGATTTATAAATAACAGCTCTATTTTTTTGGCTCATGGTTCTAAGGTTGAGAAGTCTAGGAACAAGGCATCAGCATCTGCTCAGCTTCTAGTGAGGCCCCCTTGCTGCATCATGACATGGTGAAAGGATGGCGTGAAGGGACCATGTGTTAGAAAATCAAAGGAGAGGATTTCCTTTGCCATAACCCACTCTCTGGATGACTGACCCTCTCCCTCAAGAAAGGTCTTAATCCCTCTTAAGGACCTGATTATCTCCTAGAGGCTGCATTGTTCAATACCACCACCATGGCAATTAAGTTTCAACAAAGCTTTAAAGGGAATCAATAATATTCAAACCATAGCACTTACCAGTACGATATTTTAGTTCTATGGTGATTTCACCTTTTCTGATAAATTCTGTTACTTCACATGTGTAGTTTCCTAGAACAGCATCACCCTTATTCAACTGCAAAGAGGCATTTCCTTTTAGTAATGCTGAGGGATCAATTTTTGCACTTGGAAAATCACTGTGTACAGTGGATTTGTTTTTCGGTCCATCAAAGTTTAAAATGATTTTTTCTTTAAATTTCCACTTTAGATTCATTTCACCAATTTTTTTTGTCTCAACATTTGTTATCAAGCATGGGATGATTACAATTTCATTGCAAATAGTAAAATCTACTGATTTGATTTTTTCAAATAAAAGCTGGACTGATCCTGGAGAAGAAAAACACAAATATTTTATTTAATTGTAGAATTCTATACTATAAGAATACAATGTCCAATTTCTCACTCTTGCAAACAGTGTAGAATAAAGAAGAGCAGTAAGGTGAAAATCTCCAGTTTGCTTTCAGGGTAACAACATAAAAAAGTCTCAATAATTGGAAAGATGTTTAAAAATTAATCCCATGAAAGAATTACTTTTGATGACAGCAAAGAAAAAGGCAGAGAAGATATCCTTAGGACCAATCATTCAAATAGTAAAGTCCTCAGGCCATGATATAAAAATTAACAGAAAATGAGATTTACCATGAACAGTAGAGGAACAAATAAGATAGAACTCATGATCTTAAAGCAGACAAATATTACATCAACATTGATATTAATAGCCTGATTTGGGATTCAATGGAATTTTCAGTCCTTTTTTCCCTCTTCCTAATAGGATCAGCTGTAGCTGAACAAATATAAAGGAAGCTTTTATAGAAGTCTGACTGTGTTAGCCTGTTTTCTGTTGCTATTGAAGAATACCTGAGACTGGATGATTTATAAATAACAGCTCTATTTTTTTGGCCCATGGTTCTGAGGTTGAGAAGTCCAGGAGCATGGCATCAGCATCTGCTCAGCTTCTAGTGAGGCCCCCTTGCTGCCTCATGACATGGTGGAAGGATGGAGTGAAGGGAGCATGTGTTAGAAAATCAAAGAAGAGGACTTCCTTTGCCATAACCCACTCTCTGAATGACTAACCTCAAGAAAGGCCTTAATCCCTCTCAAGGACCTGATTATCTCTTAGAGGCCCCATTCAATACCACCACTATGGCAATTAAGTTTCAACTTAGCTTTAAAGGGAATCAATCATATTCAAACCACAGCACTTACCAGTATGATATTTTAGTTCTATGGTGATTTCACCTTCTCTGGTTAATTCTGTTACTTCACATGTGTAGTTTCCTGGAACAGCATCACCCTTATCCAACTGCAAGGAGGCATTTCCTTTTAGTAATGCTGAGGGATCAAATTTTGCACTTGGAAAATCACTGTGTACAGTAGATTTGTTTTCATATCCGTCAAATATTAAAATGTTTTTTTCTTTAAATTTCCACTTTAGATACATTTCACCAAGGTTTCGTGCCCCCGCATTTGTTATCAAGCATGGGATGAGAACAGTTTCATTGTGAATAGTAAATTCTACTGATTTGATTTTTTTAAATAAAAGCTGAGCTGAACCTGGAAAATAAAAATACAAATATTTTATTTAATTGTAAAATTCTATACTATAAGAATACAATGTCCAATTTCTCACTCATGCAAACAGTGTAGAATAAAGAAGAGCAGTAAGGTAAAAAAAATCAAATTATTTTAATATTAACTTACATGGCCAATAATAAACACTATAACTTTTCTTTATTCATCCTCAATAATACAAAGTATACATTACCATGCATTGGGAATGAATTCAGCAACCATGTGGGAAATATAGGTGCAATATTTAGCTTTGGAAGCTTTGAAGATATCATTTTTTGCCTACTGATATATAGAAATAAATAGTATTCTTACAATGTGAAAATTTTCAACAGAAAATTTAATCAAATATATTCATTCTTAACTTCTATACAGTTCTTCTAAATGGAACTTGCTGCTGATACAAAATTTATCTTTACTTTTATGCTGCATTTCCAAAAAGTTACAGGTTCTACTATACTTTAATATACATGGTATAGGAGAATTAAATCTTTTCTTTCCAGTTGGATGGAAAGTGAGAATATTAATGAGTAAGAATCATTGAATCATTCTCTGAGGCTATTTTGTCTTTGGAAAATATAGAACAGAAAACGTGTATGCAAGTATGACAAAAGATTATATACAAATAAAAGGCATTTTCTGGCCCCTGTATTTCATTGAAACTATAGAACAATTTCCAAATATATATTACTGGTACCTCTTTCTCCAAAAAACAAGTTGAAATGAGTTTTTTGGGTTTTTTGAGTGCAAAAAGTCAAGAAACAAGTTGAAAGCAAGAGAAGATAATGCTAATAAGTAGGGTATATTCTATCAACTCTACTCAATGACATAAACTACCAGTAGCTGCAGAGGGGCTTCATAAGAGAATACAAGAATTCACCATTCAAATAAAATATATAATAACATGGAGAAACTGACAGTTGTCTTCATGTTCTTCAACCACTCATCAACTCCTTTATCTAAATGGTTGCATTTTACCTCAAAAAACAAAGCACTAACAAATAAAACATCAACTTTTTTAAGAAAAGTTGATGTTTTTTCTATATAAACTGAAAAAGAAACTTTTTTCTATATAAACTGAAATTAATATCAGGGGCATTGGATGTTATTGTTTGAAAAGTGTATCTATTATTCAATAATTGCCCATTAAGTCAAATACAAGGATACATAATGGGATATGACATGGATGATATTCAAAAGACCTGAGCACAAGTCCTGGCTGCCACTTTTCAGTAGGAAACATTAAGCAACTCACTTTTCTATACCCTGGTACATTCCTTAAGTAAGAAGATTGAAAATGAACAATGGGCTACTTCACAGAACTGTGGTGAGCATCAAGGGAGAAAATATACTAGCAAATGTTCCTTGAACAATATTGCACTATAAAATTATAGGGCAAAACTATATCTAAAACTAGATAATGTTCCCTTTCGATGTAATGATCTGGACCTTCTCTGACTAGTCCAATCTGCTGTATTTTAGGGAATTTTTAGTCTGAACCATTCTAGTGAGCATATAGCACAATTCTTCCCAGTTTTCTACACTTTTAATCACCCAAATGTTTTCCTCAGGAAAAAACCTAAATTTCGGATTGCATTCTTCCAAACATTGACTTTGGGAATCATCTTATTCTATAGGGATCTCTGCCTTCCATTGACTTGGGTACAGGGAAAGAACTCAGGGGCACTGGACCACTGAGCCACATCCCCAGCCCTATATTGTATTTTATTTAGAGACAGGGTCCCACTGAGTTGCTTAGCACCTCACTTTTGTTGAGGTTGGCTTTGAACTTTAGATCCTCCTGTCTGAGTCTCCCAAGCCACTGGGAATACAGGTATGTGCCACCGTGCCCAGCAAAAATGATTAATTTCTAAAAAGAGTCAAATAAATTAATTTTTGAAACTGATTTCTACCTGATAGAAGAATCAAACAAATGTTAATTTTACTGTTCTGAATATATTGAGCAATTCTGCATCTACTAACAAATTATTTTGGTGCTCTTGCTTATTTGTAAATGTGTCTGCTCTTCGACCTTACCTTTAAAAGAATTTTGCCTGCTTTCTGTTCTATTCCTTAATTAATAGTAAAATCTTTGACATATTCCTTTTACATTTATAAGAATCATTTAAAAATTTTATGCTTACAATTTTAAAAAATATTCTTTAATAACAGATACAACTTAAGAGTTGTCATCCTATCAAACTTTTTGAGAAGGACCTAGGTAAGTAAGAAGTGTTTAGCAAACATTCCACAATTTCATAACTTACGTTTAGAAAATGAATTCTAAAGAATCCAGAAAGCACTAATTGTACATATTATTTGTTGTAATAAAAACACTTTATAGAAATTGAATTAGAATAAATACCATTAATAGAATTTAAAGTAAAATTGACCTGTATGAACCATGGTTCAAGTAATTTTTGCACTAATAATTAATAAATAATGGCAGTCCATGAGAATCACTTTATATGTCAATAATTTCATCCTTTGTAAACATGTGTTTAAAAATTATTTTGTAACAAAATAATGTGATTGGGTTTTTATCTTTTGTTTACTGCCATCTGGTAAAACAGTAAAGAAAAGCTTTAAAATATAGAGATCAAATAAAGGAGGACTGATAACTAACATGAGTTTTAAAAGTCTGAATAAACAGGATATGCTTATAGAAGTCTAAATCAGATAGGAGTAGATAAATTTAATCAATAGTGATGCCAGAATTATAGATAACTTAGAAAATATGAAGGGGAAATTATTTTATATCAAATGCCAACAGCATTGGACCTAACAACGTCCATGAATACAGTATAACAACACAGTATGTAGCTATAGCAGAGATCCAATCCATGGTAGACACAGCACATGTGTCCAACTCAGAAATTTTAAAAATGCAACCAACATTTATTAATAATTACTGGGTATAATCATTATTTTAGTCAGGTTTTGTTGTTGTTGTTTGCCACAGTGACCCAAAGTTCTCAAAAGAACAATTTTAGAGAAGGATAAGTTTATGGGGGCTCATGGTTTCAGAGGTCTCAGTCTATAGATGACTAACTCTATTCCTCAGGGCCGGAGATGAGACAGAACATCACTGTGGAAGGGTGTGGCAGAGGAAGGCAGTTGGTAACATGGCATCAAGAAGCAGTGCAAGAAGCACGCAACAAAACAAAATATAAATCCCAAAGGCATGCCCCCAGGGAGCCACCTCCTCCAACCATCATCCTACCAGCCTACAGTTGCCATTAAATTAATCCCTATCAGAGAATTAATGCAGCAATTAGATTAAACCTTTTATAACCAATAATTTCATCTCTAAACTTGCATTGTCTCACACATGAACTTTTGGTGGCTGGAGGGGGGTACACATAATATCCAAACCATAACAATCATTGTAATAGGATGGTGGACACGATGATTAAAATAATGTAGAACTTATATCCTTCGGGAGCTTATAATTCTCATATGTGGAATTACAAATACTTTACATAATGCAAGGTCATAAGTGTTGTCCTTTTTGTATGGACAAAGTACTACGAACAGCAGAAGGGGAATCTGTGTTACAGATTTCTAAGAAAATTTGTATTGCAAAAAACATTTTTTAAAAAGAAAAAAGGAAAGAGGGAGGGAAGGAGGCAGGAGGGAGGGAAGAAAACAGAAAGAATATTAGTGTTGTAGAGAACCTGCACCTAATAGAAGAAAAAGTAGGTCCAAATCTCCATCATGTTGGCCTAGGACCAGATTTCCTTAACATGACTCCCAAAGCACAAGAAATAAAAGCAGAAATCAATAATTGGGATAGAGTCAAACTAAAAAGCTATTTCTCAGCAAAGGAAACAATCAGCAATGTGAAGAGAGGGCCTACAGAGTGGGAGAAAATCTTTGCCACACACATGTCAGATAGAGAACTAATCTCCAGAATACATAATGAATTCAAAAAACTCTTCACCAAGAATACAAATAAACCAATCAATAAATGGGCTAAGGAAATAAGCAGACACTTCACAGAAGAGGATCTACAAGCGATCAACAGATACATGAAAAAATGTTCAACATCTCTAGTAATAAGAGAAATGCAAATCAAAACTACCTTAAGATATCATCTCACCCGCATTAGAATGTCTATTATCAAGAATACAGAGGGGATTCAAGATGGCGGGCTAGAGGAAGGCTGCATTCCTATTTGCTCCGTGGATTCCTACTTGCTCGGGATTCAAACAGCAGGAATATGGCTCTCAATGAGATTTTATATTCAAATCACATATAAGGGGTCCCCAGTCGCCGCTCCGGAACCAACTCTGCCGGGCTGGGCTTGGCCCGGCCGCCGGCAGCTACCACCCATAAGCGCAGGACCCCACAGCTGCTTCAGAGTCACCAACCTGAGTCTGCGCCAGCCAGCAAGTGAGTGCAGGTCCCCGGCAGTGACTTTAGAGTCACTGGCCAAGCTCCGGCACCGGCCAGCAACCTCCCAGGCAGAGAGCCACCATCTCCGGCTGCCTGGGGCCTCGGAGCTGAGCTTCCCTGGCAGAAAGGGACCATCTCTGGCTGCCTGGGGTTTCGGAACAGAGGTCAGGTCTTCTGAACCACTGCGCCGCAGCTTCTGGAGAGGTCTGGCTGGGAGCCGCTGGGGTTGCTGACTCCAGCGGGGAGCTTAGGGCCTTTGACGCCATCTTACAGTGTCCCCAGGAGAGAGTAACCACCTGCCACCTCCTGAGCCCCCAGTGAGGAGTTCAGGCCTGCCTGGGCTCTCAAGCCCAGTGTCTCCATCACTGAGCACCATTCTGTGACAACACCCCAACTTGGTCTAGTGCCCAGGTCCACACCCTGGCCCGCAGTCTAGCACCTTGCTCTATCTAATTGTCTATCAACACTAGGCTGCCTCTGCCCAGAATAATTGATCATTCCCAACCTGGAGGTAGTGGGACAGCACCTTTCTTGGGTCACCACTTGATCAAGCACCTCTCAAGCAACAGGTGAGTTACTGGAAATCTGCAGGGACACTTTAAGTCTTCACAGGGAAATTGCAATCCCTCAGATTCGCACTACTAGAGAGGAAGATACACGAGCAACATGAGAAAACATGGGAAGAAAGTGTCCCAAACAAACCTAGATGATATATCAAGAGAACCCAAAGACAGCATGGTAGAAGGAATGACAGAAAGGGAGTTCAGAATGTTCATAATTAAAATGATCCGAGAAGAGAATGATGTGATGAGAGAGCAGATTCAGGCTATGAATAATCAGCTAATAGAGCAATTGCAGGAAGCAAAAAATCACTTCAATAAAGAGATAGAAATTCTGAGAAAAAAACAGATATTCTTGAAGGAAACAACAAAATGAAGGAAACAATAAACCAAGTTAAAAACTCAATAGAAAGCATAATTAACAGAATAGATCACTTGGAAGACAGAACCTCAGACAATGAAGACAAAATATTTAATCTTGAAAACAAAGTTGAACAAACAGAGAAGATGGTTAGGAATCATGAACGAAACCTCCAAGAAATATGGGACATCATGAAAAGACCAAATTTAAGAGTTATTGGGATTGAGGAAGGCACAGAGATACAAACCAAGGGTATGAATAATCTGTTCAAGGAAATATTATCAGAAAATTTCCCAATTATGATGAATGAGATGGAAAATCAATTACAAGAAGCTTACAGGACACCAAACACACAGAATTACAACAGATCCACACCAAGGCACATTATAATGAAAATACCTAACATACAAAACAAAGATAGAATTTTAAAGGCTGGGAGAGAAAAGCAGCAGATTACCTACAGGGGGGAACCAATATGGATATCAGCAGATTTCTCAGCCCAGACCCTAAAAGCAAGAAGGGCCTGGAACAACATATTTCAAGCTCTGAAAGAAAAAGGATGCCAACCAAGAATCTTATACCCAGCAAAACTTACCTTCAGATTTGATGACGAAATAAAATCCTTCCATGATAAACAAAAGCTTAAAGAATTCACAAAGAGAAAGCCTGCCCTACAGAACATTCTCAACAAAATATTCGAAGAGGAAGAAACAAAAAATAACAATCTCAGTCATCATGGGGAGGAATTACCCTAAAGAAGAGTCAATCAAAGGAGAAACAAACTTAAGCTAAAAACCCCAAAAAAGCTAAAATGGCAGGAAATACAAGTCATATCTCATTAATAACCCTGAATGTAAATGGCCTAAACTCATCAATCAAAAGACATAGACTGGCAGACTGGATTAAAAAGAAAGACCCAACAATATGCTGCCTTCAAGAGACTCATCTCATAGAAAAACATGCCCACAGACTAAAGGTGAAAGGTTGGGAAAAAACATACCATGCACATGGACTGAGTAAAAAAGCTGGGGTTTCCATTCTCATTTCAGATAAAGCAGACTTCAAGCCAAAGTTAGTCAGAAGGAATAAAGAAGGACATTTCATACTGCTTAGGGGAAGCATAAATCAGCAAGACATAACAATCATAAATATTTATGCACCAAACAATGGTGCATCCATGTACGTCAATCAGATCCTTCTCAATTTCAGGAATCAAATAGACCAAAACACAATAATACTCAGAGACTTTAACACTCCTCTCTCACTGTTGGACGGATCTTCCAAGTAAAAATTGAACAAAGAAACCATAGGACTCAATGACACAATCACTAATTTGGACTTAACAGACATGTATAGAATATTCCATCCATCAAAAAGCAAATACACTTTCTTCTCAGCAGCTCATGGTTCCTTCTCTAAAATAGACCATATGTTATGCCACAAAGCTACTCTTAACAAATACAAAAACATAGAGATACTACCTTATATACTATCAGATCATAATGGAATGAAATTAGATATCAATGAGAAAGTTAGAAACAGAAACTACTCCAAGACCTGGAGATTAAATAATATGCTATTGAATGACACATGGATAACAGAAGACATTAGGAGGGAAATTAAAAGATTCTTAGAGGTCAACGAGAACAAAGATACAACATATCGAAATCTCTGGGATACTATGAAAGCAGAGCTAAGAGGAAAATTCATTGCATGGAGTGCATTTAATAAAAGAATGAAAAGTCAACAAATCAATGACCTCACATTACAGCTCAAAGCCCTAAAAAAAGAGGAACAGATCATCACCAAAAGTAGTAGAAGACAGGAAATAATCAAAATCAGAGCTGAAATCAACGAAATTGAAACAAAAGAAACATTTCAAAAAATTGACAAAACAAAAAGTTGGTTCTTTGAAAAAATAAACAAAATTGATAAACCCTTAGCCACGCTAACAAAGAGGAGAGAGAAACTCCAAATTACTAAAATTCATGATGAAAATGGAAATATTATAACAGACACAATTGAAATACAAAACATAATAAGAAGCTACTTTGAAAATTTATACTCCAACATAATAGAAAACCTGGAAGACATCAACAGGTTCCTAGAGGCATATGAGCCACCCAAACTGAATCTGGAGGACAGACACAACTTAAATAGATCAGTTTCAAGCAATGAAATAGAGGAAGTCATCAAAAGCCTACCAACAAAG
>JAJEJO010002020.1:0-51078 GCA_020662805.1 Glaucomys volans
CCCCCTCCTCTTTTGTCTGTGTGTCTTTTGCTGTGTAGTTATCTTTTTTGTATTAGAACCTCTCTGTTTTTGATGCATACATACATGTCATGTGCTGGAGCAGGACCTGCAGTCCCCCTCTTGTTTTCCTCCTTGGGGCCTGATTGTTGGTTTAAAATTTCTACCTCCCATGTTCTATGTGCTGAAGTATTGCTGAGGCTCAGGTGGGGCAAGAGCGTGTTCAAGGTGAGATTCAAGTTACTTGGCTGAGTTGTGAAAATTGCTTAGCAATAGCAACTCTACTCTGTGAGCCTGAAGTGCCTCAATCACTTTCCAGTTCCTCTTCGAGTAAGGTGGAGCCAGGAATAGCACTAATGTGAGCAACAGATGTAAAATCTTAAAATGAATGTCCACTGTCTACTTTAACATGTACAATAGGACTTTCTACCTACACAGGAATGGTAGAGTCAAAATCAACATCAACACCAATAATAAAAAATTCATGAACTAGATCAGGCATTAAATAGCAGGTGTCTTCTGTGTCATCCACTATATTAATAATCAGAACAGCATAAATGCAGAATGAATTGTGCAAATTATATCAAATAATGGATTTTAGTTTCTCAAGAGAAAATAGGGTAGAAAGGCAAGAGAAAGTTTGAAATCTTTCAAAAGTAAACAGAGACAGGAGATAGCAGGTGATGGCTATAAAGTAAAAAGGGTAAGAAAATAATTAGAAATATAAAAAAGGAAAGGGGAACAGGAAAATTTGGCTATTAATGAAAGAAGAGATTGAAGAAGGGGTAACAAGAAAAACAAAAACTAAGGTAATAATAAACAAATGTAAGATCAAAATAACTCAAACCTGCATATAATTTTACCCCATCTAATTCAAACCAAGATTAAATAATAAATAGGAGAAGAACACAGCAATTAAAATGAAAGTCATATATATCTTTATCTATCTATCTGTATCAAACCTGTATAGCTGGGCTCGGTGGTGCACACCTGTAATCCCAGGACTTGGGAGGCTGAGGCAGGAGGATTGTGAGTTCAAAGCCAGCCTCAGCAACTTAGTGAGGCCCTAAGCAACTCAGTGAGACCCTGTCCCTAAATAAAATACAAAATAGGGCTGGGCCTTCAGTAGATGAATGGATGAAGAAACTGTGGTATATATACACAATGGAATATTAGCCATAAAGAAGAATAAAATTATGGCATTTGTAGGTAAATGGATGTTGTTGGAGACTGTTATGCTAAGTGAGATCAGCCAATCCCCAAAATCCAAAGGCCGAATCGTCTCTCTGATAAATGAATGACGATGCATAATGCGGGGGGAAAGGGTGGCAAGAATAGAGGAAGGATAGATAGTATAGAGGGAAGGGAGGAGTGGGGGTGGGATGGGGGGTAAAAATAATAACAGAATGTGTGACAGATACCATTGCCCTGTGTACATGTATGAACGCACAGATGGTGTGACTCTACTTTGTGTACAACCAGTGAAACAATAGCTGTACTCCATTTGTGTTCAATGAATCAATAAGTAAATAAAAAAAACAAAAACAAAAACAAAACTAGGGCTGGGGATGTGGCTCAGTGGTCGAGTGCCCCTGGTTCAATCCCCAGTACCCCCCCGCCAAAATAAACCTATATATGTAGTGAGAATCCATGAACCCACATCCACACACATTTATACACAATCTCACAGAATGAAAAAAGTAAGAAATGATAGTTATATTTGACAAAAATTTTAAAAATTAAAATTTTAAAAATATAGTAATAGGGATTGGGGATATGACTCAGTTGGTAGAGTGCTTGCCTTGCATGCACAAAGCCCTGGGTTCAATACCCAGCACTGAAAAAAAAGAAAATGAGCTTGTTTCCATTGAGATGGTCAAAACTGTTGACAAGGATGGATTTTTATTCTTTGTACTTATTTTTGGCTCTGCAACCCTGGGGTCAAGGGCTGAGTGTTGTTAAGTGTAGCTTATCTGTGTTCCTCATCTAGTGGCCTGCTGCTGCAGCTAGGAACCATAGCGGGAGATAGTAGCCCTCAGTGTCCCACCTCCCTGTGTAGGATGGGGCAGACTGGAGAGTGCTGACAATTGGTGTGGCCAGGGTGGTGCTGAGTTCTAAACTGGAGGTTCCCACAATTGTGACTGGGTCTTTGTTCTCCTTTGGAACTCTGTCAGTGGGTATCTGATGTTTGATCCACACCTCTGTTGCTGGGGAGATGCTGATCTCTGCTGAACATCCAGGTCTCGAGGGCCTTCTGTAAGTTCCACTTTTAGGGTACAGAGCCTCAACCTCCACAGGTTTCACATTTCACCAGATATATATGAATTACCCAGAATCAATTGTGATTATCAGTTTCTTCCTGACAGCTTTTTGGGGTTTCAGCAACAGGGAACTCTCTCTCTCCTTGGTATCCAGAGCCTGGATGCCCTAAGCACAGTTCTTTTTCAGCTCTTTTGGTCACAATGGACTGGCACACTCTGGGGCTCATAGCTGGTCAACTGGCAAGTTCCTTTATAAGTCCCCAAACTCCTGCCTCTGCTTGCATCTGGCCTGCACTTATAAATGGTTCCACACTGTTGACTTTGGTTCCTCTGGAATGATCCACTTGTGTGGGCCAAGCAATTCTGGTTGCTCTTCACTCAACAACTTCCCCCACCAATGCTGTGTCCATTAAGATCAATCCTCCCCACTGTTCCACAGGTTCGCCTAAGTCAAATTTCTTTTTCCTGCTGCACTTTCCTTTCTCTCCCCTCCTCTCAGCAGCCACAGCTGTCCTGTCACCACCGTCCAGCTGGTGCATCCCTGGCATATCATTTCATAGACTATGTTCAAAGTTTCTGACCTTCTGATTCTCCATGGTTTCTTTCACTGCACAGGACTGAATATTAGTGAGTTCCTTAGCAACCCACCTCGCTGACGAGCTATCTTCCTGCTTCTTAAGTCTGGTGCTGAGGAACTACTACTGTGAAGTGCACCCCTTGCTGGTCCACCATCTTCTCTCTCCCCTCTTCAATGATTTATAATATCAATAAAGAATTAAAAGGTGTTACTCTTCCAGATTATTGATTTGCAGCATTTGTCAATTTCCAAGGTGTACACACTTCACAGAGGCTAATCTCAAGCTGTCTACATTGCTAAGCATCACAATTGGCTCTCTAGTCCCTGCCAGTTCCAACACACCAAGGAAATGTGATTTTTCTTTTTTCTCCTTGACTTTATTTTTCCTACCTTTGTCTTTCTTGTCTCTTATTTGTATATCAGTCTCATGAGAGGCCTTAATATGTTGTTAGACTATTTTTATTTTTAAAAAATTCTCTTTAGTTGAAGATGGACACAATACCTTTATTTTATCTACTTATTTTTAATGTGGTGCTGAGGATCAAACTCAGTGCCTCACACGTGCTAGGCAAGTGCTCTACCATTGGGCTACAACCACAGTCTCTATTATTAGACTATTTTTTAAAGAATGGCTTTCTAGTTTTGTTAAGTACTCTTTTGTTCCTTTGTTTTGGCTCTCTTTTAAAATTAATTTCAGTTCTCTTTAATAGATTAAAACATTTATCCTGTGTTTATTTTTTTCTAAACTTTTGGAAGGTCAAAGCATTCAATTTGAGTCTTCTTTTGGTAACAAATGAATGTAATGTTATAAACTTTTTAGTAATGTTTTACTTATATGCCACAGGTTTTCATTTGGTAATATCATTTCAATGCTGAAGATTTAGTTATTTATAGTACATGTCATTTGAAGAGTTTTAAAATGTGTGTTTGCTTTATGAAGGGGAGACGGCTTCTCTTTTGTGAATGATTCCTAACATATTTGCATGTAGGTCAAAGAAGATTTTCTGATAGCCCTTATTTGAAATTTGAAAATGACTTTATGTTCAATGTATCACGCATACCTATATGAATGAACATTCTTTAAAATTGATCCACCTTACAAAATATTAAATTGTGGTCTTTGTAGATTAGAAGTGTGCCTACACACAGTAAACAGTAGGCACATTTCTTATTTACTTTGGTTGGAAACACTTGAAAAACTCCCTTGATAACCTTCCTTTCTCAACCACCTGTGTATATATCCATCAACTCAATTCCTTAAGCATAGGAAACAACCAAAACTAAACAAGTGGAACTGTATCAAATGTAAAAGCTTGTGCACAGCAAAGGAAACAATCAGCAGAGAAAATAATAACCTAAGGAATGGAAGAGAATAGTTGCCAGCAATATATCTGATAAGGGGTTAATCTCTAAAATATATAAGGGACTCCCACAACTCATTCTTAAACAGTTAACAACCTGATTAAAAGATGGGCTAAGTAAATAAATCTCCAGAATTCTGTAAAGAAGGTATACAAACAGCCACCTTATTTAGAAAAAATGATCCATGCCACTTGTTAGGAAAATGCAAATCGAAACCTCAGTGAGATATCACTTCACACCTATCAGGATGACTATTATTAATTTTTTTTTAGAAAAAGACAAGAGTTATCAAGGATGTGGAAACAACTGGAACCCTTAGGTACTGTTGGTGGGAATGCAAAATGAGGCAGTTATTATGGGAAACAGAATGTCCACTCCTCAAACAGTTAGAAGAACTACTATATGATCCAACAATCCATTTCTGAATATTTACCCAAAAGAACCCAGATCAGAATCTTGAAGAAGTATCAGCATTCCAGTGCTCATTGCAGAACTATTCTTAATAACCAAGATGTGAAAATAACCTGAATGTCCATCAACAAATGAATGGATAAAGAAAATATGATACAGCCTTACAATAGAATATTTTTTAAAGATATAAACATTTTACTTGCTATCAGAAATACAGGAAGATGTTCTCATTACCTTCTCATTCTCTTTCCTTTACATTGATCAAATTCGAAACCTTTATTTTACCAATTTTTCAGGTCCTGGATAGAACAGTACTGAGTAGGAAAAAATAAACTGAGACTCAGTTTCCTACTATATGCTCACAACATAGATCACTTCCAACACCACCCATGTAGGGTTTTCTTTCTCCCACAAACCAAGGAAGCAGTCCTTGCAGCAGACATCAGCGGGGTGTCCTCTAATTCAATTCATTTCCAATACTGTCTACTTAGAGACCTTACAAGAGAATATTCCCAGACTTTAAAAAGAAGGAAATTTTGTAATATGTAACATCACGGCCAAACCTGGAGAACATTTATGTTAGTGAAATAAATCCGTCACAGACAAACACTGATCCAGACGCAATGGCACATACCTGTAATTCTCAGTGGCTAGGGAGGATGAGGCAGGAGGATCACAAGTCCGAAGTCAGTCTGAAGAACTCAGAGAGGCCCTAAGCAACTTAGTGATACCTTGTCTCAAAATTTAAAAAATGACATGGACTGGGTATAGTGCCCCTGGGTTCAATCTTTGGTACCCCCCCCAAAAAATAAATAAATAAAAAAGAAAGAAATACTGATGATTCCACTTAGATGAGGTATTTAAAATAGTGAAACTCATGAAATCAGAGTTGGATGGTGGTTTCCAGGGCCCAGAAGAGAAGTTAATGAAGACTTATTAATCTATGGCATGAAATGCTAGTCAAACAAAATGGATAACTTGTAAGCAGCTGCTGTAGAGCATTGTACCTGTGGTCAACAGGCAACAATAACTTATTACACACTTAAAATTTTGTTAAGAGAACAACTGCATATTCAGTGATCTTAGCATAGTAAAAACTAAAGTCGTAGAATAATGTCTCCAGATAAATCGTTCCATAATGTCTGTCTTCCAGAACGACATGAAGCATTCTTTTAACTTTTAAACACTGCTCACTCAAGACTTTGCAAACAAGGCATATCACTCAAAGTTTGTGCAATTGAAACTTTAATGCCACAAAAAACTCCACCGAGCACAATGACAGCAGTGTGCTGCCATCAACTAGCAAGGCAGGGAGTGAAATGCCAAGCACAGCGTATGGTCACGCCCACTTCTCCCTGCTCAGAAAATATTTAAAATTCTAATCATTTCAGTAAGAACTAATAGGACATTAAACAGAACTCCTTTCAAAAGCTGAATCCTGCAGTCCTAAGAGAAAATCTTATAGTGCTACTTTATTATTCAAATGTGGAGATAAATATGTCAAATCACAGCCATGGTGTGATCATTGTTTAAGATTCCTATCGTCTTGGTAATGTTTTCTGCTTTCTCTCTGTCTTATATGACTCTCTTAAATCTTCCAATATGATTATAGATTTGTCAATTTCTTCCATGCTTATAGTTTTTACTTTACATATTTTAATGCAGGGTTCATAGATTTTATACCTTCAAGGTGAATTATCCTTTTTTGTAACACTGTAGCATTCCTTTTTATATTGGTTAATGAGATTTGCTTTATAGTCTATGTTATTTCCACTTTTAATATTGCTTCTCAGCTCATTTTCATTTTGACTTCATTTTAGGAGTGTTTCTTACATTCAGGTTATAACTATGTACTGCTGGTTTTATCCAACCTGCTAATACTTACCTTTTAATGAATGAGTTAGTTTGATTACCTTCACTATGATTATTCATATTTCCAGACTTATTTGTATCATTTAGCTATCTTTCCTCTATGCTTTTTGTCTTTTGTTCTCCTCTTTTTGTTACATTAAAAAATATAATAGTTAATTGTACAAACATTATATAGCTATTCTTTTCTAGATGAAGAATCTTTAGCATATTTCATAAGTCATTGCACAACATTATGTCTTATTATTTTATTAAACCAATGAAATAGTTATATTAATTGATACTACCTCTCCAAACAGAAAGATAACTCCTAAAATGAAGGTGACATGACAGAATATTTAGATTTAATTTTTTCTCCTGCAAAATATGATGCAGGTCAAGCAGCTCCCTTGCAAACAACAACTCAGAGACACTCTGCTTTCATCTCCCAAGATGTCAGAGGTCTTGGGCTTCACAATTGCAGTTTAGAGCTGCTTCCTCCATGATGTCAGATCTACCTCGGGTTCAAGCAAAGCTAGTGGACAGCTTGGCACCCTACTGAGAGGGAGTCTACATCTTCCTCTGCTTTCTTAGGCTCATGACACTGATGAAGCCTATATTGGGACATAATGACTCTGGCTGGTTTTAAATCATGTGCTTTTTACAGGCTTTCCTTAAGAATAATTTCACCTATACCTTCCTTTCTGGTGACGTTATTGTCCCTGTTCCTTTCACACAGCAGCGGAACTCAAGCCCAATGTCCATGGCAGTCCAATAGCAGCCCATGGCTCTGTTGCCTCTCTAATTTGTGTTTCAATCCATTTCTCTTCATTTTATTTTGAAGCTCTGCTGTATCTTTTTCCCCAAATGTACTTTTTTGTATCATTGTTCTGTATTTGGAGTAAAGTGAAGCCAATGAAAGCATGAAGTTACGGTACTTCTTAGATCAGAAGTAGGAGTTCAAGACATTGCTGTTGTTCTGAGGAAATGAGAGACTTTAAACCAATTGTCCATTGTAATTTGTTTGATTTGCTTTTAGTCATGTTATTTCCAATTTAAAATAAAATCAAAGGTATTTTTAAATGCTTAACATATGACAACATGGTTTAAAAAAATTGTGATATATTTTCTCAACCTTATTGCTCCTATGTGCTCCACTATGGAACTGTATTTCATAGCACAGTGTGGGACCTGTCTCCTGGATAGAAGCCTGTGTGGCACTCTGTCAGGAGATAAAACGCCGAACAGGCCACTCGGGGACTAAGGCCCTACCTTGCCCCCTGGCCACTTGGGGACTGGGGCCTCATACTCCTTTTCCTGTGCTCTGTGAACAGGATGTTCTTCTGCAGTCAGTCAAATAGTTCTTCTGTGGCTTGTGAGCCTGTCATCTCCTGGGTTCACGGAATTGCTTGTTACTTTCTGTTACTGACTGATAATCTGCCAAATAGGCTAGTAACTGCTTATGCTAGGCTTGAGCTTTAAGGTGTATGGCTAGCTTAATTGCAAGCATATAAAAGACAGTGGCATATGCAATAAAGACAGAAGCAGCTTTCCTTGCAACATATGCTCCATCTCCCCTCAATAAAGCTTTTCTCCTCAGATCTTTGGGCAGAGACTGAGTTCCTTTTCTCATCGTTGCAGACTAAGAGCATGCAACAAGTGACCGACCCTCCGCTGTTGCAAACTACAGTGCAACAGCACATTCCACGCTGTAAAAAGCTCCTGAATCCCCCGGAACAACATGCACTACTATAGTCTGCTATGGCTCAGGGTTTAGGCATGTTATGAAAACTTTCGGCTTCACAGAGGAAAGCAGAGAAAACTTTGGGCTAAGAGCTCTTGAAGACCTTTCCCATTATTAGAGAATTTTCTTACAGAGTAGATGTGCCTAATTCTCATATATTTTTTTCTTTCCTCTCTGTCATAAATGGTCCATTCCCTGATCACCAGAGATTTAATGATGATTTAATCATGTTTCATATGAACTAAGCAACACACATGCACATGCACACGTCCACGCACATGCTACCAAAAATTATAAGACTTCAGTTGTCTGTTGAGCATTTCATCACCAAATCTTCATGGAGCTTCTGTTATATGCCACACACTGGTTTAGGTACCAAGAACCTAACAATGAACAAAATAGAGTGAACATTGCTCCCTGCATGTTGTAAGAAGCAAATACATAAATAATGCATATAATGTATTGGATACATGATAAAGACTATGATACAATGGCATAGGAAAGAATGCCTAAGATTGACATTTTAAACAGAGTGGTAACTGAGAAGATGAGATCTGCACATGAAATGTCAAAAAACTGTGGTAAAAGTTAACTGGATGACTTTAAGGACAGCACTGAGGGTGGTAATAGCTGAGGAAGTTGAGTAGTATGCACAGCAAAAATATTCAGAGAAGGGTTGGGGATATAGCTCAGTTGGTAGCATGCCTGCCTTGCATGCACAAGGCCCTGGGTTCAATCCCCAGCACCGCAAAAAAAAAAAAAAAAAATTACTCAGAGAAGAACCTAGAGAGCAAGGAATTCAGGCCCTGTAGGACCTTGCTGGCCATTGTAACGATGTCAGTGTTTGCTCTGAGGGATATGGGAACCAATGGAGAATTTAGGGCAGAGTTACATGATTTGCCTTATTCTAAAAAAATAATATATATGTCACCCTGCCCATTGTTTTTGGGATAGACAATTGCAAATGAGGAAAAGACCTGCACATTTATTACCCTGAATGCTTTTCAAAGTGGAGAACAGAGGGTTTGCTAAGAAAATGGATTTGTGGTATGAGAGAAACAGAACAGCACCAAGGGTCCTGGCCTGAACAATGGGAAAGATGAGTCATCCATTAATGAAACAAATACCTGTATAGGAGGAGCATGTTGGCACAATGGTGACAGAGGTCAGGGGTTTTGTTTTTCAATTAGTAAAATCTAAGTATTATTAAATATCTAAGTGGAGAAAAAAGGATAGTAATTTGGAGTTCAGTTTATTGGTCTAGACTTAAGATATAAATGCAAAAGCCACTGGTATCAAGGTGGCAATTAAAGTCCCCAGGTGTCCTGGAAGAAAATAAATATGTTCTTCTTAGAACAAGGACAAGGGAACCATTCTGTGAAAAGCTGTTGTTGGTTTAGTAAGATAAAGACTGGAAACTGACAGCTGGGGTGAGAAATGCAGATGTTACTGGCAATTCTAATCAGAGGTGTTTGGTATAGCGGTGTGAATGGAAGTCTCACTGAAGAGCTTTCAAGAAATAATGGTGGAGAGTTAGATAGTGTGAATTTTCTGTAAGGTGATCAGAGGAATGGGTAAGATAGAGTGTATGGAATAAGAAATAGGGAGTGTAGATGAATTAATCTTTTTACTAAATTTTATTTATTAAATGTATTATATTCCCATGCTTCAAAATCAAAATGACATGAAAGGTATAGATGAAAAAGGATTTCCACCATGGTTTTCTCATCTTGTTTGAATGTAAGTTTTATTCAAATGCAAATATAGATTCTTAAGTTCTCTTCCTCCCTTTTCATATCCTTCTCATAAGTTAGGGAAGTTAAATACTTTAGTTCATTTAGGAGGCTATCCTGGAAATAGTTCCATTCCAGCATATGCAATATGTTTTATTTTATCACTTTTTAAAAACAGATAACAGTGTTCTGTTCTGTGTGTGTGTGTGTGTGTGTGTGTGTATGTGTGTGTGTGTACAGGCTGATTTAGTGAATCCCCTTGGAAGGACATGCAGCATGCACACTGTACACTTCTGCTATCACAGACAGGAAGTGATACATAGCTTTGCAAAGAGCAGGTGTGTCTCTGCACTTCCACGTGTGGGGATGCTGATGCAAAGAACAATACATGTGATTCTTATAGGTGTGGGCAAATCGCCCACTATTGTAATTGTACCATTTTGGGTTCCATATAGCAATGTACGAAAGCGCATCCCCAGAATCTGACAAGAATGAGCTTTCAAACTTCTGGAACTGTACTAAACAAACAAACAAACAAAGGTTGGATATAATAATCAATGTTTGGTTCCTCCCATTGTGATGCAAGTTGAACCTTTATCCCTAGGCTTAAGGGTCATTTGTAAAGTCATTGTCCTTGTCTTCTTTCTTCTTTCTTTTTCTTCTTTGTCTTCATCTTCTTCTTCTTCCTTTTTCCTTCTTTCTTCTTTCTTCTTTCCTCCTCTCCTCCTAGTCCTCCTTCTCCTTCTCTTCTTCCTCTCTTCCTTCTCTTTCTTCCTTCTTCCTTCTTCCTTTTCCCTTCTCCTTCTCCTCTTTTTTTTTTTTAATGTGGTTTGGCTGGTCATGTGCTGTGTCTGTTATTTCTGTGGGTTTTTGGTCCTTTTACTATACATGTGCAATATCCCTGTAAGACTGTAGACACAGGTCCCTTGCCCAAGAAGAAAGTGTAAATATAATTTTCCTGTTTATCTTTGGTCTTTTATAATTGATAACCCTTTGGGTATAAAACAAAACAGGAAAACACCCCAAAAATGGTCTTTAACAAATGGCCACCATAACCCAGATCATAAAATAGACATTTCTAGGGCTGGAGATATGGCTCAGTGGAGAGTGTCTGCCTAGCATGCATGAGGCCTTGGGTTTGATTCTCAGTAGCACACACACACACACACACACATACACATAGACACAAAAGTCGAAGTCCTTTCTAGCCATCTCAAAAGCCTTGTCCATGTGCTCTATGTAGTCACTACCCTTTGTCCCCAAATGTGTCCACTCTCTGAACTTGATAGTAAACACTCTTCAAAATTTTATCACTTGGGTTTATTTTCAGAGACTTCAGTCTTGCCCATTTGTAACCTGATAGGTCTTTTAAGTCAGAGTATCTGACTCGTTCAGGGTTTTGTATTAGGATGTTACTATTGTCACATTGGTGGTATAGTAAGCCTGCTCCCCTGTCCTTCAATTTCCTACAAGTTGGCAGGTAGATACAGAGACTTGGTTGGATTCTGGTTTGATCCTTTCAGAACTATTCAGTGTGGGGCTGGATGCTTGCACCAGGGGATACATAGAATTCCCTTTTGTTCTGTTTGTAACCACTGCGGCCTAATACCTGAGCACATTCATTCATTAAAGATTGAAAAATGATGGTATTTGAATTGTTTCCTGACATATTTTTGAGAATAATTTTATGATGAGATGCTTCCCCTCTTATTAAAACTGTGAATTAAATATATTTGAATACCTACGTAAAATGTTTAATTTAAAAAAAATTAAGATGTTGATAGACCTTTATTTTATTCATTTATTTGTATGTGGTGTATGTGGAATTGAACCCAGGGCCTCACACATGCTAGGCAAGCGCCCTATCACCGAGCCACAACCCCAGCCCTAAAATGTCTAATTATGTAGGAAACATAATTTACTCAGACAGATCATTCTGAAGATAAAAGGGTTAAACAGATAAATCTCCATATAAGAAGAGAAATGCAACAATAGTTGGGTAATTCTTTGTTACCAGGGGTGGAGGTGGGAGGTGTATCTCTTATGCATCATAGGGAATTTAGCAGTATCCCTGGCCTCTACTCTCCAGATGCTTCCTGGATTGTGACAACAAAATGCTGTCCCTGGATACTTGCAAATGTCTCCTGGGGAGAAAAATCACCTCAGCTGAAAGCCACTTATCTATAGATCAGTTCGATTTTAATCATAATCACAGCAGGGTTTTTTTGTTGTTGAAAAATTAGCTTGATTCTAAAATTTAATATGGATAAACAAAGGACCTATTTTATGTAAATCCATTGAACAACAAAGATAAACTGGAGAACTTAAACAACCACAATGCTTACTAAGACAGTAGAAGATAGGAACAAGTATTGACAAATGGATCGTTGGGACAAAATAACCTGGAAATCAACACAGGCTCACATAGTCATTTGAATTGTGGCAAAAGTGCCAAAGAATTCCCATGGAGAAGGAGCATCTTTTCAACAAATTTCTAGTCCAGCTAGATAGCCATAATTAAAAGAAGAGGTTTGATACCACCTCATAACATACATAGAATTTAATGGGCAGTATATCATAAACCTACAAGTAAGAATGAAATATCTTACAGATTTTAGGAAAAACAAGAAAACATTTTCATTTCTTTGTAAAAGGTTAAAGTTCCTTAGGACATAGACTCTAATAAATAACTATAAAAAATTAATATAGCAGACAACTTCAAAATTTAATAGAGTTTGATATAGTAGCATCAATAGGTGCAAGTACAGAAACAAATAGGTATACAACATATTTAGCAAACATACTTATAAAACATATCTCTTACCAAGAAGTTGTAAAAATGTATAATACAACGCATTTTAAAAGAAGCACAAAAAACAGGTGCAGTGTAATTTCAGTGACTCAGGAGGCTGAGGCAGGAAGATCATTCACTCGCATTCAGAAAATGAACAGAAGTTGTAAAAATGGACGTCAGCCTCAGCAATTTAGCAAGGCCCTAAGCAACTTAGACCCTGTCTCAAAAAATAAAAAGGGCTTGGGATGTCGCTCAGTGATTAAGCACCACTGGGTTCAATCCCTAATACCAATAAAGAAAACGGGCAAAAAAATGGTGGGGGGAACCATGAAGGATATCAAGCAAGTGGAAAATTGTGTAAGAGCTTTGGAGTGCACTCTGGTTCTTTATATATATATATATATTTTTTTTTTAATTTATTTAATTTTGATTCATTGAACACAATGGAGTGGAGCTATTGTTTCTCTGGTTGTACACAAAGTAGAGTCACACCATCTGTACATTCATACAAGTATAAAGGGCAATGATGTCTGTCAAAAATGCTGATTCCTGACCCCCACCCCATTCCTTCCCTCTATGCTATCTATCCTTCCTTCATTCTTGCCACTCTTCCACCCTGCATTATGCATCATCCTTCTCTTATCAGAGAGACCATTTGGCCTTTGGACTTTGGGATTGACTAAACATACTTAGCATAATAGTCTCCAACATCATCCATTTAACTGCAAATGCCATAATTTTATTCTTCTTTATGGCGGAGTAATATTCCTTTGTGTATATACACCACAGTTTCTTCATCCATTCATCTATTGAAGGGCATCTAGGTTGGTTCCACAATCTAGCTATTGTGATTTGAACAGCTATGAACATTGATGTGGCTGCATCACTGTACTATGCTGATTTTAAGTCCTTGGGGTATAGGCCAAGGAGCTGGGTCAAATGGTGGATCCATTCCAAGTTTTCTAAGGAATCTCCACACTGCTTTCCAGAGTGACTGCACCAACTTGCAATACCACCAGCAATGTATGAGTGTACCCTTTTCCCCACATCCTCACCAACACCTGTTGTTGTATGTATTCTTAAAAAGACATTCTAATTGGGGTAAGATGAAATCTTAAGTTAGTTTTGATTTGCATTTCTCTTATAACTAGGGATGTTCAACATCTTTTCATAAATCTGTTTATTGCTTATAGATCTTCCTCTGTAAAGTGTCTGTTCATTTCCTTGGCCCATTTATTGATTGGGTTATTGGTGTTCGTGGTGTAAAGATTTTTGAGTACTTTGTACGTTCTGGAGATTGCTGCTCTATCTGAAGTGTGTGTGGCAAAGATTTTCTCCCACACTGAAGGCTCTCTCTTCACATTGCTGATTGTTTCCTTTGCTGAGAAAAAGCTTTTTAGTTTGACTCTGTCCCAATCATTGATTCGTGCTTTTATTTCTTGTGCTTTGGGAGTCATGTTAAGGAAATCTGGTCCTAGTCCAACATGATGAAGATTTGGACCTATTTTCTCTTCTATTAGGTGCAGAGTCTCTGGTCTGATTTCTAGGTCCTTGATCCATTTTGAGTTGAGTTTTGTACAGGGTGAGAGATATGGGTTTAATTTCATTTTGCTGCAGATGGATTTCCAATTTTCCCAGCACCATTTGTTGAAGAGGTTATCTTTTCTCCATTGTATGTTTTGGCTCCTTTGTGAAGTATGAGATACCTGTATTTATGTGGATTTGTCTCTGTGTCCTCTATTCTGTACCATTGATTTACCTGTCTAGTTTGTTGCCAATACCATGCTGTTTTTGTTACTATTGCTCTGTAGTACATTTGAAGGTCTGGGATTGTGATACCCCCTGTTTCTCTCTTCTTGCTAAGAATTGCTTTGGCTATTTTGGGTCTCTTATTCCTCCAAATGAATTTCATGATTGCTTGCTCTAATTCTATGAGGTCTAATTCTATTCGTTGTTGGGATTTTAATTGGAATTGCATTGAATTTGTAGAGAGTTTTTGGTAGTATGGCCATTTTGACTATATTAATTCTGCCTATCCAAGAACATGGGATCTTTCCATTTTCTCAGACTTTCTTTAATTTCTTTCTTTAGTGTTTTGTAGTTCTCATTGTAGAGGTCTTTCACCTCTTTTGTTAGATTGATTCCCAAGTATTTTATTTTTCTTGAGGCTATTGTGAATGGTATAGTTTTCCTAATTCTCTCTCAGAGGATGCATCACTCATGAATAAAAATGCATTAGATTTATGAGCATTAATTTTATATCCTGCTATTTTACTGAATTCATTTATGAGTTCCAGAAGTTTTCTGGTGGAATTTTTAGGGTCTTCTAAATAGAGAATCATGTCATCAGCAAATAGGGATAGTTTGAGCTCTTCTTTTCCTATTCGTCTTCCTCTAATTTCTTTGGTTGTCTAATTGCTCTGGCTAGAGTTTCAAGGACAATGTTGATCAGAAGTGGAGAAAGATGGCATCCCTGTCTTGTTCCAGTTCCCAGGGGGAATGCTTTCAATTTTTCTTCATTTAGAATGATATTAACTGTGGGCTTAGCATAGATAGCCTTTACAATGTTAAAGAATGTTCCTACTATCCCTATTTTTTCTAGTGTTTTGAGCATGTAGGGGTGCTGTATTTTATCAAATGCTTTCTATACATCTATTGAAATAATCATGTGGTTCTTGACTTTAAATCTGTTGATATGGTGAATTACATTTATTGATTTCCAGATGTTGAACCAACTTTACATCCCTGGGATGAAACCCACTTGATCATGGTGCACTATTTTTTAATATGTTTTTGTATGCAATTTGCTAAAATTTTGTTAAGAATTTTTGCATCTATGTTCATTAGAGATATTGGTCTGAAATTTTCTTTCCTCGATGGGTCCTTCTCTGGTTTTGGTATCAGGGTGATATTACTTTTATAGAATGAGTTTCGAAGGGTTCCCTCCTCCTCTGTTTCATGAAATACTTTGAGGAGTATTGGAATCAGCTCTTCTTTGAAGGTCTTGTAGAACTCGGCTGTGAATCCATCTGGTCCTGGACTTTTCTTTTTTGGTAGACTTTTAATGACTTCTTCTATTTCCTTGCTTGAAATTGATCTATTTACATTGTATGTGTCCTCCAGATTCAGTTTGTGTGGCTCCTATGCCTCTAGGAACCTGTTGATGTCTTCCAGGTTTTCTATTTTGTTGGAGTATAAATTTTCAAAATAGCTTCTAATTATGTTTTGTATTTCAATTGTGTCTGTTGTAATATTTCCATTTCCATCATGAGTTTTAGTCATTTGGATTGTCTCTCTCCTTCTCTTCGTTAGTGTGGCTAAGGGTTTATCAATTTTGTTCAGTTTTTCAAAGAACCAACTTTTTGATATGTCTATTTTTTTTAATTGTTTCTTTTGTTTCAATTTCACTGATTTCAGCTCTGATTTTAATTATTTTTGTCTTCTACTACTTTTGGTGATGATCTGTTCCTCTTTTTCTAGGGCTTTGAGCTGTAATGTGAGGTCATTGATTTGTTGACTTTTCATTCTTTTATTGAATGCACTTCATGCAATGAATTTTCCTCTTAGCACTGCTTTCATAGTATCCCAAAGATTCTGATATGTTGTATCTTTGTTCTCCTTGACCTCAAAGAATTTTTTTATTTCCTCCCTAATATCTTCTGTTATCCATGCATCATTCAATAGCATATTATTGAATCTCCAGATGTTGGAGTAGTTTCTGTTTTTAACTTTATCGTTGATTTCTAATTTAATTCCATTATGATCTGATAGAATACAAGGTAGTATCTCTATGTTTTTATATTTGCTAAGAGTAGCTTTGTGGCATGACATATGGTGTATTTTAGAAAAGGATCCATGAGCTGCTGAGAAGAAAGTGTATTCGCTTTTTGATGGATGGAATATTCTATATATGTCTGTTAAGTCTAAATTAGCGATTGTGTCATTGAGTTCTATGGTTTCTTTGTTCAATTTTTGCTTGGAAGATCTGTCCAACGGTAAGAGAGGCATGTTAAAGTCCCCCAGTATTATTGTGTTTTGGTCTTTTTGGTTCTTGGAATTGAGTGGGATCTGATTGACATACACGGATGCACCATTGTTTGGTGCATAAATATTTATGATTGTTATGTCTTGGTGATTTATGCTTCACTTAAGTAGTATGAAATATCCTTCTTTATCCCTTCTGACTAAATTTGGCTTGAAGTCTGCTTTATCTGAAATGAGGATGGAAACTCCTCTTTTTTACTATGTCCATGTGCATGGTATGTTTTTTCCCAACCTTTCACCTTTAGTCTCTGGGCATGTTTTTCTATGAGGTGTGTCTCTTGAAGGCAGCATATTGTTGAGTCTTTCTTTTTAATCCAATCTGCCAGTCTATGTCTTTTGATTGATGAGTTTAGGCCATTTACATTTAGGGTTATTATTGAGATATGACTTGCATTCCCAGTCATTTTGACTTATTTTTGGATTTTAATCTTACTTGGTTTTTCCTTTAATTGGCTGTTCCTTTAGGGTAAATCCTCCTTTTGCTGACTTACATTGTTGTTTCTCATATCTTCCTCTTGGAATATTTTGCTGAGGATTTTCTATAGAGCAGGCTTTCTATTTGTGCATTCTTTTAGCTTGTGTTTATCATGGAAGGATTTTATTTCATCTTAAAATCTGAAGGTAAGTTTTGCTGGGTATAAGATTCTTGGTTGGCATCCATTTTCTTTCAATGCTTGGAATATGTTGTTCCAGGCCCTTCTTGCTTTTTAGGGTTTGGGCTGAGAAATCTGCTGATATTCATATTGGTTTCCCCCTATATGTAATCTGATGTTTTTCTCTTGCAGCCTTTAAAATTCTATCTTTGTTTTGTATGTTAGGTATTTTCATTATAGTGTGCCTGGGTGTGGATCTGTTGTGATTTTGTGCATTTGGTGCCCTCTAAGTCTCTTGAATTTGATTTTCCATTTCATTCATCAGATTTGGGAACTTTTCTCATATTATTTCATTGAACAGATTATTCATTCCTTTGGTTTGTTTCTGTGCCTTCCTCAATCCCAATAACTCTTAAATTTGGTCTTTTCATGATGTCCCATAACTCTTGAAGGTTCTGTTCATGATTTCTTACCATCCTCTCTGTCTGATTGAGTTTGTTAGATTAAATATTTTGTCTTTGTTGTCTGAGTTTCTGTCTCCCAAGTGATTTAGCCTGTTGGTTAAACTTTCTATTGAGTTTTTAATTTGGTTTATTGTAACCTTCATTTCAAGGATTTCTGTTTGTTTATTTTTTTAGAATCTCTATCTCTTTTTTGAAATGGTCTTTTGCTTACTGCAGTTGCTCTTTTAGCATTGTCTACATTTGCTGTCTTGACTCCTCGTTCGCTTCTCGGATCATTTTAATTATATACAACTCCCTTTCTGACAATGCTTCTGCAATGTTGTCACTGCGTACTTTTGGTATAGTATCTGGGTTTGTTTGGGACATTTTCTTTCCATGTTTTTTCATATTGCTAGTGTATCTTCCCCTCTAGTAGTGCAAATCCTAAGTACTGCAGTTTCCCCTTAAAGACTTACAGGGTTCCTGCCTATTTTCAATACCTCCCTTTGAATTGAGAGATCAATATTGGCAGCACACCATATAAACAATATGTGTCCTTAATCTAAATAGTCCCTATTAAGATATTAACAGTGTTGTCTTAATAAACAGAGATGAGTTCAAATTATTATCTACAGCATAACCAGTAAGTTTGCAATAAGGACTGCAAATCCTAATGTTGGACAGGAGAATGAGAAGGGGTATTGGACAAAACATTAATGAAATAAGAAGTGAGTCTATAGATATACTATGTCATATGCATAGTGGAAGTGGAACTAAAAGACATAGGTTGTTAGCGTGAGAAAAAAGAGATTCTCCAAGGAAACGGATATATAAAAGGGAGACAGAGTGATAATCATAATAATAAAAGAAAAAGGTAGGAATATATTGGATATATTAGGAATAATCATAGTATTACAGTTAATTTAAAAAACGTCTGCAATGAAAATATACTGTACAGTTCAAACCTCTTATTTTTCAATAACCTGATGTTTGAGTGGTACTTGATCAAGCTGTGAACCAAGAAGGGTACTGTCTCACTACCTCCAGGTTGGGAATGCTCAATGCGTCTTCAGAGGCAGCCTGGTGTTGATAGAGGATCAGATGCAGCATAGGCGCTAGACACCGGGCCAGGGTGTGGGCCTGGGCACTAGACCAAGTTGGGGTGGGGGCGAAGAACTATGCTCAGTGATGGGGACACTGGGCTTGATAGCCCAGGCAGGCCTGAACTCCGTGCTGGGGGCTCAGGCAGTGGCAGGTGGTTGCTTTCTCCCAGGGATGCTGTAAAATGGCACCAAAGGGCCTCAGATCCCTGCTGGGGCTGGGGACTCAGGCCGCCACAGGCTGGAGCTCTCCAGGAGCCGCTGCAAAATGGCACCGGAAGACCGGAGCTCCGCTCAAAGGATTCGGGCAGCTGCAGGTGGTCGCTTTCTCTCGGAGAAGCTGTAAAACGGCACTCTCTGGTTCTTTTTTTGATGTAACTAACTCTTGACCTGTGCCAGGATCACACAATTCCACTCCCAAAACTTTACTCATAAAATCATATGAACAAGAACATCATATGCAGGTGTTTAAAGCGACTTTGTTCATTCAAAGCCAAAACAGCATGCAACCCAGTTGTCCATGAGTAGAATCATGGCATATTCATATAGTGAAATATTACTAAGCAACAAGAAGGATCAAAAACACTAAATGAAACAGCATGAGTGAATCTTAACAGCATTATTGTGATTGAAAGAAGCTTTCTGTTGAAGAATACATACAGTATATTTCTATATAAATTCTGTAAAATAGTGAAAACTATTTTCTGTAAAATATATTCTGTAAAATAGTGAAAACTAATCCAGGGAGAATTGATGGAGCCTGACTAGAAATAGATCTGAGGCAATGTTCTGGGTGATAACCACATTCCAGAGTTGATAGTTCTGGAGCTACATGATGTATGCATTTGCAGAAATTCAACAAAGTGCACTTCAATTCTGTTCATTTCATTGTTTATAAATTGTACATAAACAAAAAAAACCAATGAACTCCTGTAAATGATATACACCCTGAGGAAGAAGTTGGCATTGCCTATAATTAGAAAGGCATCAAAAATAAAATGGCATAAAGGATGGAGATGTGGGTGTAAAACAACAGGTATAGAAAATTGTAAAGATAAAATCTGGGTGGCAGGTATACTAGGGTTCATTATAAAATTATTTCAGCTTTTCTGTATATCTGCATTTTTACTTGATAATGTATACATAAAAATATAAATATACAAGGAAAGAAATGGGAACCTCAGGTTTTATTTTCAGTCCATCTGAGTTTCAAGTATAAAGGTCAGTACAAATCATTACAAATATATAAGAACACATGAAATATTTTTCCCACAAGTACTTCATGCAAGACTAGAATAAGCTTTGCACATCCAGTACAACTTGGCAAGTGAGAACACTGGGATTAGTTTAGAATTACAGAGGTTAACTTGAAGAGAAATGATCACTACATCATACCCATTTTGCCATCTCTAATAAATTAATTAACCTAAGTTGGCTATTCCCAAAATTTAGTGAAATTTGTTAGACTTCTTTGTTCCCCACCTCCAGAGATTCTGACTTACAAGTGTTGGGTGGAACCTATGAATTTCCATTTTGAGTGAATTCCTACAACAATGATGTTGCTGGTTCATGGAATACATATTGAATACTGCTGGTTTAGACACTAGTCTAAATCACAGGAGAGACCACCAGATATCTGCTTTGCAATTGGAATACACCATTCCTTCTATGTGTGAAGCCAGAATGAGAAGAAGCCCCTATATCTTACAGGTTCTGCTAGAAGTACAGGAACTAGAGTACCGGTCAGTGCTGTGGAATAAAATCAGTGAAGTCCAAAGAATGAGAAACTGAAGGAGTTAGGATTCATTTTCTTTAGCAAAAAAGCTGCAAAAATAGTAAAGGAGATGAGGAGAGAAGTTATCGTTAAAAAACTCTAAAATTTCATATCCACCTATCACAATGCATAACCTTATTTAGACCCTAATTAAAAAACAAATGGTAAGGAAAATGTATAACACAAGTGAGAAAATTTCAACACCGATTTTATGTGACGGTATTAAGAATTCAATGTTATTTTTAAAGCATAACATAGATTGATTATAATATTAAAAAGCTCTCATCTTTTCTAGATACATTCTAGATACACATGTATGAAATTATATATTGTCTATGAACTGCTTTGAAATTATCTTGTTGGGGTGGTGTGAAATCAAAGTAACCTATGAATTGATAATGTTGAAGCTGGGTGACGAATAGTTGGAGTTTCAAAATATTAACCTCTTTACTTTGGTATACTTTTAATCTTTTCCATAATAAAAAAAAATGCATTTCATTGTAATGGTTGAAGGAGAATTTATGAAGTTGCATGTAATTGGACAATGCTGTCCCAAGGCTGAATCACCAAATGATATACATAGGGTGATTTATTGGCATAATGGGCAGATTGAAAATAAATGTCAGAGTCAATTTTATGTTGTAAAAAATCCTCATAAACTTCTTACAATGGAGGTGATTTAGCAATCAGCAGGAGATATTCCAGAAGCAATAAATTGAAAGAAGTTTGAAAAGTAAAATTAGAGTAGGATCAAGAAGAACGTTATTGGAATATCATTAAAAACACAAAAAGGAGTCACCAGAATCTGCTGCTCCTTTCCATTCTCCTCTTCCATTTTGGCAAATATATCATGTGAATTACACTATCTCTAGTAATACATTGTATTTACTTTTATTTTCATTTTTATTGATATATTATAATTATATATAACAGTGGGATGCATTGTTACATATTCCTACATGCACACAATAGAACATGCACTGTATTTATTTTTAACATATTACCTTACTGCTATTTTTGCACCCTTCAGGAAAAGTACTATGCTTTCCAAATTTTTAGTTTTTTAGGGTAGGTTTGCTAAGCCAAATAACTGTCTTTCCAATTAAATAACTAGGATTTCACATAATTTTTTTGCTTTTCCACATTTTGGATAAGCCCAGATGTTTTTCTAATGTCAGATACCTATGCATTTTTAAATTGCTTTATTATTTTAAAATATATGCTAAACAAAAATTTTGATATAAAAGAATTATTTGACATGTCAGTCATTCTCCAAAGAGACAAAAATTTACATCACATTAGCCATCAGGAATAGCTAATGTTATCAAAATATTTTATTGTTGTCAATTTGATAGGCAGACATGTTATGCAATTGCATTTGTTTCCCATGTTGAGAATTGTTTAGTGTGTATATTTACATTAAGTTTTCTTTCTGTGATTTGCAGGTTAGTAGCCTTTACCTATTTTTTTCTATTGGTTATTTGCCTTTTTTCATGAATTTGCAAGACTTATTGATGTGTTCCAAATACAAATGTTTAATTTGTTAGAGAGGGGACAAACATTTTCTTCTAGTTGATTGCACTCCTTTGAACTGTCTTCTTTGTTGTGTCTAAAATTTTAATTTGACATGCTCTCTTATTGATGGGAATTTAAATTGCCAGATGTCTATTAGCATTATTTCTGATTTATAAAACATAGCAAATTAAATTATTTTAGTTTTAATTCCAATATTTTAACTGAATTATTTACATGGTGTCTGTTCTCTCTCAGGTAGACTGCTAAGTACTTTAAATATTTTATTTCCACACAATCTTAAAGCAACTGCATGTTACATAATAATCTTAATTAGAAAAGGAAGAAATATAAGTGTCAAAAGTAGGTTATCTAAATGCGTACAATATTAATGAATGAACTTAAAATTTTATTCAAAGCCCATTTTATTCCCTCATGACTTTTGTGCTATTGTTCATGTCTTTGTGGTTATAACTCCTAGTACAAGCTTAAAGTCTTAAGAACCCAAGGGGTGGGTGGGTTGTGATATAAATTCTAGTGTCAGAATGTTCTACCTCTATTGGGCAATTCCCTAGCCTAATCAACATAGAATTAACCATCACAAGGTCCTTTACTCATTAAATCAGGTTATTTGTTGTTGTTTTATTGATTTGCGTGAGATCTTTATTTATTTTGGATGTTGACCCCTTATTACATGCAAGCATTTCCTCCCATTCTGTAGGTTTTTATTTTGTTGGTGTCCTTTGCTGTGCAGAAACTTTTTAGTTTGATGGAGTAATACTTATTTATATCTGCTTTTGCTACCTGTACTTTTGGTGCCATATCCAAAACTTTTGCCAAGAACCATGCCCTAGAGATTTTGCCTTAAATTTTTTTCTACAGGGTTTTTGGTTACATGTTGTATATTTATTTTTGTGTTTAATGGTCCATTTCCATTCTTTTTCTGGCAAATAACCAACTTCGCTAACAACATACACTTAAGGGGCTACACTTTCCCCCATATGTAATCTTTATACCCCTTCCAAGCTTAGCTGTGTATGTTTTTTTCTGAGCTGTCTATTCTGATATACTGGTTTATATGTCTATTTTATGCTAGTATCATTGTTTTGATTTATTGTATTGTTGCAACTGTACTTTTAAATCTGGTCTCTATTTTTTATTAAAGTGCTCTTTGACTATTTGGGATCTTTGTGGCTTTATATGGATTTTAGGAATTTTCTCTTTCTATAAAAAATACCACTGAAATATCCAGATTGTCCATATTTAGTATTGCATTGAATGTGTAGGTCACTTTCAATAGCATGGATATTTTGACAAGATTATTTCTTTTATTCCATGAAAATTCTGACTCAAAATAATAAGGCCTGGGAATGTAGCTCAGAGATGTAAAGCACCCCTGAGTTAAATCCCTTAGTACCACTTGAAAAAGTCCAACAATATTTCATAATAAATACAGCAAATTAGGTATCCAAGGAATGCATCTCACTATAATAAAGGCCAGACATGACAAGCCCACAATTCATATCATGCTTAAGAATGGAAAGTTAGAAAATTTCTTTTAATATTAGTAATACAAGCATATCCGATATCACCACTTGTATTATATTAAATAGAGGATGCAATTTGCTCAGGGTAGTCTCAAACTTCAAATCCTCTTACCTCATTCTCCCAAGTAGCCAGAATTACAGGCTTACACCAATATTCCTGGTTAGAATACTGAATGTTGATAAGTGCTTTTTCTGCATGCAAAGAAATGATTGTGATTTTTAAAAAATTATTGATTTGGTTAGTTTGATATATTATTTATATATACTAAACGATCTTAAATAACATGAATCAATCCCATCTGATCATGGAACATCCCATACATGATCCTTTCAATGTTCTGTTCAATCCAATTTGTTAGTATTTTCTTGAGTTTTGCATGTATATTAATGAAGAATTTCATTCTTTCATTTTATATTGCAAATTTTTCTCTGAATTTGGTGTAAAAGTAACGCTGGCCTTGAAAAATTACTTTGGATATGATCCCTCCTCTTAAATTTTTTAAAGCATTTGGGAATAAATAGTTCTAATTTGCTAAATGGCAGAATTCACCTATGGAGTCATCTGATCCTGAGATTTTCTTTGCTGAGTAGTTTTTCCTAGTGATTCAATCTCTTATTCATTATTGCTCTGTTCATATTTTTTATTTCTTCATGATTCAGTCGTGGTAGGTTTTCTGCCTGTAGAAATGTATGCATTTGTTCTAGCTTCTACAATTTCTTGGCATATAATTGCACTCAGCAATCTCTTGGGAGTCTTTGTGTTTGTGTAGTATCAGTTGTAACGTCTCCATTTTCATTTACAATTTTTTTGAATCCTCTCTCTTTTGACAGATTTAATCTAAGAGTTTTCAATTTTTTTTAATTTTTTGAGGTTTATTATAGGAAACGTACCCTGCTCCACTTCTTTTTTTTTTTAATTTAATTTTGATTCATTGTACACAAATGGAGTGCAGCTGTTGTTTCTCTGGTTGTCCACAAAGTAGAGTCACACTATCCGTGCATTCATACTTGTACAAAGGGCAATGATGTCTGTCACACATTCTGTTATTATTACCCTCCCCACCGTGACCCCACCCCTCCCTTCCCTCTAGGCAATCTATCCTTCCTCCATTCTTGCCACCCTTCCACACCGCATTATGCATCATGATTCACTTATCAGAGAGATCATTCGGCCCTTGGATTTTTGGGATTGGCTAATCTTACTTAGCATAACAGTCTCCAGCATCATCCATTTACTTGCAAATGCCATAATTTTATTCTTCTTTATGGATAAAGAAACTGTGGTATATATACACAATGGAATATTACTCAGCCATAAGGAAGAATAAAATTATCGCATTTGCAGGTAAATGGATGATGCTGGAGACTGTTATGCTAAGTGAGATTATCCAATTTTTTAATCTTTTAAAAAAACTGTTAGATTTGCAGTCTTTTCAATTTTCCTTCTAGTCTGTATTTCATTGACCTGTTATTTCCTTCCTTCTGCTAATATGAACATAGTTTTTCCTCTTCTTTTTCTTTAGTTCCTTAAGATGTAACATTAGGCTCTTTACTTGTTTTCTTATCTTAATGTATTTATTGCTGCAAACTTCCCTTTAAAACTGCTTTTGTCGGGTCCCACATGTTTTGCTACATTGTATATCTGTCTCGAGATACTTTTTTATTTCCCTTTTCAATTTTTTATTTGTTCTAATTAGTTGTACATGACAGTAGAATGCATTTATGCATTTTGATAGATCATACATAAATGGAGTATAATTTCTCATTTTTCTGATTATATATAGTACAGGATCACATGTCATGCAGTCATATATGTACCTGAGGTAATAATGTCTGTTTCACTCTACTATCCTTCCTAACCCCATATCCTATCCCCTCCCTTCACTCTCCTTTACCTCAAGTAACTCTACTCTTCCCCAGTGCTCCCACCCCTATGCCTCCTCTGCATTATTGTGAACTAGCATCTGCATATCAGAGAAAACATTTGGCCTTTATTTTTTTGGGTTTGGCTTATTTCACTTAGCATATTTTCCTTTTTATTTTTTCAACACACTGGTTATTAAGTATTATGTGGTCTAATTTCCACATATCTGTGATGTTTCCAAAATTATTTCAATTACTGATATCTAGTTTCCTTCCATTGTGATTTGAAACGCTACTTGATATGATTCAGATCTTCTAAGTTTGTGCAACACATGATTTATTCTGAAGAAGGTTCATGGATACTTCAAAGTCAAATGCCTGTTATGCTGCTGTTAGATGGAGTATTCTGAAGATAACTCTTACATTCATATAGTTTTTAGGCTTATTTTAGCTCACTGCTTTCTTAATGACTTTCTTTCTGGATGATCTAACACCATTGTTGAAATCTGAGTATTGAAATCCTCTGCTATCATGGCATTGCTGTCTATTTTCACCTTCAGTTCTGTTACTATATTCTTCATATATTTAGATTCTGCATTGTTAGGTACAATTATGTTTATAATTGTTATATCCTCTTTTAATATTTATTAGAATTATTACTTCACATTAATTGTACAAATTATTGGGTTTAACTGTGATAGTTCCACATGTAACTCAATAAATTGAACTTTTCATCATTAATAGTGATCTCTCTCTCTCTCTTTCTTTCTCTTATACAGTCTGGGCAAGTGCTCTACCTCTAAGGCACATATCCATCCCATTTGCTTTTGAAACAGATGTTGTCCATTTTGTCTGCTATAAATATAATCATGTCTGCTCTCTCTTCATTTCTGTTTGCTTGGAGCATCTTTCCATCATTTCACTTTCAGCCTATGTGGCTCCTTCAGGCTCACAGGAATCTCTTGTAAGCAGCATATTGTTAGAATTTTTGTTTTTCCTTTTCTATTTATTATTGTTTCTATTTATTGTATGTTTTTCCTTTTCTATTTATTGTTTCTATTTATTATTGTTGTCATTGCTTCTTTTCTCTGTGTACTGGTTGGAGAATTTAATCTATTTACATTTAAAGTAATCATTCATAAGTCATTATTGCAATTTTATAATTTTACAAATTTTGTAGTTCTTTTGTCTCTTTTCTTGTCAGTTTGCCTTTATGAATGGTTGATTATTTGTATCATTTGATTTCTTTGTCTTTGTGTGTATCTACTGTGTTTTTTTCCCTTTGTGGTTAGCACAAGCTATTTACATAAAATATACTTTAGTTAAAAGAGTCTAGCTGCCCAACTTAATTGTAATTGCATTGTATCTCCTTCTATATTTCATGATAGTGATGTTATACTTTGCAGTCATTACAATATTAAAGCATTTTTAATTTGGCACTACATTTACTTTACCAATGAGTTTTAGACTTTTTTATATATGTTCTTCTAATGTAGATCTAGTAGGTATGTATTTCCCTCAGCTTTCATCTGTATGGAAATAATTTTATCTGCCCATTTCTGAAGGATAGTTTTGCTAGGTATAGTATTCTTGGCTGACAGGTCTGTTTCTTTAGAACTTTGAAGATATCACTCCACTCCCTCCTACCTTGAAAGATTTTTTTGCAGAGAGTTTTTCTGATAGCCCTTTTGGTGTTTCCTGATATGTGGTTAGTCATTTTTCTCTTAGGCCTCTCAAAATTATTTGTTTTTACTTTTGAAAAATTGATTTTAAAGTGTCAGTGTATTCTTCTTTGGATTGATATTATATGGGGATCTAGAGAATTCATGAATCCAGATAGCAATATCCTTCTCAAGATTTTGTAATTTTTCAGCCAGTTTTTTTCTTTAAATAAGCTTTCTGTCTTCTTTCATCCCCCTATCTAAGACTCTCATATTGTGTATGTTCATTCCATCGATGTTTTCTATAGGTTCTATGTGTTTTCTATATACTTGTGCATTCTCTTTTCTTTTAACTCCTCAACTGAATACTTTCTAATGACCTTTCTTCATGTTCACCACTTATTTCTTCTTTATAATCCAGTCGGTTATATAGGCTCTTTATTGAAATTTTCATTTCTTACAATGCATGCTTCAGTTCTAGAATTTGTTTGATAAATTTTTAGTTTCTATTAAAGTTTAATGTTTATTAAACTTCTCATTTTTATGCGTTGTTTTATGATTTTTTATTGCCTACTTGGGTTAACTTGTATCTCATTGAACTTTTTTAAGATGAATAATTTGAATTATTTGTCACATAATTGATACTCAGATCTTTGAGGTTGGTTACTAAAACATTATTGGTTTCTTTTGGTGGCATCACAGTTACCTGATTCTTCATGATTGGTGTGGCCTTGTGTTGGTATTTTTACATTTGAAGGTGTAAACATCTCTTCCATTCATTACAGATTATCTTATGTTGGTAACAACCTTCTCCTGTCAGGTGTGTAGGCAGATGAAATTGCCTCTGGGATCGAATTTGAATGAATCTAGGTCATGTGGCTTCTTCTGGGTCTGCAGTGGGACCCGTGGTTGGTGGGTCTATTACCAAGGACTTGGGCAGTGCAGATCCTAACTAGTCTCTGAGTGGGTGAACTGCCTGCAGGACCTCAGTCAGTAGGGCTGGCACTGAGATAAGAGTCTGCTTGAGGGTCTACAGTTGGGTGAACTGAGAGTGTATATATTCCTGGGTGTGCTGATGAATGTGATTCCTCCTGGGTCACTACACAGGCAGAACTGATGTTGAACGATGGCTGACAGGGGCTGAAACTCAGTTATGGAGTCCTTCTGGGTCCACATCTAGGACTAACACCTGCAGTCCTGCCTCTGGGGTTATGGATATGGATATGTATACCTCATGCCATAATCCTTGGCAGGAATTTCTGACCCCATACTGCAAATAAGTGTTGGAAGAACTGAGTCATAGACCTTTCCAGGTTACACATGAGGATCTTGATCATCCTGCCATTCTTTGAGGGTGTGGAAAAGTGTGTTTCTGGCCAGATCCTGGAGCAAGTGGTAGTATTTTCAGACATAAATGAGAGGGTTTAATGCCAAGTCACATGACTATTTCTGGACTCACAGCCAGAGTGAGATTGGCAAACATGCTTCTGGGTCATGGATAGATGAATCTTTTTTTCTGCTCTATCTCAGGAAGGCAGAACTGCTCCAAAACCACAGCTGAAAGAGCATGGACTTGGGCTGGCAGATACTTCAGGGTCTGCAAACAAAGCCAAGGATAATGAACCTGTTATCTAAGTCATGGTCAGAAGTGCCTCTTACCATATCCCTTGATGAAAATTCCTGGTAGTAGAATCTAAGCTAAATGGGATTGTGGCTAGGTTCACAGGGGTAACAGAACTATTTCCAGGCCTATAGCTCAAACTAAAGTAGGTGAACATACCACTTTTGGAACAGGCCTGCCCTCTTAAGGCAGTTATCCTTGGTCTTAGGCTGTTCCTTTAGGATTTTGTAACTTCCAACCTGGACTCCCAAGATTCCACAGGGGCACCTCTGCCTATAGACAGCTGAAAGATTACTGTTGTGAAGGAATACAAGCAGGAGACCACTTGCTCTACCATCTTGCCAATGTCACTCTCTGTAATGGTTAATTTGAATTGTCAACTTGATTGGATTAAGAGATGCTGATGGTTAAGAGGCTTCTGAGTGTGTCAGTGAGGGCCTATGTAGGAATGATTGGAATGTTGGATAGTGATCTGAAGTGGAGACCCTCTGTAAGCATGGGCAGCACCACCCCATAGGATGGAATAAGAATTGGAAGAACAATGAAGCAGAAGCAGATGCATGCTTGACTTTTCTTGAATGGTTTGTTGATGACTACTTTGATTCTCTGAGGATATCAGAATCTTGCTTCTTCCCTCTTCCAAAGCGGTCTCTGCCAATGATTCTCCAGGTAGTTTCCAAAAGCCTTGGTCTCAGACTAGGGTAGTACTGATCCTTCTTGTTCTGGGGCTTCTGCCTCTTGGACTGTGCAACTGCTGGGTCTTCCAGCTCTCTAGCCTGTATACAGCCATTGTGGACTATCCAACTTCTGGTCATATAAACCAATCTAATAAGTCCCTTTTTTATAATCATACTTCATGTTGATTCTGTTCCTCTAGAAGACCCTGACTAATACACTCTCTCAAAATTAGCTTTGTATTATACACTAAAAATGAACAATCTGAAAAGCAAATTGAGAAAACAACAGTGTTTATTGTGATCATATCATGAAGAAATAAAACACATTTTTTTAAAAAGTACAAACTTATGAACTATAACCTACAAAAATTATTGAAAGAAATGGAGGCAGATTTAAGTAAATGGATACTCCATGTTCATGGATAGGAAGAATTAATATTATTGACATGCCATTACACCCCAAACTGACATGCAACACTGATCATATTTCTAACTGTACTTTTTCAGAAGTAAATAAGGTCCTCATAGAATTAAATAGAATTGCAAGGTGACTTGAATAGTAAAAAATAAGATTGAGAAGGAGCAAAGTTACAAATTTCATATATCCTGATTTTAAAACTTCTGCAAGGCTATAGTAATCAAGATAGTGCATGACTGATATAAGGATAGACTTATAGACCAATGTAATAAAGTACATAATAGGAAATAATTCCAGTGATCCATGGTCAACTGAAGTTTGAGAAGATTATCAAGATCATTCATTAGGGGAACTTTTCAGCAAATGATCCTTGGAAGCTTTATATCCACACAAAAGAATTTGTACCCTTGCCTCCTGTTACCTCAAAACATAACTCAAAATGGCTTAAAGACTTAAAATTTAAGAGAGATAACTATAAAATTCTTTATAGGAAGCATAGATGTAAGTCTGTATGATTGTGGAGTAGGAAATAGTTTATTAAAGTAAAAGCAAAAATTTTTGCTGGGTGTGTCAACGAGGGCATGTCTAAGAATGAATGGAATGTGGGACAGTGAACCGAGTGGAGACTCTCCCTAAGTGTGGGTAGAAAACTTAAATACATTCAACTTCATCAAAATGTAAAACTTTCAAGCTTCAAAGGATACTAGCAAGAAAAAAAAGTTAATACATTGAATGGGAGAAACCATGTGCAAACAATATATACTATTAGATACTTGTATTTCAATTACATATAGAATGCTTCCAAATCAATGATAAAAGGCAGCTCATTCAGTTAAAACATAGGAAAAGGATTTGAGTAGATTTTTCTTCTGAGAAGGCCTTTGAGCCACCTATGAGCAAATAGAAAATATCTTCAATGCTATTAATCATTAGGGAAATGCAAATGAGAAGCCAACTCACATCTACTAGGATGGTTTTAATCAGGAAGACAGACAATACAATTGTTGGTGAGAACATAGAGAAATTGGCATGCTCAGCCATGGTTGGTGGGAATGTGAAATGGTCCTACCATAGTGTAAATGGTTTGGCAGTTCCTCAAAAAGGTAAATGTGGAATTACCATATGATCAAGGATTTCACCGCTTAGACATATACCCAAGACAATGAAAGCATGTAAATGCAAGCATTGTGTATGACCATGTAGCAACCTTATATGTAATGGTTCAACAATGAAATAACTCATATTTCTATCAACTTATGAATGGATCAACAAATGTGGCATATCTATTTAGAAGAATATATGTGCCCACATATGGGCTTCCATTTATTTGAGTGTTCACAATAGGCAAATCCATGGAGAGCAAATTTGTATTTGCCAAGGGAACAGAGAAGTGGAAACTGGGAAGTGACTTCTAGTAAGTAGTTAATAGAACATTTCTGGAATCAGAAATGGATGATGATTAAAAAACAGAGAAGAAAAACCTCTGAATTATACATTTAAATTGGTGAACTTTATAGAAATCAAATCTTAATACAATTAGAAGATAAAAAGAGAAATGAAAGTTGGTGATGTATATTTTACAGTAAGTTTAGAAATTGTTTCCATAGAAAGTAGGAAGAATAGAGTAATAAGAGTGAGATTGGAAAGAACTGAAATAGAATATAAATGTGTATGAGGGAAGAAAACAAAAAGTCATTTCATGAGAAAAAATAATAAAGTTAATAACAACTTTGTGCAAAGGAAAAGAAGAAAAGCACAAATTACCAGTCAGAAATGAATAAAGGAATATTTCTATCAATCCTACAGAACTTTAAAATATAATATTTTATGAATACAAATTAGAATATTTAAGTGAAATATACAAATTCCCAGAACACACAATTTATCAAAACTGGCATAAACAGAATTGAAACAGTATAGCTGGATAATTCTGATGCTATTAAATATAGTGAAACTATTACTAAAATACTTCCCCAAAGAAAGCTACTATCTTAGTCTCACTGATGAACACTTCCAAATAATATAAAAAGGTACTGTATAAATACTTAGGCAAAGAATGGGAAAAGAATAATACTTTCTACTCATTTAAAAGGCCAGAACAATTTTAATATGGATTGATCATCTATATGCAAAATGCATACAACCAGAAGTGTTTAGATTTCAGAGATTTTCAGATTTTGGAATATTTGTGTAGCTTGTACCATTTGAGGATCCCTAACCTGAAAATTCAAAACCTTCAGTGTTCCAAAATCAGAACTTTTTTTTGGGGGGTGGGGTGGGAGGATTCCAGAGATTAAACTCAGAGGCCCTCAACCACTGAGCCACATCCCCAGCCCTATTTTGTATTTTATTTAGAGACAGGGTCTCACTGAGTTGCTTAGTGCCTCACTACTGTGGAGGCTGGCTTTGAACTTGGATCCTCCTGCCTCAGTCTCCCAAACCAGGGCAAAATTAAAATTTTTTAGACTGTTAGGTCAGCACGCAAAACCTGACATTTTGGAGCATTTCAGACTTCATATTAAACTTGTGCCAATATTGGAAAAAAGTCATTGTAAAAATGGAAAATTATAGGCCAGCCTTGTCATAAATGTTATAATATATGTTAAATTCTGAATCCCATAATATAGAAATAGAATATAGAGAATGCAGTTGCTATATCCAAGAATATAAAATTTAACTTTTGAAAATCAGTGTGAACCACCCCATGAAAAGAATAAAGAAGAAATATTCTGTGATTGCCACAATATAAGCAGAGATCCTATTTGATAAAATTAAATGCTTATTTATTCCTGTGTTTCTCATCCTCTGTCTCTCAAAATATGGACAATATCTACCCTTCCAGAGTAAGTACCACTACAAAATTAATTACACAATTTAGTCTACTTCATGGCGAAATAATTAAAGTTTTCAATCTGGGGTCAAAAATTAAACAGAAAGATCTATTATCATCACTTCTGTTCAACATTTTTGCTGGAAGTCCAGGTAGTACAATTTGGAAAAAGAGTAAAAGATTTGGATGGGAAAAAATAAATCTATATTTACCCAGGAAGCATAATGATAAATATCAAAATTTTGTAAACATTTGTAGTTATCTAAAAACATTTCTCAATGACCTCTATACAGAAAATAAAAAAAAATTATTGAAAGAAATGGAAAATGTTACCCTGGCTCCCTCATTTTAGGATGATACCATGCTGCACATGCAATGGAAAAATTGATATCATAAAAGTCAGTTTCCCTCAGTGAACTTCCAGTTTTATTGCAATCTGAAATAATACCCATCTGTCAATACAGATAAGTTGATCTGAAATGTTATGCAGTTGAATAACTGAAAAAAGAATAAAAAATCCAAGGAAATCTTGAAATATGAAGTTGGAGGACCTAACTACTAAATAACTTTGTTATTTATAAATCAACATAATATGTGCAAAGAGATCACTGGAAGGAAATGTAAAATTGTATAAGCTTAATTTATGACAAAATGATGCTTCACAGTGCAAATGGATTGCAAACTAGTGATGGGAAGGTTAGGTGGCCCCTAAGATGTTTCTGCCCTAAGCCTCAGAATCAGCAAATCTCTCACTACACAGCAAAGGGGGATTAACATTGCAGATTAAATTGGGTTGTTAATGAGCTTAAAAGAAGGACAATATCCTGAATTCTCTAGGTAGTTCTAATGTAATCACAACAGTCCTGTTAAGTAGAGGGGGAAGAAGAAGAGGTATCAGGAGATGCAATAAGGGAAGAATGACCTGGTAACAGGCCTCAACCCACTGTTGCTGGTCTGGAAAAAGCAGCAGCACCTCTACAGCTGGGCATCTGTCCCTGGAAAAGGCAAGGAAAGAGATCTTCCCAAGAGTCTCTGGAGGGCAACACAACCCAGTCAACGACCTCACCTTAGCTGGGTGCCCTCTGCATCAGATTTATAACCTAGACAATGAAATGATAATCAGTGTGTGTTGTTTTAAGCCATCAAGTATGGGGCAATGTGTTAAATCAGCAATATAAACAAGTACCAGGATGGAAAATTATGAACTTTATCTCTTGACTTGGTTCCATGCACAAAAAAAATCAATTCTAGATTGATGGTAAAAGGTAGATAAATGAATAAATATGCATGCAATACTCTGTGGGATATGTAGCAAAGTATCTTTGTGACTTTGAAGTAGACAACAAAACTTCTTAAATAGGAAAAACTGCAGTCTGGGGATAAACCTCAGTTGGTAAGTGCTTGCCTTGTAAGCACAAAGCCCTGGGTTCAATCCCCAGCACAAAATATATATATATTTATTAATATATATAATATATATTAATAATATATATTAATATATATAATAATAATAATACTAATACTATAATACTAATAATATATATATATTATTAGATAGTAAAAACCACAAAGTGTAGATAAAGGCAAAATATAAAAATTCTAAATTTTAATTAAGTAGTGCCTACAATGAAATATAATAAAATGGAACTTTAAAACTAATAAAAAATGAAATTTCTGTTTTCTGACAGATACTAGTAGCAAAGTGGAAGTATAAGCCATGGCATGGAAAAATAATCATTTATGTGTGAATAAATATATAGCATGTATAATCATATGCAGAAATTTGCATTCATACCTAGATTATATGAAATCTATAAATCAATAAGTAAATTTAAAAAATAAGAATAAAAAGATTTGATATGACTGCATGACTGATGTGATCCTACAATACACGCAAATGAGAAAAATGAGAAATTAGACTCCATGTATGCATGATCTATCAAAATGTATAAATGCATTCTACTGTCATGTACAACTAATTGGAACAAATTTAAAAATTAATTAAAAAAAAGATTTGACTAGCACTTTGTCAAAAGGTAGATTTCTATAGTAGTAAGAATAAACAAACTACAACATCATGAAATATATGGATATGACTAGCAGATACATCTGGGAAAAGAAACTAGACCCAAGGCCATATATACCATATGCTCATATAATATTTAAAACCTAGCCAGATTACCCTAAATTAGAAGTCAGAACAGTGATTTTTCTGTTGAAGGGGGTTCCGGCTGAGAAGGGCACACATAGGAAGGTTCCCTTGGTGATTTCCTGTCTGTTGATCAGGATGTCAACCACACATTAGGCATATGTGTTCGAATTATAGAAGTTGATCAGGGTAAACAGAGCAATCTCCACTTTTCCATGGTTTCACCCTTTTTTTGTGTGTCAGTTACCATAGTCAATGTGATTTGAAAATATTAAAAATAAATAATTCTGGACATAAAATTGTGCAAGTTTTAGATCACACACTGTTCTGAGTGGTGATAAGATCTTCTGCTGTTCTGCCAGGAATGCAAATCATCTTTTTCCAGTGTATCCACACTTTATATGCTACCCATCCATTTAGTGGCTGTGTTGCTTTATCAGATCAACTGTTGTGGAATAGTAGTGCTTGTGTTCAGGTAACCCTTGTTTTATTTAGTCATGGCCCCAAAACAGAAGAGTAACAATTTTGCCAATTTAATATAGCATGTTATTATAATTATTCTATTGTATTATTGTTATAATTATTGTTTATTATTATAATTATTTTATTATTGTTATCTTATTTATAAATTAAGCCTTGCTAGAGATATTTATGTACAAGAAAAGACTGTATATATAGAGTTTGGTAATACCCAGTTTTAGGAACACACTGGAAATCCTGGAATGTACCCCCAAAATTAAGGGACGACTACTGTATTCATGATTTATGCATTTAAAACAAATATGTATTATTCTTTTGTGACAAAGTTGGCCAGAAAAAATAAGCAAGTAGGAATATTAGTAGTTAGTTTAAACAACCACTTATCTGGTTTCTATTAATCCCTCAATAAGTGGTAGCTATTAGATTAGCATTTTAAAGTCTTGATTGCGTTTTCCACTTCTCATCAATGTGTTAGGAAACAAGCCCCCTCTCTCATCATTGCTATTTCATCATTCTTTAACACAACATTAAAAAGACTAGTGCTCATGGTTATTGGCATGTATCAACAAAGTTCTGAAATCAAATAATGTATAATTATAAACGTGGGCTCCAAATTTCTGAAATGCTTTTAAGTGTTCATAAATCTCCTTCAGCATCTCTGTGAAAGGTATCTACGTCTTACACTTCCTCTAATTAAATCCACTTTTCTTCAAGTGCCTGTAATCAGGATTTTAAAAGAGTATATCATTTTGAATAAATTTTATTTATCCACTTCATTCTAGCTTCTACTAGTGCAGCATTGTTTCCTTATATATATATATATAAAAACACGAGTGCTCATGCACACACACACATGTATGTGTGCACACCACATGTGCAGCTAGATGTGGCATTTCTAATACAGTACCTATTAAACAGGCTTTTATCAGAACCTAAGTTTCAAATTGGTGTTCATTGGAGAACACATTTTATGTTCTAAGATTTTAACTGAAAATGATCTATGTGAACTTCAGAATACACTGTATGTCTTAAAAAGCTTAATATGTATACAGTGATTTACTCAGAGTGATGTATTACTTTTATTATTTTAAGTATATCCACACATTTTCCACTCAACAATTTTTCCAGGATAGACCAGGCATTATTACTGTCGAGCAGAGGGGAGAGCCAGGTAAATGGACAAAGTTGCCACCCATCAAAGAGGGCCCAGGCACAGGGAATGGGCAAGCTCACCTGCTGAGAGCAGACTGATAATGTCAGCATGGGAAGAGAAGGGGCCTGAAATTGGGAACATTGCAAGAAATTCAATCCACACTGTAGTATGTCTACCAAGAGAATTGGAATTAATTGATGAAAGTCTCCAGCAGTCTAACTGGACCTTTATAAATCTTTCTGTGCAGTGCTAGGAATCAACCCCAGGGCCTTATACATGCCAGACAAGTGCTCTCTTGTTGAGCTATGCCCTCAGCCCAGTTTGTGTGGGCCTTACGAGCTTGCTTTTGTCTCCAGTTCAGTTCAGTTAGGATTCAGGAGGAGATGGGACTCCCCAGATGAGAAGCTAAGGCATTTGCCTTCTACAGGCAAAATAGCAAGCACATTTCAATTGCCAGATGTTCATTGTGTCCCATTCAAATCTCTTCAGCACAATTAGCTTTAGTAAATATATTTGCATGTATTTCAAAAATTTCACTCAAAACTGTTTCACCACCAAAAGATTAAAAAGTGATCCATGTAGAATGAGAAATATAAAGGTTTATTTTTAAGGGTGAAGGAGGCAGAAGAAACTATAAGCAAAAATAAATTGAAAATTATCATTTCTTTGAAGTCATTCTGGTTAGTATTCCCTTTCTTCCATCTCTATGACCCTTCATCATGACCGGTTGGTGTTCTTTCCTGAATATAGCATGACTCCAGCTTCATTCTGTTGGTGATCTGGACCTTACCTACATTTCTCAATAGGTCCAACTTTCTACCTGGCCTCACTGTACTTTGTTAAGATATCATTACTTACTTTTTTTTTTTTTTTTTTGCGGTGCTGGGGATTGAACCCAGGGCCTTGTATTTGCAAGGCAAGCACTCTACCAACTGAGCTACATCCCCAGCCCCATTACTTAACTTTTACATTGGCCAAGATCCAAAAGTTCGACAGCAAACCATCTTCGTGTGATATGTGGCACAAAGTCACCCTCATATACTGTTAGAATGCAAATCATTACAGACATTACAGAGGTGCTATTGGCAACACCTATGAAAATGTCATGTGAACATTTCAAACCTATAGGAATCCATTCCAAGAGTTATTCTAGCCAGACACATGAATAGATATGTTGTACACTATGAATTGAAGCACTTTGCATTCACAAGACTGGAAATCACCTATATGTCCATCAGTAAAGGGCTGACTGAACAAACTATCATAATTGCTCTTTGCTCCACTATAAGAGGAAATGAAGTTTATATCTGTAAACTACCATGATCTTTAGGGTCTATTAGCCATAAAAGACAAGGGAGAAAAACTATGGAAAGTACACTATCATCTTATTCAAGGGAAAGATATGGATGTGTAGGTACTATTATATTTTTTAAATAGAATCTTATCAAATAAAAAGAAATCATTACAAGGGACAGGAAATCATGTAGAGTAAGTTTTTATTTTTACTTCAGAAAACCATAGTTGCCATATAATGGAACAAAAGTAAACAAAAAGCAGTTCTAAAAATCTAAAGCAAGATGAAACAAGTGAGTCTGTGTATCAAACTGGAGACATAACGATTCAGTGAATCAAGACACATGAAAACAAAGTGATTTGACCACATATTCCTAAACAGGTACACCCTATGGACAAAATTAGTGAGAACAAGACATAAAATGCTTTTATTTTTGGTGATTATGTTAGTAGTTTTATTCTGAGACTATTAGGTGTGTATCATTAAAAGCAAGGAATAATTAATTATATTAATGCCCTGAAAACCAGAATTTTCATTGTGGAAGGAAGAAGATAGAGATGAAAGATTAAAGAAAAACTCTGTGATCTTAAATTTAAAGTGAAGGCACAAAGTCAAGATACAGTCCATCCTTAAAACAAAGTTTCATCTGTGAAAAGACCTAGGAACAATGGCTCATCAGCACTATCATGACCTATATTGTAATATGCTAATATTATTTCCAACACAGGAGTTAGAGTTTCTTAGAGAAATGACCAAACCCATATCTGACCCAGTAAATGTATATACTGAGCCAGGAACACTTCTTCATTCCTAGAAGCACAGGAATTATTACAGATTACTACGTAAAGAGCCTCCCACTGCTCAAAGGTGGAAAAATTTGAGTATTGATCATTAATGGCAATGAGTTGAAACAAGTACTTACTTAAATCTGTGACTCATAATGATACTTTAAAAGCTCTCATTTATCACTTTGACAACACGAAAATTAAAGAGACTTAAGAGTTAATGATGGAAAAATTTTCTTTACACAAGTATTTCAGCTAATAAAAGAATATAGAATGATTGAATTTAGTCACCACTTTGTAACTCCTAAGGAAACAGGGTTCCAGGCCAGGGTTTTCAGTGACTGCCTCCCAAAGTAGCAGGCACCAGCCAGGGGTATTGCACATGAATCAGTCCAGAATCTGATCATGTCCAACTCAGTCTACTAATATACAGGACAAATAGGAGGTGGGAACAAATTCGACAATACTAGTCAGTGAACAATTCCAATTACAGGAAAGTTTATGGTACAAAATGTCAAGCTTCTCCAGCAGATGAATTTCAAAGAAAAAAAAAATAGGGAAATCTATCGAGAAAACCAGAGTTTTTGTTTATTTCAAATTGATTTTCATTTTTAAATTGCTTTCCATATTTTATCAGTACATTATAAATAATTATACATAATGGTGGATTCAATATTGCATATCTGTATATGCACAGGTTCTAACACACTTTTAGGAGGCATATCAATCATCGTGGTGAATTTAATTTGAATTATAATGCAAATCAAGCATCTACCAATCTATACATACAAGTTTGTGTGTGTGTATGTGTTTGTGTGTGTGTGTGTGTGTGTGTGTAGACATGTCAAAAACATCTAAACATGGACAAGAGTTGATAATATTAAGATTTTTTTTTGGCGGGGGTAGTGTACTGAGGATTGAACTCAGGGGCACTCAACCACTGAGCCACATTCCCAGCCATATTTTGTATTTTATTTAGATACAGGGTGTCACTGAGTTGCTTAGTGCCTGCTTTTTTTGCTGAGGCTGGTTTTGACCTCACAATCCTTCTGCCTCAGTCTCCTGAGATGCAGGGAATACATGCATGAGCTACCATGCCAGGTTAGATCTTGGTATTTTTTTTAAGTGTGAAAATGGCTTTGTGATTCAATTTTTTGGAAGAGTCTTTGTATTTGAGTAATATAAACGGAAACATTGGGCTGGGGTTGTGGCTCAGTGGTAGAGTGCTTGCCTGGCATGTGTGAGGCAATGGGTTCGATTCTTAGCACCACATACAAATAAGTAAATGAAGTTTCATCAAGAAACTAATAAAAAAATGAAATCCTTACAAACATAATGATATAGCATCTTGAATTTGCTTAAAAACAAGGCAGACTGGAGGCAGGGTTAAGTGAGGGTATGAATGAAGAAAGATTAGACCCGAATTAATTGCTGAAGCCGGGTGATAGACACCTGGCCGTGCATTATATTTTCTCTATTGTATGTATTAATTTTCAATTAAAAATAAAGAAGGAAAAGCAAGCCCTGAATGGATTGGCTGTACTTCTTGCATCTGACCCCTTCCTGGCTCTGTGGTAGTATCTCTACCCTGTCCACCTTCACCTTGGGCATTCTTTCTAAGTGTCTTTCTGTAGGGTTTTTCTGTGTTTTTCCCTCTTCAGGGACACTGCTCCTGACTCCTGCTGGGCTTCCTAACTCCCAACCCATTATTCAGACTTGGATTCCATTTTTATTTTTTCCAGACACCTCTGACTTTCCTGCTTTGGTGTGATCCAGGCTATAGGCTCCTGTGGTGTCATTTGTCCATGCTTTCTAGCACTTACCACACCTACAGTTTTACACTACTGGGTGATCATTGGTTTTCTTCATCAGTCCCAGGAGACTAAGGACCTTCAAGGTCGGAGCCATGCCCATCATTCAATGCGGATCCCTGCCACACAGCCCTGTGGCCCAGTGCTGTATAAATAGTGGCTGAACATTTTACCAGGCCTGCAGGAAAGTAAAGTGGTTTTCACACTGGAGATAAAAAGAGCTCAACTTTCAATAAGTATAGAAGAGGAAAAGTGTTTTTTGTAGGCAGAAAACGCTGGAACAAGTTTCTCTGATTTTATCCTTTATGATATAAAAACAAAAATAAATTAATAAAAAGCTACCTACTGCTATTAGATATAAGTCTCTTTCCAGTCCTAAAGATAGATGTGATTCCAAGTGGAAAAGGGCAAATGAGAGAGAGTCCTCTGTCACAGCCTCTGCTTCAGGTTTTAAAACAGCATTTTGATTACAGTACAACTATGGACTTCTGGAGATGGCTACAATTTCCTGTAGGGTGAGGTGACCTCGACAGAGAAAGTGCTGGTTGCATTGTGAAGTGCTTTGTGATTAAGGAAGGGAAAAGAAGCTGGTGGATCAGCCAGTTCTGAATTGTAGACCTCAGTAGTAATTTCTGGTCTCTTTTCTGAAACACTCTGCAATGTGCCTTTGTTAACTACAACATAAGGAAGGCTGCCTTCTCAGAATTTCAGAATTCAGAGCACAGAACCTTGTTAATTACAGATATAATGAATTCATACAGTTTTCTTTCTTCTTAATTATTCTGTTTTCTCCTTTTGCAAAATACAATACAGTTACCTACAGTGATGTGATTCCTAATTCACAGAGAAAACCAATTGTCAACTATGATGAGTTGAGATCAATAAATCTTCTCAGGTTAATACTTGAAAAAGAAACATGCCACAAACAATTTAAGGCAGATTTGCTTAAATGGGGGGTGTAATTCTTCCACTTACATTAGAACCAAGTGGACTTAAAGATTCACTATATGGCTGTATGTTGGTGTAGAGCTAGTTGGAAAATCATAAAAAGTACACAAACAAATCTAATCTCTTTTAAAAACAGATCAATCCAGAGTCTTACTAGAGGAAAGATATGGAATTTAGGCTATTCAGAAAGAAAAAAATAAGTGATCTTATGATAATGAGAGAAAAAACTTGATAGTTTATAGGGAAAAATGTTATTTAAAAAAAAAAAAAAACCCGATGTGTGGAAGAGCTCCTGAGATTTTGTCAGTCTTCACCATTTTCCCTTAAAACACAACAACAACAACAACAAAAACTCCAGAAGTTCCTCCAGATGGTTTATATTCTCATAACTATTATTCATTCCAGTAGTTCTCAAACTTGAGTAAAGGCAAGATGTATCCAGGAAGCTTCTAAAAACTGCAGATTCCTAGACAGCTATAGTGGTGCACGCCTGCAATTTCAGCAACTCAGGAGACAGAGGCAGGAGGATTGCAAGTTTGAGGATGGTCTGGGCCACTTATCAAGACTCAGCACCATGAAATAAGTAAACAAATAAAAGCTTCCTGGACCTCTTCCTAGTAAATATGATTTAGGAATTCAGAACGGTACCCTGGAATCAGTCAGGTTACTGAGCAACCCGAGAGTTCTGTGGCCACAATTTGAAAACCATAGTTAAAATAAACCTGACTAAAAATATATGGCTAGAAACTCTTGAGATGTAATAGTTAAAAAAAGTCACTATAAAAATAAAAGTAAACAATGTCAGGTACAAACCTAATAATCAATACATATTAGTTGACAATTACTAGATCTCAAATGGACTTTTAATGTGGTGAACACTGGTGTTATTTTAACTTGATTCTGGTCCTGTGAATGACATCAAACTGGTGTGTTCTACTCTCTCAAACAGGGAGAGCCCTTGTGTCTTGCACACTGCTGTAGGATTCAACATTGAATAAGTTGGTGTGGCTTAGAATGATAGAACCTTCTAGCACGGCCTTCATAGTCAGGCATTCACAATCCCTATTGTAACACTAAGGGCTGTGTACCTTTGAGAAATGCATTAACTTGTCCTGAGTTCCTCATCTCAGAACATGAACACCAAGAGCAATGCTCACTTTATAGTACTGCAAAAAATTCAGATGAGAAAATATTTAAAAAATAGTGTAGTTCCCAGAATTCCAGAAGCTAATTAGGGAAAAAAGACATGATTTTGGTCTCCCTAATAGATTGATTTTACTGTCATTGAAAACCTGGGCAATAGGGTTCTTAAGAAATGGCACAGTAGAGAAGAGATGAGGATTACAAGGCTGATTCTTTGCACTTAAAACATTTTACCTTAAAAATCATGAGAAACTAATTGTATCACCTAGTGATCACGACTACACATCCATTCCTAAAGAGATTTGAAGACTTATTTTCAATAAATTGAGTAGAAGTAAGAAACAGCAAACAAAAACAAAAACAAAAAGAAGGGGTGGCCAGTCCCTTCCTTGATTCTGCATCCCAAGGGTGATTTCCTTCATTGTCTTCTCCTCCTTCCAATCATTCTCTAAGGACCATTTCAAGGTCCATAATAAAACAGCAGTAGTTGGGTATAAATTTCCCCTGTGTCTGCATTTCCAGGGGTTTCTAAACCCATGATAGTCCCCTTAGCCTTAGAAATTTGTTAGAAAGGATAGCTAAAATCTTCATGCTCTCTTACATGTTGGTTCTGACTTCTTGGGCTCAGCCTCAGGAAGCCGGTATCCATATTTCTTTTGAGGTGCTTGCCTTAAATTTCAGACTCATTATCTTCTGCATGACCTCATCTCTGATGGGTTCAGAAAAAAGTTAGACCTTCATAAATTATGCCATTTGGTCTGATTGTTAGTGTGAACAAAGTTCAACTTGTGACATCTGAGTGAAATACAGAAGCTCATGTTAACCTCTTGAATATATGCTCAGGGTTCTTATAAGTGATAAAATCTTAACCTGAAATAGAATTTTACAACCAATTATATCTTATTAAAACTGCTCTCTGGCAACAGGATCCAATTTTACAAATGAAATGAATAAGTTTTTTTTTACATTTTTTATATTTCTAATTAGAGAGGCCTCTAAAAGCAATTGATCTCATTTTAATCTTCACTGAACTTTTTAGTTTTTTAAATTATCAAAATTCTAATTCTTCTGTCATGTAAGGGGTTTTGACGAATAACAGTTTTAAATTTCCTGGAGAAAACTGTTTTCACTTATGGTTTTCCTTTCTTCTGATTGAACATTTTAAGATAACCGATCTTAATTCCCATTTCAAAAATTCTCACTGATCTGTAGTTTCTTCATGATCCCTCCAAAACTGACAATTCTGAGATTTAATTAGTAATGCCAGAAATGCTTCATGCAAATTAGAAATTTATAGTAATTAATTAAAGTAATTAACACTCCCATGATAAACTTCCACATCTATCTCAAGATACTACTAATTGTACAAGATATTTTCCTGCTGGTTCACTTAGAGAAATGTTGGGAAAGGTTTTCTGGTTTGTACATTGGTTAGTAGCTTGGCATCTAATTTTGGCTTTGACAACCACATCTAGTGAAAGGATTGATTAATTCTCAATAAAGCCATTAGAGGGTAGTTTGACAAAAATCTCCTTCCAAGATCACAATCCCCCTGTATTGGACTAAACCATTTCCCAGATAGACATCATTGAATTTTGAAGTAAGAAATTTTTAAAACTTAAAATTTATTGACTAGTTACTGGGTACCAGGTACTCTGGTAAGTTCATTAAGTGTATAATTCTATTTAATTTTTGTAATGACAGAGTAAGATAGATAACATTGATTCATTTATTTATGTGCAGAATAATAAACTGAAGCTTAGAGAAGATGTAAATCATTCCCAGGTTCCCAAATCTAGTGAGCGGGGGACCCCTTTCAGTCGCTGTCCTGCTCTTAATGGTAATGTATACTCTTAAGCTGTGCCTGGTGCATCAATTCATGACACAGCTGTCATGTGTTTTAACATCTGGGGCAACATGAGGCTGACAAGAGTGTTGCACTGACAGTCCTCATATCTGGTTTTAAGACGGATCATGGAATACATTGTGAATTACCAATTAAACCACGCTCCTCTCCTCCCTGCAGGGATATGACTCTACACTGAGGAACTGGATCAGTGATTCTTTTTTTTTTTTTTTTCATACTCATCTAATTCAGGAACTTGTATAAAAATTAGGGTGCAAACTGCATAAAATAATTCATACTAAATCATGAATGGCCAATTTTTGAATTTTGTGGTCATTTGCATTTTCAAAGAGGAAGTACTCAAGGGACCCAATGACTCACTAATTGAGGCAATTAAAGCTCTCTAATCAAAAGAAGATTTCAGGCAACCAGGAATGAAGTCATCACATACTTCACCAGTCATGGCAGTCCTGTCGGGTTTCCTTTTCCTAGCATTTTCTATTTGTTCATCATGTTTATTATTGAACTAAAGATTAAACCAGACAGACACTAAAATATCAAGAATAGGAAAGAGCCTTTTAAAATATAAGGATCCAAAATGCCAAAGTTAGAAACAGAGCCCATGGAAAGAGATACTCTTGTATGAACATATATATCTACACCCATCTCAGTATTACTTATTTCCTAGAACTTGCTTAATTTAGCCCAATGTCCAGATAACAGCAGAAATGATCAGATTTTTACTTTTTCCTAACACAATAGTTATTATAGTGGAACCTTCTGCAACATGTTTCAGCATGATCAGGGCAAACTGGAGGACTTGGAACAGCACAAGAAATGCAAATAACCCTGTCCTCTTCACTAAGCAAGAGCTGCTTTAATTGTTGTTCATCTTAGTCTCCAGTCTTTCACAGTTTGCACAGGTATATTTACCTCTTCAAGCTGTCTCTTGACCAAACCTCAAATATAGCAGGGTCATTTTGATAATAACTCAAAGAAACAATGCATAGTGTTTCAGAGCTTAGACTTGGGCAGGAGATAAACCCATATTTGAAACTGCTGCACCCTGCAGTCATTTTATGGGTCCTTCAGAACTTTATTGGATTTATTCAAGGAAAAGTTCCTTCTTCTGTAAAGTGATAGAGGCTGGGATGGATAAATAATGTTAGTACTACCTTATGGACTTGGAGTGAGGGTCGTGGGATATTATGATTAAAGTAATCTCTTTAATAACTGATCATTTGGTTTGTTAAAGCTGGTTTTGTTGACTTCTGGAAAGAGTTGATCTTTTTCCCCTTCCTCTCTCAATTATAATTTCTTCAAAAATCATATAAGTCCAAGAGCTTGATGTTCTACCTAACCTAAACACTCATACTTAAGATGAGGAGGAATGAGTGACTATTACCCTGACATCACATATTTAATGGCAATTTCTGGAGTAAATTCCACTTTATCTTCTTGGCAGTCCAATGAATGCCCACCCTTCCTTTTTATCCTTCTAAAATTCAGATTTGCCTCTAAAAACACGATATTGTGTAATGGAGATATACATAGCAAATTAAGTGTGGAGTCCTTGAAATAGAGTTCAATTTGAACACCAGCTGAGCCAGTCCCTAACTAAGTGGCTGTATGGAAATTACTCCTGTGCATCTCAGTGTCCTTACCTGTAACATGAAGAATAAAAGACCAATAGAGCAGAACCTCTCATCAAGACATCCTCAGCCACCAGTGTGAAACAGGTGGTGAACAGATGCAGAGCTGATGGTGGACAGGCTGTTGCTATGGCAATGGCCGTGGTGGGCAGAAGAATATCCTTTGAGGTGGTGGGTCCAGCCCATCAGGGTAGGAGCACTGTCTCCCATATTTTCTCCCTGTGTCACCTTGAACAAGGTGTTCAAACTTTCTGTGCTTCAGGGTCCTCAAATTTGAAACTGGAATGATTAAGTGTGTGTACTCCATAGAACTAGTATGAGAATGAAGTAAGTCAAAGCACTTGGATTTATGAGCATTAATTTTATATCCTGCTACTTTACTGAATTCATTTATGAGTTCCAGAAGTTTTCTGGTGGAATTTTTCAGCTCCTCTAAATATAGAATCTTGTCATCAGCAAAAAGGGATAGTTTGAGCTCTTCTTTTCCTATTCAGATCCCTTTAATTTCTTTGATCTGTCTAATTGCTCTGGCTAGTGTTTCAAGGACAATGTTGAATAGAAGTGGTAAAAGAGGGCATCCCTGCCTAGTTCCAATTTTCAAGGGGAATGCTTTCAATTTTTCTCCATTTAGAATGATGTTGGTTATAGGCTTAGCATAGATAGCCTTTACAATGTTTAGGAACTTTCCTATTATCCCTATTTTTTCTAGTGTTTTGAGCATGAAGGGGTACTGTATTTTATCAAATGCTTTCTCTGCATCTATTGAAATAATGATGTGGTTCTTAACTTTAAGTCTGTCGATGTGATGAATTACATTTATTGATTTCCGGATATTGAACCAACCTTGCATCCCAGGGATGAAACCCACTTGATCATGGTGCACTATCTTTTTAATATGCTTTTGTATTCAATTTGCTAAAATTTTGTTAAGAATTTTTGCATCTATGTTCATTAGAGATATTGGTCTGAAATTTTCTTTTCTTGATATCTTTGGTTTAGGTATCACAGTGATATTGGCTTCATAGAATGAATTTGTATGGGTTCCCTGCTCCTCTATTTCATGGAATTCTTTGAGGAGTATTGGAATGAGCTCTTCTTTGAAGGTCTTGTAGCACTAGGCTGTGAATCCATCTGGTCCTGGACTTTTCTTTGTTCATTGGCTTTTGATGACTTCTATCTCACTGCTTGAAATTGATCTATTTAAATTATGTATATCCTCTAGATTCAGTTTGGGTGGCTCATATGCCTCTAGGAACCTGTTTATATCTTTGAGATTTTCTGTTTTGTTGGAGTATAAGTTTTCAAAATAGTTTCTAATTATGTTTTGCATTTCAGTAGTGTCTGCTGTGATATTTCCATCTTCATCATGAATTTTAGTAATTTGAGTTTTCTCTCTCCTCTTCATTAGTGTGGCTAAGGGTTTATCAATTTTGTTTATTTTTTCAAAAAACAAACTTTTTGTTTTGTCAATTTTATGAATTGTCTCTTTTGTTTCAGTTTCATTGATTTCCACTCTGATTTTGATTATTTCCTGTCTTCTGCTACTCTTGGTGATGAATCCTCTGAAAGAGAAATTAGGAAAACTACCCCATTCACAATAGCCTCAGAAAAAAATAAAATATTTGGGAATCAATCTAGCAAAAGAGATGAAAGACCTCTACAATGAGAACTACAGAACATTAAAGAAAGAAATTAAAGAAAATCTTAGAAGATGGAAAGATCTCCCATGTTCTTGGATAGGCAGAATTAGTATCGTCAAAATGGCCATACTACCAAAAGCGCTATACAAATTCAATGCAATTCCAATTAAAATTCCAATAACAGACCTCATAGAAATAGAGCAAGCAATTGTGAAATTCATTTGGAGGAATAGGAGACCTAGAATTGCTAAAGCAATTCTTAGCAAGAAGAGTGAAGCAGAGGGTATCACAATTCCAGACCTTCAACTATATTACAGAGCAATAGTAACAAAAAGAGCATGGTATTGGCACCAAAATAGACAGGTAGATCAATGGTACAGAATAGAGGACACACAGACAAACCCACATAGATAACAGTTTTCTCATACTAGACAAAGGCTTCAAAAACACACAATGGAGAAAAGATAGCCTCTTCAACAAAAGGTGCTGGGGAAACTGGAAATGCATATGCAACAAAATGAAACTAAACCCCTATCTCTCAACCTGCACAAAACTCAACTCAAAATGGATTGCAGGCCTAGGAATTAGGCTAGAGACCCTGTACCTAATAGAAGAAAAAGTAGGTCCCAATCTTCATTATGTGGGCCTAGGATCAGACTTCCTTAACATGACTCCCCAAACAAAAGAAAAAAAGCAGGAATCAATAATTGGGATAGATTCAAACTAAAAAGTTTTTTCTCAGCAAAGAAACTGTCATCAATGTGAAGAGAGAGCCTACAGAGTGGGAGAAAATCTTTGCCACACACATTTCAGATAGAGCACTAATCTCCAGAATCTATAAAGAACTCAAAATACTTTACCCTAAGAATACAAATAACCCAATCAATAAATGAGCTAAGGAAATGAGCAGACACTTCACAGAAGAGGATCTACAAGCAATCAACAGGTATATGAAAAAATGTTCAACATCTCTAGTAATAAGAGAAATGCAAGTCAAAACTACCCTAAGATATCATCTCACCCCAACTAGAATGTCTACTATCAAGAATACAAGCAACAATAGGTGTTGGCGAGGATGTGGGGAAAAAGGTACTCTCCTACATTGCTGGTGGGGTTGCAAATTGGTGCAGTCACTCTGGAAAGCGATGTGGAAATTCCTTAGAAAACTCGGAATGGAAGCACCATTTGATCCAGCTATCCCTCTCCTTGGCCTATACCCAAAGGACTTAAAATCAGCATACTACAGTGATGCAGCCACATCAATGTTTATAGCAACCCAATTCACTATAGCTAGATTATGGAACCAACCTAGATGCCCTTCAATAGATGAATGGATAAAGAAACTGTGGTATGTATACACAATGGAATATTATTCAGCTGTAAAGAATAATAAAATTATGACATTTGCAGGTATATGGATGGAATTTGAGAAGACCACATTAAGTGAAATAAGTCAATCCCAAAACATCAAAGTCCAAATGATCTCTCTTATAAGTGGTTGATGACACATAGTGATTAATCAGAAAAAAAAAAAGAAAAGAAAAAAAAGAAAAGCACTTGGGACTGAGTCTAGCACTTCACTGTAAATAACGGCTCTTGGCAGCTGAATTTTGCTTATACGCCAACTTCTTTATTAAAAACAACCCCAAAAGAGGCTTCAAGGTAGTTTTTCAAACAACATACAGCCCCTCTGACTTCGACATCTTACCTAAACTCCAGAATGCCCCAGTCCACCAGGTATTGCCATTTCTGTGTCTTGCAGTGTAGTTTAGATGCCCCAAATTGAACATATCTTACATTTAAGAATGGTTTTTCTCCTATATATTCCTCTACTTCAGTTAGTAGTTACTTTATCCACCCAGGTACTGAAACTAGTTCATGGGAACCCTTCTGGATTCGTCCTTCCTCCCATCCTCATGCTCCACATATAAACAGTCACTGGATTCTGCCACTTTTTACCTCCTTTGTGTGCATCACATTCATCTATTCAAATTCCAAAGCCCAAGTCCTACGAGGGTGGGAATCAAGGCTCCCCGGTATACTCAGCAGCCATCAGAGCCAGAGGTGACAATGAGCCATGCTCCTGGTCACCAGCTCTAAGAGTGCAGTGGAAGAGGCAGGTATCTCACCAATAGTCAGGGGCATTTCTCTCCCAAGTGTAAATTGCTGTAAGTGCCATGGAAGAAAAGCACAGAATGCAAGGAGAATATATCAGGAAGGGGGTGAGGTTCTTGTAGGAAACTCAAGGCTCTTCATAGGCCAGAGAATTGATTGGAAGAGCCTGGAACAAACTGAAGCTCTTCTGACCCCTTGAATGAACCAGGCCAAAGTCAGGGGACTATCAGCAGGGTGTCTCTTGAAAGAGCATCTTCCCTCACTGCAGCAGCACCCCAATTCACTTGTTATCAAATGCGGGTGAGTCAGCATGGGTCGTGGCAGCCCTTTGTGTCTGGAGGGCGAATAAATTGTTCTGATTTTACCTCCTGCCTACATCCTGAGTCCATTCCTTTCCTGCACTGTCATTGCCTCTGACTTGACACAGGGTACCGTCATTGCCACAGCCTCTAGTTTGTAGCCCAACATTTTCTCCAGAGACCCTTAAAACTCTTCATGTTTTTTTAAATGAAAAAAAAAAATCCTTTGAGTCCTCCTTTGCCTTCATTCCTTCAACAGTTTAAGATAAAATCCTGAATCTTTAACGATAATGATATGGCCCTGTATCTGGAACCTCAGCTTTACCTCTGCCCTCTCTGTCTTCCTTTCTGGAGTCAAGGAGAGATGTTTGTCTTCATTCCACTTACTCAGGGCCTTGCACACACTCTCCTTCTGTGTGGGCAGCTCTTGCCCAAATCCCTCATTAAGCTCAGTCCTGAGCTTCATCTTGCATGTGCACTCTTTCTTCACAAAGGCCTTTCTTGACAACCCCTCACTCCCATCAATGATTGTCAACATTGCTGGTGTTGTCAGAGGTCACAGCGAGCCATGTTCCTGATCACCAGCTCTTACAGTAAAAGGAAGAGGTAGGTATCTCACAAATATTTGGAGGCATTTGTCACTTAAGTGTCAATTGTCATTAGAACTTCTTTATGCATCCTCTGACCTCTGCAGGGCCTTGGATTTCCCACGTGGATGTCACACACTATTGTGCATGCTCTCATTGCATTCTGTGCTTTCCCTCCATACCACTTATAACTGTAAAGCTAAGGAGTTTTTTAAAATGCAGCTTTCTCAGGCCCATCCCCAGAGTGTCGGGGGAGAATCCAGGGTTTTTTTTTTTTTTTTTTTTTTTTTTTAACTAACAAGTGTTTTCAGGAGTTTCTGACCCGATGACTGTCAGACCACACTTGGAAAAGCCTTGAGTGATGTT
>JAJEJO010002020.1:52250-295677 GCA_020662805.1 Glaucomys volans
AATCAAGAATACAAGCAACAATAGGTGTTGGCGAGGATGTGGGGAAAAAGGTACTCTCCTACATTGCTGGTGGGGTTGCAAATTGGTGCAGTCACTCTGGAAAGCGATGTGGAAATTCCTTAGAAAACTCGGAATGGAAGCACCATTTGATCCAGCTATCCCTCTCCTTGGCCTATACCCAAAGGACTTAAAATCAGCATACTACAGTGATGCAGCCACATCAATGTTTATAGCAACCCAATTCACTATAGCTAGATTATGGAACCAACCTAGATGCCCTTCAATAGATGAATGGATAAAGAAACTGTGGTATGTATACACAATGGAATATTATTCAGCTGTAAAGAATAATAAAATTATGACATTTGCAGGTATATGGATGGAATTTGAGAAGACCACATTAAGTGAAATAAGTCAATCCCAAAACATCAAAGTCCAAATGATCTCTCTTATAAGTGGTTGATGACACATAGTGATTAATCAGAAAAAAAAAAAGAAAAGAAAAAAAAGAAAAGCACTTGGGACTGAGTCTAGCACTTCACTGTAAATAACGGCTGTTGGCAGCTGAATTTTGCTTATACGCCAACTTCTTTATTAAAAACAACCCCAAAAGAGGCTTCAAGGTAGTTTTTCAAACAACATACAGCCCCTCTGACTTCGACATCTTACCTAAACTCCAGAATGCCCCAGTCCACCAGGTATTGCCATTTCTGTGTCTTGCAGTGTAGTTTAGATGCCCCAAATTGAACATATCTTACATTTAAGAATGGTTTTTCTCCTATATATTCCTCTACTTCAGTTAGTAGTTACTTTATCCACCCAGGTACTGAAACTAGTTCATGGGAACCCTTCTGGATTCGTCCTTCCTCCCATCCTCATGCTCCACATATAAACAGTCACTGGATTCTGCCACTTTTTACCTCCTTTGTGTGCATCACATTCATCTATTCAAATTCCAAAGCCCAAGTCCTACGAGGGTGGGAATCAAGGCTCCCCGGTATACTCAGCAGCCATCAGAGCCAGAGGTGACAATGAGCCATGCTCCTGGTCACCAGCTCTAAGAGTGCAGTGGAAGAGGCAGGTATCTCACCAATAGTCAGGGGCATTTCTCTCCCAAGTGTAAATTGCTGTAAGTGCCATGGAAGAAAAGCACAGAATGCAAGGAGAATATATCAGGAAGGGGGTAGAGGTTCTTGTAGGAAACTCAAGGCTCTTCATAGGCCAGAGAATTGATTGGAAGAGCCTGGAACAAACTGAAGCTCTTCTGACCCCTTGAATGAACCAGGCCAAAGTCAGGGGACTATCAGCAGGGTGTCTCTTGAAAGAGCATCTTCCCTCACTGCAGCAGCACCCCAATTCACTTGTTATCAAATGCGGGTGAGTCAGCATGGGTCATGGCAGCCCTTTGTGTCTGGAGGGTGAATAAATTGTTCTGAATTTAGCTCCTGCCTACATCCTGAGTCCATTCCTTTCCTGCACTGTCATTGCCTCTGACTTGACACAGGGTACCGTCATTGCCACAGCCTCTAGTTTGTAGCCCAACATCTTCTCCAGAGCCCCTTAAAACTCTTCATGTTTTTTAAATGAAAAAAAAAAAATCCTTTGAGTCCTCCTTTGCCTTCATTCCTTCAACAGTTTAAGATAAAATCCTGAATCTTTAACGATAATGATATGGCCCTGTATCTGGAACCTCAGCTTTACCTCTGCCCTCTCTGTCTTCCTTTCTGGAGTCAAGGAGAGATGTTTGTCTTCATTCCACTTACTCAGGGCCTTGTACACGCTCTCCTTCTGGATTTTGGGCAGCTCTTGCCCAAATCCCTCATTAAGCTCAGTCCTGAGCTTCATCTTGCATGTGCACTCTTTCTTCACAAAGGCCTTTCTTGACAACCCCTCACTCCCATCAATGATTGTCAACATTGCTGGTGTTGTCAGAGGTCACAGCGAGCCATGTTCCTGATCACCAGCTCTTACAGTAAAAGGAAGAGGTAGGTATCTCACAAATATTTGGAGGCATTTGTCACTTAAGTGTCAATTGTTATTAGAACTTCTTTATGCATCCTCTGACCTCTGCAGGGCCTTGGATTTCCCACGTGGATGTCACACACTATTGTGCATGCTCTCATTGCATTCCGTGCTTTCCCTCCATACCACTTATAACTGTAAAGCTAAGGAGTTTTTTAAAATGCAGCTTTCTCAGGCCCATCCCCAGAGTGTCGGGGGAGAATCCAGGGTTTTTTTTTTTTTTTTTTTTTTTTTTTAACTAACAAGTGTTTTCAGGAGTTTCTGACCCGATGACTGTCAGACCACGCTTGGAAAAGCCTTGAGTGATGTTAACTTTGTTTGCTGTGTGATATCAGAGTACCTTTCTGCTCTGCTCCTCTGCTCCTTTTTAAATCACTTCTTTCAGGTCTGTAGAGGCTGCTTGTTTGTATGCTTTATTCCTAAGGCAGGGATGTTGTCTCTGTAGTCTGCAGTTGTCCTCTTCATGCCAATAGCAGAGTAGATGTTCAATGAATCTCTCCTAAATGATGATGAGTCACACTTTTGCAGAATACCTGATAATTTATGAAGAACGATACATGTAAACAATATATGCAAACCAGGAACACCAGGGCCTTAAGACTAGGAGGTGCATCCACAGCATTTAGGCAGCATGCCTGAAATCTTGGGGGTCCCTGACTTTTGAAGGAAGGCTAATCTGCTTGTTAAAGCTCATTTATTTCAGCTGCCTCTATGCAGGTCTCTTCTTTCTCTCCTCCACATGCTCTGGTGACACTTAAGCCTTAATTGAACAGTGAGGTTCCTGTCACCTTTTAGTGGTTCTGCTGATGAGCTGTCAAACTAGAAAGCAACAGGGACAAAATGCTACCACCAGCAAAAAGGCAAGAGTCTCTTGGTAATCCAAACACATCACAGCGGGTCTGTGTTGTGCAAGGTTGGCTTTTGGAGGAAGAGAAATGTTGGTAAGGAAATTCAGACAGTCTTTGGAAGGTCTCCTTTCCACAGAAGGATTTACCAGGAAAACTCTGAGAAGGACATGTCTAGTCTCAAACCTGCCTCAGGTTACCAATAAGCACATTTCTCCCAGATCATGTTCTGCTTATGATTGTGAGATATAGAGTATAGTGTTCAGAGAACCTGAGTTAAAATCCTGCATGAACCAATGCATAAGGCAGGGGCTATTTAGCAGAGAATTAAAACCACTAGAAAATGGAAATCACTGGGTCCACTGCCATAGATTTGCAATCTAGCAGATATTGAGTGGTTCCCCCAAATTCCATTTTTTTCCAGGGGGAGGGGATTAGGAATTAAATCAAGCAGTGTTTTACCACTGAGGCACATCCCCAGCCCTTTTAAAAACATTAAGAAAATATTTTTGAGACAGGGTTTTGCTAAGTTCCTGAGAGCCTCACTAAATTGCTAAAGTTGGCCTCAAACTTGCAATCCTCCTGCCTCAGCCTCCTGAGTCATAGGGATTATAGGCATGTGCCACCATGCCTGGCTCCAAATTCCATTTTTAACCAGCACCTCTCTGGGTAGTTCCACTGCAAGTGATCCTCAGGTCAAGCCTGGAAAGACACCTTTAGACCTGGGCAAGTTAGATACTCTCTCTGAGCCTCAGATTCTCAGCTGCAAGTGGAGTTGATTTAACTACAGTCTGATCTGATCAATTTCAGAGGATTGTGTTAGGAACTCATGAATTTTTTGACAATACTCAAGTGCTATAATAATGTAGATATTTGGTTACTAAAATTGTTGATTGTTAATAATGATTTCCAGGAAATGTGAGAATTGTAATAGATGCCTTCTAAATATAATGTCTTCTATTATAAACAAAATACATAGTTAACTATTGGAGTATAGAGATTTACCGATTTCTGAGAGATAAGACATACGTGTCTTGATTTCTGTTGTATCCCTGGTATCTGTTCTGGAGTAGATGCTCAAAAACAATATGAGCAGGGAAGGAAGATGCTCCGTGGTAGCCAGGACGTGACTTACCCACCTCACCGCTGCCTCTCTCTGACTGCACTGACTCAAGGCCCCTTTCCTGAGTTCCAACCTTCTTTCTGACCTGTCCCAGACTGAAGAGTTGCCTGTGTTTCTCATTTCTCTTCTGGAGACACTCAGAATATAGAAGCTCATTTGGGGACTGGGAAGGACTTCCTTGTACATTTGCCTTTTAAGAAAGAAGAAATGGGATCTTAGAGACAGCCTTCTAAATTTTCTAAGGTCGTCAGCCTTGCTTCCCCAGGCACTCCTTTGACACTCACCTGTACTCCAGCACCAAATGAACCCACAGCAAAGACACCGTTTCCCAACCTGTGTTCAGCAGAAAACACAGAGAAAGAACTGGTGGGTGGCAGGGCAGAGCTGGGATCATACCAGCTGCCACAGGGGTGGCTCCATCGCCAGGGCAGTGAGCAAGCTGATCACTTCTGCCCTGTCACCCACTGCATAGCTACAACCCCTATGGGAACAAAGGGACATGTGTCCCTCCCAAGGGCTTTGATATTGATGTAGGGACTGCCTTCTCTACAGGTGCCTGTTTTGGGTCTATTTTAGAGTTTTCTATTCTCTTTCAGGTTTCTTTGAAATCTCAAGGATTCCATTAAGCTATGGATAATTCTACTGTATGAAAAAGTATTCTTTTCTTTTTAATGCTCTGCAGCATGAGAGCTTATGCTTATTTATTTGGTAAATGTGCAATGCATAAAAGATTAGAGAAAAGTTTTCTCCTCAACTCCTTACAATCTGAAAGGGGAATAAAACACCAGCAGAAATCACCATGATTCTTTGAAAAAAGTGTTTGCTAGGAAATGTTGTGTAGATTCTTGGCCTTCACAGATTTGATATTAATGATTTCAACAATTTAAAAGTTACTGTCATGGTCATGGCAGTACAGGATTGGACGGATGAGTGACAGCCCTGTGGGGCAGGACTGGTATGTGGGTATAACTTCCATGGGTGGTAAAGGAAGTAGGCTGCCTTCCCAATGCCTCCACCTCCAGGGGACCTTGCTGCTATGCACTGGACCTCCATCACAGCTGTCAGTAAGCAGCTCAAGGGCTGACGAACATTTTAATTTTGTTATTCTGATTTGAATACTGAAAAAGGTATGGCAGTATTATAAATATCATGCTAACTTTCAAATATTAAGAGTTTATTTTGGTGATGAAGGACATGAGACATTTAAGAAGGAAAATGTTCTTCATGTTTTGAGAGTGACTTCGTGGAGGAAGTGGCATTTGAAAATGGTTTTGAAGGATGTGGACACAGGACATGGTAAGGCAAAGTCTTCCTGTTGTGAGGAAGGGCAGAGAAATTCGAAGAAATTAAAACAAAAACGAAATGCAAATATTTATCTATCTACTAGAAGGGCTACACGTGTCTAAATGACAATATCACATGCTGGAATGGATAATGAACAACAGGAACTCTTACTCATTGTTAGTAGGAATGCAAACTGGTTCAGTCACTTCGGAAGATAATTTGTCATTTTTCTTCCAAAGCTAAATACAGTCACAATCCTGAAATTTTTCCAACTGCCTAATTTTCTTCTTTGTGCACCTATTTCCACAAATACCTGCTTGTAAATTTTAAAGCAGTTTTATTCATTATTGCTAATAAGTGGAATCAAGATGTCTTTCAAAAAGGGAATGAAAAACCAGACTGTGATACCCATACAATGGAATATTATTCCATCATAAAAAGAAGTGAGCTAGTAAGCCATGAGTACACCAGGAGGAATTTAGAGACTGGTTCACCTCCTTGTATCATATTGGCAAAAGATGAGTAGTTCCCAGTGATTCAGGGAGGGAGGGAGGGCTGAAGAGGTGAAGTACAGAGGACTTCTCAGGACAGTAAAACTATTGATAATGACATTCCATATCACATAAAAGAATGAATCTTAACGTATGCAAACTTAAAAAAAAATCATTTAGCAAGTGGAGAGATCACAGGAAAGGAAGGCATATACTGCTTGACAAGGTACTGTTGTCGCCTGTATTACCAGTGCATGGCACAACATTACTGAAGGGAGTGGTAGAAAAGGGACCTAAGGGACTTAGGAGATGTGTGGGATCTGTTCATCTAAAGACGAGGGAACCACACACAGTTGCTATGCTGAAGTGTGACTCAGTACAGGTTCATGCTGATTTCCTTATGTATGCAAACCAGAGCTGAGTCATGAAGTGCATGCATGGCAGATGGTGGGATCTAGCTTTCCATTGTTAGAGAATTTATAGATAAGAAAGGGGAGGAGACTAGAATGATCTAGTTACTGACATCAGTTTGAACTAGCATTTAGCTTAATGCACTCCCAAATGTTCACATTTAGAAATACTTGTAGATCCATGATATCCACAGGTTTGTACACACACATTCTTTTCCCTGAAAGGAACTGTAAGTGATGACACCCCCCTAGTAATGAGCACTTCTAGTACCTAGATCTTGTTCTCTAATACCATTCTTCAATAAAATTAACTAAGGGTCCTTGAAGAAATGATTGCTCTTAGGACTAGAGCAGGAAACAGGAAGAGGAACCTACAGCACCAAACAGTAAGGAAGTCCTCAAATAATACCACCAGGTTGGTGGGGACAGATCAACCAGGTCCAGAAGCCAATTGAAAGAGCTCCCAAAGGACAAAGCTAAATTAATTCAACCAAAATAAATAAAGTACTGGATTGTGATCCAAAATACATAGTAGATAATGATGAGTACCTGCCTATATAAATAAATGATGGAATAAATGAATGAAGAAGGCACAAATATCCCACCCAGAATTCCAAACACTCTGTTTAGATGATCTACCCTCAAGGAGGAGAAATGAAGTCCCTAAGTCCCAGGTGTGGGCTACACAGTGACTTTCTTCCCAAAAGTACAGTATGCAAAAGACAAAACGGTGTCACCTTACAGTGGAGGGATCTGGCAGAGCCTCCACCCTGGGTTTGACCTTTGATCTGACAGGATGCAGATGGTGCCTGATCTCTGTGATCTTCCTCCCCAAGAGCAGATAGCGCTAGTCTAACTATGGGAAAAATACTAAACCAGTTTCAAGGCAGGGTCATTCTGTAGGTCCTGACCAGCACCCCTCAAAACTGTCAAGCAAGGAAAGTCGGGGAAACAGTCACAGTTGAGGAAAAGCTAAGGAAACAGACTCCTAAAAGTAATGTGGTATACTGGAAGGGATTCTGGTTAGAAAAGGACACTAGGTAAATATCAAAGAAATGTGAAAAAAGCCTGGACTTTAATAATGATAATGTGGGCAATATGGTTTCATTAGTCATAAATATATACCATACTAGTGTAAGATATTCACAAGGAAATTGTATGGTGAATATATGAAAACTCATAATACTTTCTCAATTTTTCTGTAAATTTAAAATTATTGTTAAAATTTTATTTTGAAAAGTTGCTTTTTTTTTTAATGAAGGGCAGCAGTGTCTGAGGAAAAGAGAATAGTTGTGCTGGTCTGGAAAAGAACTGCGAATTGTAGAATCGTGGGAAATTGGGTAGGGTATCATATCATGGAAGGCATTAGGTATAGACAGTGGAGGTTGGCTGTAATCAGACCTACTTGCAACCACTTCTCTTTTGCCCATCTTCACTGTAGAGGCTGCAACAATGGAAAACTCCCCTTGTCTAGAGTTTGGGTCATTTGGGTTTTCTAGTTCAACCAATGCATTGACAGTCTACTATAGGCGCTATAGTCATAATGAAATGACTCCTAGAAAAAGTAATGCAGGAAAGCTCTTTTCCTGAAAAATTAAATACCACTCTTCCTACCACTTCTGCTTTCCATGCTTTAAATGTTTGCATGTTGCCTTCTCATTCATCCACTGTCTTATGAGCATGAGGCTGTAAGTCAACATACTAAGGACAGAGAGAGGAAAGATAGTGAGCGGTTCTATCTTAGATATTTCTTCTAACACCTCCTGGATCAAGATGCTTCCCTCTGGGCATCTTCTTTATGACCTAATTGAGTCCCTTTTTGCTTAAATCACTATCATTATGTATTTTGTTAAATCTTATACTATCCCTAGTGGAGGGCTTTGGAGACAAAAAGAAAGAGGTGGGCTTCATTTAGCCGGCATCCTGGAGATATCTTGGCGCTGTGTTCATTTTTCTTTTCTCTTTGTGCCATTTGGGTTTTCCAGTTCAAGGGCTGTGTTGAGAGTCTACTACATGCCAGTCACAGTCCTGGGCCTCATGGATGTCCTTGAGAGCTTTGTCAAGTCCCTGCTCCCATCTGGCTTACATAATTGGGGGAAAAGGACAAATCTATTCATTGGGTGCTTTAAATGCTGAGAAGAGAACTAAGGCAGGGTGAGAAGACGGTGACGAGAGTGTTTGAGGTAAGTTGGTCAGGAAGCCCTCACTGCTAAATTCACATTTGGCAACAAACCTAAATGAAATGAGGGAGACCACCGTCTAGATGACTGGGAGAAACATTTCGGGCAGAGGAAAGAGCAAGGCCAAAGCCGCAGGTGCTTGAGGATCAGCAAAGAGGTGTCAGGACCACAGTGAGATGAAAGCACAGGAGTCAGGAAATAATGTCACACAGAAGATGTGTCATAGGCACACGCCTGTAATCCCAGGGGCTGGGGAGGCTGAGGCAGGAGGATCGCGAGTTCAAAGCCAGCCTCAGCAACTTAGTGAGGCCCTAAGCAACTCAGTGAGATCCTGTCTCTAAATAAAATATAAACAAGGGCTGGGGATGATGTGACTCAGTGGTGAAGCACCCCTGGTAGAACCGGGGTTCAATTCCCGGTACCAAAAACAACGGGTCATAGAGGGTCTTACAGGCTATAGTGAGGACTTGGGCTTTTACTCTGAATGAGATACAGAACCACTGGGAGATTTCTGAAAGAATTTGCATGATCTAACATTTTCACCAAGCAGACAAAGGAACCATTGGAACTGCAATGCAATGCAACAGCCCAGGCACAATGTAGTGGTAATCTCCATGAGTAGGGTACAGTAGAGGGAGTAAGGGGTGGTTATATCTAAAAACATTGCTTCTGCATATAATTCATCTTATAAATTAAATTGTAAGATGAGAGCAAGGAACGTGTCTTAAACTTCCTTCATAGCTTCCCTAGTCCTGGTACATCATACATTAAATGCAAGTTGTGTAAAGGAGTATCTTAAAGAGAAAGCATTTTCTTAGGGGAAAAGTCCAGGAGAAGGAGGAGGAAGTGGGCTTGGCTCGAAGGATGGTCAGGATACCAACTGGAGGCATTGCTGGGCCTCATGCTTTCTGTGAGCCCATCTGGCCAAGAATCCAGAAAGTCCAGGCACTCTGAGTTCAGCTCATCAAGAACCAACTGTGTGTTCCACAAAGCTGTGCCCACAGAGGCAGGTAGCATCTCTAAGGTTAAGTGGAAACAGCTTGGAAACATCTTGTTTGAGAAATGTCAGCAGATACAACCCCCCAGCTCTTAGTGACTCAATTGCTTAAAAATTCGGCTGGGAAAACGTATGATCAATTTCTCGTAAGTGTGATTTGTGAGGGTTATTTGGGGCAATCAACATGTTATTCTGCAAGGCTTCCTTCTCAGGCACAACTCCAATTTGGTTTGATGAGAGTTTTTCTGAAGGTCCTTGGAACATGATCTCTTATTATGTGGATAATCAGCAGAACCTGTGCATCCTTTAATGCAAGCAACTGAGACCAAGAGCTGTAACAGCTGAGCTAAAATCATAGCTTTACTGTGGAGCCCATTAACTGGGTAGAAACTGCATCCTGAGGTCATAAATAGTTATTAGCCAGTTAATGACAGCTATAGTCAAATCATTACATTTACATCTGATGAATAGGGATGAGGACTTCCGTGGCTTTTCAGTGTTTCAGCAATTGGCTATGGTGTTTCTATTTTCTGGGCAGAATTTCCAAAATTAAATAGACAAATCCTTGTCTCCACCTTGAAGAAACACAACAAACGAGTCTGAGGAAACAATCATGTCAGGCTTTCTAGACTATTTCACCTTAACCTGACATCTGTCATCTTTATATGCCTAAGTGCTTGCACCTCATTGGAGGTGAGTTCAGAGTAGAACCAAGTGTCCTGACCACTCATTTATGTGACTCAGTGCATCAGCAACCATTTCCACCTTCCGTTTTCCCACTTGGATGCTCTCTAGTGACCCTTGGAGGCTTCAAGTTTTTACTCGGAATGACAACAGGGAATTAAAGTTCAGCCTTTTTATGTTCTCACTTGTGTTATTTTTTTTTTTATAAACCAATATATCATGTATTGTCCTAGTTCCGTTAACGCTTCCCGCAGTTGAGAAATTTAGAATACTTGCTAAATCTAGCAATAACCCTTCTCCTCCAGTGGTATACACAAATTAATTCACAATATATTGCTTTTGGTTGATTTAACACCCAAGGATATGTACTTTGAGCTTGTTTTCCAGGTTGTTTAACTAAGGGTTTCTGATTTAATTGGAACTATTTGGAACAGGACATAATATTTGCTCAAGCGGGCTCTCTAATAAGCGTAGAAAACAAAATGTGATCCACAAATATTATTGAAAGGTACAAGTATTGAAAAATCTTACAGAAATTATTTGAGAACACTAGCTTCAAATATAGATGGTTAAACACTATTCTTTTACTAATAATGGACTTGCAGATTTTCTTTGCTCTCTGTTATTAGCCCAAATTTGAACTTATGTGCACAGGCTGTGTGCTTAGGTCCAGGGAGAGAAGTGGGACCGCGGGATGAACTTTCATGTGTGCATCACAACTAACAGGCACTCGGGTGTAGTTATCATTCACCACATACGCGGTCCCCAGTGAGTTACAAATGCCATCAGAGACTTTAGAGAGAGGATACCAATATGATGGTCACCCTAGGTGAAGTATAGTTGAGACTACAAGACTAAATACACAATCAGAAATAATGGAAGCGTAAGAACCAATCCTTGTCTGCTGAGTCCTGCCCATAAATGCTGCTGGGGATTTCTGCAGGGATGGGCAGTTACAGATTGCTGCTTTTTTTTTTTTTTTTGGCACTAAGAAAAATTGAAGGATGCATGAGAAAACAAAAGCAATGAAACACCATCCTCAAACTTACACTTGCACTTCTTTAAAGAACTGTCTTATTACAAGAGTTATGAGCAATGGCGATCATTATCCCAGTGTACTTCCGGCGGCACTTCCTAGAATGAAAAGAAACAGGATTACAATGATGGCAGCACTTACCAATGCTTCCTCAATTCAAGCCACCACAATTGTCAGGTCCCTCTTCCTCCAACATTCCTTCAACTCCCACCTCACTCAAAACACCAGAAGAGACAGCCCCGGGATTGCTGAACGTCCATCCACCTTGCTTATCCTCGTCCCAAATTGCTTCTCTTTCTATTTTATCTTCATCCACTGCCTACAGAAGGGGCCACACTTGGGCCCTCCAAGGAACAGGATTCAGATGTGCACCACCCAACTCAAAAGGACACAGGAAACACAATAACCCATGCTCTCCTTTTCCTATGCTATCCACTGCCCCTGAGAGTTTGTGAGGTTGTCCCCTAGGTATGGTGGGGGAGGAGATAGAAGAAGCGATGAGGGGTAAGAATAGAACTCTCTCAGTAGTGTGAAGAGATTCTTATGAATCACATTTTCTGACCATTTCACTGAGGGGATTATAAACATAATTCCTTGACATAGGTAACTTTCTCATCTCTGCAACCTCCTGAGGAGGTTTCCCTTTAGGAGCTACTGAATGTGGGACATGAGATCCTCCCATAGTCATGTGACATTGAGGGAGAGAAGTGAGAACGTACAGGTATGGATTGAACCAGTTTCTCTGCAGCCGAGGAGCTTTTCTTGCATGGTGAAGCCAGATGAGTGTGGTTGTCAGAGTGGTGCCTCACAGAGGCAGGTAACCTTAGACATCTTTCTGAGCTTCGTGGTGCTTTCTGGGCACCTGTCAGTACCCATCTCACAGGATGTTGGTGATGGGAATGCAGGAAAAGCAGGGTTCAGAGTTCCTGGCACACTTTAAGTGTTAGCTGTGGCTCTTATGTATGGTTGTGTGTGTCTTCCATGTGGAAAAATTCCACCAATGTGAGATTTGGAATCGCACAGCTGTTTTGAGTCTCAGCATTACCACTTAGGGCATGTAACTGGGTTAACAGCGATATATGTGAACTCATTAAAAAAACAACAACTGGACAATGGATATCAAAGAATGCCTCTTGCAGTCTCTTCTCATAGATTTGTTTAGAACCTCAAACAAAATAAGGGACTCCCATGTGCTCTGCAAACGGTGAAGACTCTGAAATTGCACTTGCTCTGTCCTCAACCACACATCTGGCCCACACAACCTTGGCTGTTTCTCCAAAAGCATTTTCTATGCCTCCTTCCTGGAAAGCTGCCAGTGCCTGGGGCCCCAGGAAGTTCTCTGTGAAATGACTGATTAAAAGTGCCCAGTGATTTGCTTGGCAGACTGCATGCAGTATTGTATTTAGAAGGCATGAAAATCTAGTCGGATTTTCTGACTCAGGAGGCTGAGCATCTCCAAATCTGATTTTCCTGAGTATCTCTGTGGAGCAGATGATGGGAATGGGGATGGGTCAGCCTGGTTCCAGAACTGGTGGGAGTGATCAAATGAAAGAGGAAGAGCATCATAGGCCACTTTCTTCTTCAGATGCAGGAATTTAATTTCTCAAAAATGCAATGTACATTTCATCAAATAATTTAATCCAAAATGTGGCACTTCATGCCACCTTAGTGAGTGAAGGGCCTACTACCTGCTCTGAGAAGGAAGGGGGTCCACAGATGTAACGTGCTTTTCCAGCTGACTGATCTCTAGCATCTGCTGCTCCAGGGATAGCAGATTTCTGTCTGTATTAGTTAACTAGTGAAAATAAAGTTTCTGCATTTAGCATAAACCCCACGGATACTTTCAAATCAGTGGCTAATATAAGGTTCAGACTTACAGCACAGGAGAGAATAACTTTCAAGCCCAAAGCATTCTGATCCTAAACTTTCTGAGTGCCAAGGACAGGAGTTGCCCTGCAAAGGTCGCATCTCATTATGGGCTGGAATGATGACTCTCATGATGTGACTGATTCACTGAAAATGCTAAAAGTGTCTAGGCTCTTCTGAATCTTGGCACACTGCTTTTGGTTAAATCTTGGCACTTAGAAGCTCAGAGGTCTACTGAAGCGCTCAGAAGTGACTACAGAGTGAATGTAAAACAGAGCTAATGGCCAAATGGGGTGGGGAGGCTCTGACTCTAACAGCACCCACCCCTGTGGGTTGTAATCAAAGCAGCTTGATCAGTCAATAAGAGGATTTCACTCCAGGACATCAGATGGGGAGGACTTTTGTGGGTGCTTAGCATCTTTGATAGTTCTTCTCCTCTGGTAGCATCTATTGTATTTCCTGTATTTGGTCTGGGAGGAGCCCAATCATAGGAGCATCTTGGCAGAGTGAAGGGAGCACTGCAGAGGGAGTCAGGAGAACTAGCTGCGGTCACTCTTAGAGAACTTGTGGTTCAACTCCAAGAAATGCAGTTAGCTAATACCCTCCAGTCACTTGTGCCTTCAGGTTCTGCCTCACCTTTCCAGCTGAGACCACATTTCCCCCCAGCATCCCCAGGCAAAGATTAAGCATGATGGGGCTGTCACAGTGTGGCCATTTCTTCTCCTGTTGTGGGTCACCTCTTCTGGGTTAGTCTGTAAGGCTTGTTGAATCTGCCCAATCCTCTTCTCTTAACCTTTTATTCCTCTCAGGTACTAAACCTATCACTTCTTAAGCTTTTTGCATTACTCATACTTCATGTTTGTGAAGATGTCAGAAGATGAGTTAGAACTAATCCAAAAGAATGTCCATACTGATTTATTATTATAGGGACAAAACTCCCAGTCTACTGGAAACAGTTGAAGGAATGAGGATGAGAGGAAGAAGATGAGAAAGAGGAGAGGCATTAATTAATCTTAGTGTCTGGTGTGAGCTAAAATGTTGGTAAAGATTTCTCTTTTCATCTGTGCCTTTTTAGCCCTAGCCTGCAGATTCTGGACAAAGGTGGGCCAGCCTGTTTCCTAGCTCTGTAGGTGTTTGGCAGAAGCTGTTATCTTTTTGCGTTCTCAGTTAAGCCGTCAGTATCACAGGTCTCTACAGAATCCTCTGAGCCTAAAGTTTGCATTTTGACCAAGGACCTTTCTTCCTTCAGATACCCTCTACCCTTAGTACCTTCATCTTTAATTCCTTTACTGTAGAATCAGTGGTGAACTTATGCCTGTTTCTCCCTCCTTTCTGTTAACATATACACCCATCAACAAATGTCCCTAGTAGCTATGATGAGTAAAGTGCCATATTAGCTACCGTGGGGACAAATATCTCATTTAGATATTAATCTTGTCCCCAGGAATTAAAAAATGCAACAGATGCCCACAGATTACATTCTGCCCTCTATCATAGTAATAAGTACCTGTGAGAGAAGTTCAGATGGTGTGCAGTCACCTAGAGGAGAAAATTTTAAAAGATAATTCTCACTTGCAATATCAGGGAAGACTTCTGGGAGGAAGTTGCATTTGCAACTAAGGTATTATGTCATTAATACCTAATGTATTAGGTAAGGCTAAGGTATTATGTCATTAGTGGGAAAATGATAAATGAGCCTATGTGATATGAATTGTAATATGAATCAGTCATCTTTTACTCCTCCTGTGGCAACCAAGGCTGAAGCACAGATAATAAATGTGAGAAAAGGTTCATTGGTTTCATTCATCTCTGAAGTTAAAGCAAACACAGGTACTAGGAAAAGTATCCTGACTCTGCACAGGTTTCTACTTGAATAGAGATGTAGTCACAGACCACTGGTGCAGCCTTCAGAATGCTTGAGTTATTTCTGCAAATCTGTCATATACTTGTTTTCTTTCCATGTTGTGGTTTCAGTGGGGAGAATGAGGGAAAGGTTCAAGGAAATGAATGAGAAGGTATGAGGAATCCAGAGACTGAGGCATCTTGGAAGAGATATAAAGGTGAAATTAAAAACATAAGTAATTTTCAAAGTTATACTTCACCATGATGTCAGAAGCCTAGTGGATGAATGGAAAGCATAGATACATTTTCCTGGGTTTTCCCATTTAGCCCAAGCACAGATAAGAAGAGGAGAAGATGCCTTCTGCACTGTCTGATCTGAAAGTTGGAGTTGGGGTAGAATGTGAGAGATGAAGGAAGAAGTGACTCCTAGTTCCTTCCTCAGTCCCCATGAAGGAATAAAACAGGAAGGTGACTCAGTTGGGCCTCATGTTATTGCCTATAGAGAGGAGCTTGATGAATTCAAATGATCTTCCAGAGGTCACATTAAGAGATAAAAGAGTGTATTGTCAGCTTCCTGGTTCTATATAATCAAAACAGCTTTTCAGGTCTGCACTTAGGCAATTCCAATGTTAAGTCTGAGACATATCCTCACACCAGAAAGCAGCCACAGTTGACAGAAGGGCACGTTTCCCCAAAGTGGAGCCAAGACAATCTACTGATGATACTTGCTTTATAATTTAGAGGACCAACATATTTTTTATCCAGTAACAAGCTTTTGATGCTATATTGGTTATGATTTCCTAGAAGAATAGGGTTTCCCTCTACCCAGGAGAAGATGGGGTTAATACTAAAGAAAGTCAAGATACCAGTGTATGTGTTTTGACATTTTAGGGATTTTTTTAAGTTATTGTATATTTGGGAATCTGCAAATGAAGATGTGGATTTGAGATAGACCTTTATATTCACATCTCAAACTGACAAGCATGCCTACAAAATAGCTTTTATCCTGAAAGAGAATCTGCCATTTAGTCTACTCTTGGGCTTTGAGGCAAAATCATCCTTATACAAACTGGTCTGTCTAAATTTAACCATCTCTCTTAACCCACTCTCCATCATACTTCCACTCCAGACCCTTTCAACAACTCATCCTATAATTAAAATAAAAAATGCTATTCATCCTAATGTGCATGAAGCAGCATCTCATTTTTTTTATTTGCTTTGACCTAATGCCTGATGATGATGAGCATCTTGTAATTGCTTTTTGGCCATTCATATATCTTCTTTAGAGAAAGGTCTTTCTTCTTTTCCATTTGAGCCACTGATCGCTATAAATTTCCTTGTAAGCACAAGTGAAGCTGCATCACATGAATTTTAGTATATTGTTTACATTCATCTTTGACGTGTTTTCTAACTCTCCTTGTGGTTCCTTCCTCAACTCTTGGCTATGGAGGAGTATGTTAGGAATTTTTCAAATTTCCTTCTGTTACTCATTCCATTGTACTAGGAGAACATACACCATTTTGGGATTTCAACTGTTTCAAATTTATTTAGACTTGTTTCATGCTCTGACATACAATCTATCCTGGAGAATGTTCCAAGAGCTTTAGAAAAGAGTACTGATTTTACCCTTGATGGTTGGATGTTGCTAGTATTGGTTTATATTATTGTGCAAGTCTTCAGTTTCCTTGTAGATCATCTATCTAGTATCATCCATTACTTGAATGGGAATACTGATGTCTCTAACTGCAATTGTTAGAGTTGAATTTTCTATTACTCCCTTTGATTCTGGACCTTTGTGCTTCATGCATTATGGGACTCTGTTAATAGGTGCTTGTATGTTCATAATTGCAGTTGTTCTTGCATAAGTGATTTTCAACATTTTAAAATATTGCTCTTTATCTCCCATAACACTTTTTGTCTTAAAGTCTCTTGCCTGCTATTAGCATAGCCAGCTCAGTTCTCTTTTGGTTACTATTTGCATGGTGTTTCTTTATACAGACTTTTACTTTGAACCCATTTGTGTGTTTGGTCTAATCTCTGCCTCTTGAAAATTTTCCACATTTATATTCACCGTGATTACGAAGTGGTCAGATTTACACCTGCTGTTTGGTTACTTATATTCCATTTTTCTCTTTAACTCCTGACTTTTCTGGTTCAATACCTATTTTCTAGTGTACCATTTTAATTCCTTCATTTTTTTAGATTTTATGATTATTTTCCTTGTGCTTGCTCTGAGAATTGCAGCTATCATCTGAACTTTAAATAATAGACTTAAATGAACCAAATTTAGTTTCAATAGTACACAAAAATTTTTGCTCCTATCTAGGTCCATTTCATTTTTCCTCCTTTGTACTCTTTTGTAAATTTTTTAAAATTTTGATTCATTGTACAAAAATGGGGTACAACTATCATTTCCCTGGTTGTGTACAGAGTAGAGTCACGCCATTTGCATAATCATACATGAACATAGGGTTATGATGTTTGTCTCATTCCATTATTTTTCCTTCCCCCACCCACTCCTCACCCCTCATTTTCCTCTATACAATCCATCCTTGCCTCCATTCTTCCCTTCCTCCTACCCACATTATGTATCATCATCCACTTATCAGAGAAGTCATTTGGCCTTTGGTTTTTTGGGATTGGCTTATCTCACTTAGCATGATATTCTCCAACTCCATCCATTTACCTGCAAATGCCATAATTTTATTCTTCTTTATGGTTAAATAATATTTCATTGTGTATATATACCACAGTTTCTTTATCTATTCATCTATTGAAGGGCTTCGATGTTGGTTCCACAATCTATCTATTGTGAATTGAGCTTCTGTAAACATTGATGTAGCTGTGTTATTGTAGTATGCAGATTTTAAGTCCTTTGAGTATAGGCCAAGGAGTAGGATAGCTGGGTCAAATGGTGGTTCCATTCCAAGTTTTCTGAGGAATCTCCATACTGCTTTCCAGAGTGACTGCACCAATTTGCAACCCCACCAGCAATGCATGAGTGTACCTTTTCCCCACATCCACGCCAACACCTATTGTTGCTTGTATTCTTGATAATTAGGGTGAGATGATATCTTAGGGTAGTTTTGATTTGCATTTCTCTTATTCCTGGATTTGTTGAACATTTTTTCATATATCTATTGATTGCTTGTAGATCTTCTGTGAAGTGGAATTAGACCAGAGACCCTGCACCTAATAGAAGAAAAAGTAGGTCCAAATCTTCATCATGTTGGCTCAGGACCAGACTTCCTTAACAGGACTCCAAAAGCACAAGGAATAAAAGCAGGAATCAATAATTTGGATATGTTCAAACTAAAAAGCTTTTTCTCAGCAAAGGAAACAATCAACAATGTGAAGAGAGCGCCTACAGAGTGGGAGAAAATCTTTGCCCCACACACTTCAGATAGAGCACTCATTTCCAGAATCTATAAAGAACTCAAAAAACTTTACACCCAGAATACAAATAACCCAAGCAATAAATTGGCCAAAGAAATGAGCAGACACTTCGCAGAAGAGGATCTACATAAGCCATCCTTTGTACTCTTACTGTCGTACAAATGATTTCTTTACATGTTCATGACATCAACACAAATTTATATTTACTGCTTTATGCAGTATTGTTTTGAATCAGATAAGAAATAAGTGTTAAAAAGTAGATTTATTTTATCTTTTATACTTATCTATGTAGTGAACTTACCAGCTGTCTTTATTTATCTATGTGGTTTAGAGTTACTCTCTGGTGTTCTCTCACTTCAGCCTAGAGGATTCCTTTGGCATTTCTTATTATCAGTAATTCATTCTCTTTGTTTTTGTTCTCCTGTGGGTGTCTGTATTTTTTTCTTTTGAAGGATAATTTAGTTGAGTATAGAATTCTTGGTTGACAGTCTTTTTCTTCTAGTATTTTGACTTTTATCCTTCTGTCTTCTTATCCCCGTGTTTTCTGATGATAAATCAGCTATTATGAAGCAATCCGTCTATGTGGTCAGTGTCTTCTCTTTGAAGCTTTTGAAATTTCCTTTGTCTTCAGTGTTCAATAGCTTAATTATGTGTCTAAGAATGTATCTTTGGATTTATTCTATTTGGAGTTCACTAAATGCCTCAGATGTGTTTTTAGCCACTTCTTCACATACTGTCTCTATCTCCCACCAGGTCTCTCCTCTCTGCACTTTTGGTATTTTAATACATTTGATTTAGCTCAGGTCTCTGATGTTCTGTTTTTTGTTTTGTTTTTCATTCTTTCTTTCTCATTCAAGGTAATTTTTTGTTGGTGGTGCTGGTGTGTGGTGAGGCAGAGTCTCACTATGTTGCTCAGGCTGGTCTCAAGTTCCTGAGCTCAAGCAATCCCCTGGCTGTGTCTCTCCAGTAGCTGGGACTGCAGGTGCACACCACTGTGCCCAACAGAGAGGAAAATCTTGATCTGTCCATTTTCACCTTCACTAATTCCATCCTTGCTTAGCAGATTTGAGGCCCTCTAGTGATATTTTCCTGCTACTGTACTAATTCTAGAATTCCATCTGCGTGTGCATGTATGTATGTGTAATCTTTTAGTGACATTCTCTATTGGGCAGGACATAGTTCTCATTCCCTTTATTTTTCTTCATGCTTTATTTTTTAAACAAAAATAGCAGTTTCAGGTTTTGCCTACTAATGCCCAAATTTCCTCCAGGATAGATTTTGTTGGATACTTTTCTCCTGTGTATGGGCCATAGATTCTTACACCTATATAAGCCTGTAGTTTTCTTGTGGTTGTTAAAAACTGGCTATTTAAAATAATGTGGCAACTCTGAAAATTGACTCTATCCCCAACCAGGGTTTGTTATTGTTTGTTCAGTGACTTTTCTGTGCTGATTCTTCATTCTGTAACCACTGAAGTCCCTTTTCAGATTAGTTGCCAACTAAAACATGGAGAGAGAATTCCTGAAATACCTGGGACCACTGAGCCTCCCATTCACTGCCAAGGGCTCTGTGTGCATGCTGGGCACACCCTACTAGGCAGTTCACAGTCCCGACTTGGCCTCATTTCCTGATTCCCCAGAGCCTCAAAGTTAGTCAGAGGTGAGTGTGTGGGACCTTCTGGGGGTGTTTCTAGCACATTTTCACATCCCCAAGAATGTGCATAGCCCTTTGTGCATGGGTGTTACCGTCTAGATTCCCTAGAATATATCAGAGCTTCTCAAGGCCCTTTTACATTACATTTCCAAGTATGCATTACGTTTTCTTGTTAGATTTTATTTGTCCCAGCTGGTATACACCGGGTCAGTCATTGAGCTCTGTTGGGCTTCATTTAGACAGCCTTGCCAGCAGGGTCATCCAGGAAAACACCAGGCAGGTCAAATGATGATAATTCTCTGTTAATCAGACTTCCAAGGAGATCCAGTCCCATTCTGCTGTCTCCAGTGGTTGCTGGTCTGCTGGGTTTTACCATGATGGCAGGTAATTGGATTTTATGGGTACCATGGTCCTGGGGACAGGAGGGAATGTGGACAAGAGACATTGTGAAATGCCACAATGCTGCTCTTCATATCCAGACTCAGTTATTAAAGAATGATTCCAAGGATTTCCACACACCTTCAGTTAACGTCCAGATTCTGATAATTGATGCCAGCATGTTGTTACTTTGATGCAGGAGAGGCTTTTCAGGCAATCTTACTATGCCCTTTTTATTAGTGTCCTTTGACTTTCATTTTCAGTGTCCTTCCATGGTGGCAGTGAATCTGGCCAGGCACACAATGGTAATAAGAACTAAAATCTCCATTACTAGCAGCAAGAACTTTAGATTATTGTGTCACCACCAGAATGCTGGAGTCAGATTAGTAAATGGAATAAGCTGGAGAAAGAGAAGAACATGGACTTTTTTTAAAATTAGACAGCAGAGTGCTTGTGTTTATGGCTAATAATGAGATCTAGGGGATGAGTTCAAAAATATATTGGAGAAGGCAAAGTTTGAGAATTAAAAGATCAGTGTGTTGAAAATCCCCTGTGGTGAATTTGGACATCACTAGAAATTATTCCAGAGATAGGGTTAAATAAGGAAAGACAGGGAACCAGGAATGAAGAGTGGTGATACAGATGTCCTCTGACAATTGGACTGAGGAGTGGGTGGCATGCACTTGAGCTCAATAATAAATGAGTCAAGTGGAGTTTTAGGGAGTTAAGATATAGAAAAGTCAAAGTGCAATGAAAAGCAGAGAGACCATTTACGAACTGGTGGGAGAAATGTGGGGCAAAGAAGATCTGTAGAGAGAGAGAGCTTTAGTGGTGGCAATGTCCTTCAGGAGAGGTCCAGATTTCTAGTGGAGGAAGAAGGTGATGAGCATTTCTTGAAGGCATTCAAGGTATGGAAAATCCGTGGGAGGACCTTACAGGACACACAATGAGATGGTTGCAGACTGTGGGAGGAGACAGAGCTGAGGTCACAACAGTGACACAGAGTCATATCAGGTCTTAGTGTCTGGAGATGATGGGTTCCCTGGGAGTCCTGATGGGGTTCCTGCAGGGAATGCATGTGTTGGAGTGCTAGTAGGAGTGATGAGAGCCATGATGGTTTTCCAGGAGCATGAAGAGCTCTTCAACTCAGGCTTCATACTAGCTGAGGGCAGGGATCCAGCTCAGGTTCCTTTCATGAGTGAATAATCTGGCCTTGCATTGGTGGCCACCCCAGGCCTCACTGGGCCCATCACTTTGTGTTCCTGTAACCTGGTTCTGCTGTGCTAACAACAAAATTCCCTAAGGAGCACCCAATTCTTGGCTCTGTTTTCTTACCGTTAGTTCTTCTTTTGGGTCATCCTCTGCAAATAAGACCAGATTGCTTCAATTAATATCAGACTTCCATAGAGCAGAGGAAAATCCAAGGCAGTTCTAATACATATCTATACTTCACCGTCGGGTCTCAGGTCTCAATCCCTTCTTTTGATATAACGTACACAACACATGGTGCTCTAGTGAGGAAGTTTCCCCTGGGTACACCCACATCTTGATGAAACATCAAAAATGCATGTAAGTATATGATCGTGCCTTGTGAGTGCCACAGGAATTAACACAACTGTTAATTATACACCTGTAATTATTCTTGTAGAGGGATCTTGCATCATAAATGCTACCTGTTAAGTGTGACTCTCAACCTCCTAGTTGCAATAGCAAACCTTTCTGTCCCTGTTTTAAAAGCACATGATGGGGAAAGTGGTATAATTTCAGTGATAACCTTCCATCCATCCACTCTAATATTTAAATCATTTTAAAATTTCACTACTTTCCTAAGAGGGAAATTATACTAAGACCCATCTTACAATGGAGAACATCAGTGCTATAATAACTACACTCTGACAATGACTGCACTGGGAAGTTTGCAGCATACATCTGATTGCCCACAGTTAATGTGTTGCATTTGCAACCTGTCCTGCTTGTTTTTAGCAAAGTAAATTCTTTAGGCAGTAAATGAAGACATTTCTTCATACTGTAGGAATCTCTGATGAAAGCATTTTTCTTCTCCTATAGTAGCTGTCCAAATTCATCCAACTTGCATTATGGCTTCACTACTTAATTCTTTTATGATGTTGGTCAAATTGATCAATTTCTCAATTCTCAGCTTCCAGATCTTTAAATACATATAAAATACCTAGAATAATGGTTAGCACTTAGTAAAGTGCTCAGTAAATGTTAGCTGCTGGGCAAAAACTGTTAAACTTGCAGGTCATTTTGTGATATAGAAGTTATCTCTTTCATATAATGTCACTGAGATGCATTTCATAGGGTGTGCTAAACATAAAAGTTGGTTTATTTTAAAAATGGTAGGATTTTCACAGAGTCATAAGTCTCTTTGAACTGTCTTACTAAGCAGAAATGTTGTTATATTCCTCATTATCCTTATTGTTATAGATTCTATGTCTATAGTGCAGGTCTAAACCCCATGACAGGCACTGATCTAAACACTCTGTGTGTATCAACTAATTGAATCCTTACAACAACTTCTTAGGTCAGTAATAGCATTGCTGCCATTTGGCAAATAAAAGTGAGGCACAGTTTCAGAAGCATTTTCACAGTGCTTGGAAGTTGCAGAGGTAGAATCCATACCTAAGTCATTTGGTTTCAGGAGTGTACACGGAGTCCCTAAACACCACTGTATCTCACAAGGAAATGTCAACATTATAACTGACGGGGTTATAGCAACAGTTCCTTATATGCATCCAGGGCAGGGCACCAACCCATATGAATGATGAATCTATGACTTTGATGTGATTTCCATAATTCTCTACATAATGACAAATTCATTTATTGTTTTATTAATTTATTCAGCAACTACACTTTTACCAATGTTTCCAGTATAGTTCAAAACTCTAGGTTACAGCAATGGAGAAAACTGAGAAAAATTGCTGCTTTCAAGGAATTTGTATCCAAATGGGGAAAGAAGGTCTTGAACAAAACACATAAATTACATGATATGTTGAAGGGCAATAAATTGTATGGAGTAAATAATGCATGTAAATGAATAGATGATGCATATATGTATGTGAGAAGTGGCTTAATTTTAAATAAAGTATTTGGGAAAGGAGCCAGATGAGGAAAATTATGAAGTAGAAAATGGAAGCAAACTCTATGAGTTTCTGAACAACGAGCATCCAAGTAGAGAAAACAGCTAAGATGCACAGAAAGGCGACCGTTACGTCTAAATCAGATGATTGGAGGGGGATGAGGCATGTTGCGTAGGGTTTCACAGACTTTCATGAGGACTTCGTGTTTGCCAAGTTAGTGGAGAGCCACAGATGTCTTTTAAACAGAGGGAGTGACATCATCTGACTGGCAGATTTGAGGTATCATTCTGTTTGGCATATCGAGACTATAATACAAGAGGTAAGGGTAGAAGCAGACTGGCATCAATGGGCAACTTACATAATCCAGGTGTAATGGTTAATTTGAATTGTCAACTTGATTGGATTAAGAGATGATTGATGCCAATACCATGCTGTTTTTGTTACTATTGCTCTGTAGTAACTGAAGGTCTGGTATTGTGATACCCCCTGCTTCGCTCTTCTTGCTCAGAATTGCTTTAGCTATTCTGGGTCTCTTATTCCTCCAAATGAATTTCATGATTGCTTGCTCTATTTTTATGAGGTCTGTCATTGGGATTTTAATTGGAATTGCATTGAATTTGTATAGTGCTTTCGGTAGTATGGCCATTTTGACGATATTAATTCTGCCTATCCAAGAACATGGGAGATCTTTCCATCTTCTAAGACTTTCTTTACTTTCTTTCCTTAGTGTTCTGTAGTTCTCATTGTAGAGGTCTTTCACCTCTTTTGTTAGATTGATTCCCAAGTGTTTTATTTTTCTTGAGGCTATAGTGAATGGTATAATTTTCCTAATTTCTCTCTCAGAGGATGCATCACTTACGAATAAAAATGCATTAGATTTATGAGCATTAATTTTATATCCTGCTACTTTACTGAATTCATTAATGAGTTCCAGAAGTTTTCTGGTGGAATTTTTAGGGTCGTCTAAATAGAGAATCATGTCATCAGCAAATAGGGATAGTTTGAGCTCTTCTTTTCCTTTTCATATTCCTCTAATTTCTTTGGTCTGTCTAATTGCTCTGGCTAGAATTTCAAGGACAATGTTGAACAGAAGTGGAGAAAGAGGGCATCCCTGCCTTGTTCCAGTTTTCAGGGGGGATGGTTTCAATTTTTCTCCATTTAGAATGATGTTAGCTGTGGGCTTGGCATAGATAGCCTTTACAATGTTAAGGAACGTTCCTACTATCCCTATTTTTTCTAGTATTTTGAGCATGAAGGGGTGCTATATTTTATCAAATGCTTTCTCTGTATCTATTGAAATAATCATGTGGTTCTTGACTTTAAGACTGTTGATGTGGTGAATTACATTTATTGATTTCTGGTTGTTGAACCAACCTTGCATCCCCGGGAAGAAACCCACTTGACCACGGTGTACTATCTTTTTAATATGTTTTTATATGCGATTTGCTAAAATTTTGTTAAGAATTTTTGCATCTATGTTCATTAGGGATATTGCTCTGAAATTTTCTTTCCCCCCCAAAAAAAAAGAGATGATTGAGGCCTCTGGCTGTATCAATGAGGGCATGTGTAGGAATAATTGGAATGTGGGATAGCGAATTGAAGTGGAGACCCTCCCTAAGCCTAGGCAGCACCGCCCAATAGGATGGAATTAAAGTTAGAAGAATAAGGAAGCAGACGCAGATGCAAGCTTGACTCTTCTTGAAAGGGTTCTTGATTGCTGCTTTGATTATCTGAGGATATTGTCCTCTTGCTTCTTCACTCTTCCAAAGCAGACTCTGCCAGTGATTCTCCAGGTAGTTTCCAGAAGCTTTGGCCTTGGACTAAGGTAGCATTTTTGATCCTTCTTGTTCTGGGGCTTCTGCCTCTTGAACTGTGCAGCTGGTGGTTCTTCCATCTCTCCAGCCTGCAGAAGGCCATTGTGGACTATCCAACTTCTGGTGGTGTAAGCCAATCTAATAAATTCCCTTTTTATAATCATACTTCCTGTTGATTCTGTTCCTCTAAAGAACCCTGACTAATACACCAGATAAGACACGATGCTGCCATGGATCAGGCTGGCATCAGCAGATGGGAGTAGTGGTAAGTGTCTAGATATATACCAAAGAGGGAACCGACAAGATTTCCTGAAAGAGTTGATGTTGACTGTGAGAGGCACAGAGGAATCAAAGATGACCTTGTGATTTGGCTTTAACCAAATGAAAGGATGGAGTTGTTATTAACTGAGATGTGGATAATTACATATAGATCCCATTAGGTTGAGAGATTTGGAAAGAATAATAGATTCGTTTGATATGTGAGTTTGAGATGGCTTTTAACCCTACAAGTGACAATGTTAAATAAGAAGTTAGATAATGGAGCGAGTTCCATGCTGGTGGTAGAAATTCTAGTCCTCAACTATGGAATGAGTCTAAACATAAAAGAGAAATAGTCCTAAGAATGATGCCCTTCAGTAGATGAATGGATAAAGAAACTGTGGTATATATACACGATGGAATATTACTCAGCCATAAAGAAGAATAAAATTATGACATTTGTAGGTAAATGGATGATGTTGGAAACTGTTATGCTAAGTGAGATCGGCCAATCCCAAAAATCCAAAAGCCGAATGGTCTCTCTGATAAATGAATGATGATGCATAATGTGGGGGGGAAAGATGGCAAGAATGGAGGAAAGATAGCTAGCATAGAGGGAAGGGAGGGGTGGGGGCGGGTGGGGGGGTAAAAGCAATAACAGAGTGTGTGACAGATATCATTGCCCTGTGTACATGCAAGAAAGCACAGATGGTGTGACTCTACTTTGTGTACAACCCTTGAAACAATAGCTGTACTCCATTTGTGTTCAATGAATCAATAAGTAAATAAAAAAAAAAAATCAAAAAAAAAAAGAATGAAACTTGATTGACTTCACCATGAAGATGTGAAGGAGAAGAAAAATCAGCAAGGGATGATGTGACAAAATGAACAGTGAGGAAGGAAGAAAACCACAAGAATACATATGGTCAGCAGCCAAAGGTAGAAGATGTTTCAAGCAAAAGAGAGTGACCAGCACCATGTGCCGTAATATAAAGGTGATTATTAGAAGAATGATATTCAGAATCATGAGGCAAAGGTTTAAGTGGGGTGTGTTACAGAATTAAAGGAGAGGGACTGGAGACAATAAGACAGAAGTAGTGCATTATTAGTCCATGCTGATAGGAAATAGATGTTTCAGGAGAGTGTGGGGATAGTGCACATATTATGCAAAAGGCCAGGGGTCTCATGCATTGGGAAGGTGTTGACCCATGTCAGGAAGGGAAATTCAGCCCAGGGGTTGAATCTCAGCCCCGCTGTGCTCTCACTGCATATCTTTGGGTAAGCTATTGAAACTCTCTGAACCTCAGGGTGCTTGAAAAATACTTAACACAGTACTTACACATGGTAAGGGCTCAATTAGCCACTATTCTAAGACAGAATAGAGCTTAACAATTTTGGTAGTAACAGAAGGGAAACTTTCGTCCCGCTACTTGCATTAATTGTCTGCAGCATGTTTCTCTAAAATTTGAGCTAATCCTCTATCCTCTGCCGTGTTTTCCAACAGAGCACACAGATTTGTGTATTTTGCACACACTTTGCTTAGTACATGACATGGACTGCTCAGGAAGGTAATTATCCCAGCAAACTAAGCTGCATGAAAAGATAAACTGCTTAGTGGATTAAAATTGCATATTTTATATAACCCAGTGGCATAAACATCCTCGTTCTGCTTGTTGTGTGTCTCATAAATCTCTTTAGGACATCTACTGCCACTGCTTTTGAGCTTTTCCATCTTCACCTTCTTTTCTCTGGTGGGAGCCAAACAGTCTTAGGGAACATCTCCTCTGGCACCACTGTTCCCTGTCTCTAGGAGATGAGCTATGATGACACCCGCCTCTCATGGAGACACAGGGGTTGTGACAATTTAATAGACTGGAAAAATAATTGAAAGAGAAAACCAACAATTCTTCCCTCCCTCTGGGGAAGAGGATGTGGCTTCATTAAGGGCTCAGATGCTTAAGAGCAGTTGGCTGTTATTACAGGGGCTTTCTCCTGGGCAACCCTCATGCACCACTGTTAATAAAAGAGCCAAGTAATGTAGTGAACTAAGACATGGCCATTTGTTCCAGAACAGCCTTTCTAACTTAGCAAGGACTGTAGGGTTGTGACCTCTGTGCTGGCCCTGGCAATTTTGCAATAAGCATGGGAAAATCATTTGGGAAGCAGCATGTTGACCACATTCTCTAACTGATTGTTGGACAAAATAGGAGAAAATGGACTTACGTGAGGCAAGAGAAACTTCATTAGAAAGAAAAATGGACTGACTTACTCAGTCAGGCAGAAAAAGCATACGGTGTGCCCCAGAGATCTCTATTAAGATTCTGTGCACTCCTCAGTTCCTTAGGGGGCAGCCTTGGCTCACCCCAGTGTAAGCACTGGAAACTCCTGAAGCCTGGTCCTCCAAACTGCCTGTTATAGTCTTTCATCCCCCTTTTTAGTAACTTGAGTTTGTTATATTGCCTTGTCTTCTTTCCTACTTCATTGAAGTGGCTACAGCGACTGAAAGATAAGTACTCAATAAATGCTGACTGAATAACTAAAGTCTTGACACAAACTTTACAGTTTTGTTATAAAAACCACAACCCATAAAAGCTCACAACTCAATTTTGAGCCCACATATCAATTCTCTGCTGTCAAGACTGGAAGATTCCATAATTCTACTCTATACACAGGTATAGAATGTGTATGTCCCCTGAACTCAGAATAGAGCTTGGCATGTCACCAGCATTGACTAAGTACCAAGTGGCTGACTGACTTCTATAAATGTTGGGGAATGATGAGGCTATTTCAGTCAGCTTTTGTGTTGCTATGACCAAAAGATCCATCAGGAACAACATAGAGGAGGAAATGCTTATTTTGACTCATGGTATCAGAGGACTGAGTCCCCACATAGCCAGCTCTGTTGCTCTGGGCCCAAGGTGAAGCAGAGCATTATGGTGGAAGGGCATGACAGAGGAAAGCAACTCAAAACATGATAATTGGGAAGCACAGAGAACTCTACTCACCAGGGACAAAGTATAACCCCAAAGTATAACCCCAAAGTCATGCTCCCAGTGACCCACCTCCTCTAGTCACATCCTACCTGCCTACAGTTACCATACAGTTATTTTTTATCAGTGGATTAATCCACTGTTTAGGTTACATCTTTTATAATCAAATAATTTCACCTGTGAAAATTCTTACATTGTTTTGCATTTCACATGAGCTTATGGGTTGTGGTTTTTATAACAAAACTGTAAACTCACATCTAAACCGTAACAAGGGTGTACAAACAAGGATGAGGACTCCAGAAGGGTCTTGTGAGATGATAGCATGTCCTTGGACCATATTACCAGCACTAACTTCACTTTTCCATTGTTCCCTTCATCATCCCATTTATAATTAACTCTGAAGCACACATCCAACATGTCCACAGATGCAGCACTAAGCACCATAAAACAAACTCTGTCAAACTCATGAAGGACTGAATATGCATTATGGTTTAGCTAAGAGGTGTCCCCCAAAAGCTCCTATTTGAGATAATTTAAGAAAGTTCAGAGCTGAAATGACTGGGGGGTTAGTATAGCCTTACCTCATCAGTATATCAATCCACTGATGGATTTAACTGGGTGGTAATGGTAGACAGATAGGGTGTGACTGGAGGAGGTGGGTCACTGGGGTTGTGCCTTTGGTTTTATACTTTGTCCTTGGTGAGCAGAGCTCTCTCTGCACTTCCTGATGACAATGTCCTGAGCAGGTTTCCTCCTCCATACCTTTCTTCCATGATGTTCTTCCTCACCTCAGGCCAGAGCTACATTGCCAGCTATCTATGGGCTGAGCCCTCTGAAACTGAGCCACAAATAAACATTTCCTTCTCTAATTGTTCTCATCAAGTCTTTTGGTCACAGTGATGAAAAAGCTGACTAAAACTATATGTGAGGCTCTATGTGAAGCCCTTTACATTAATTAACATCACCCTTATAACTGCTTTATGAAGGAGGTGCTCTTCTTACACTAATTTTAAAGGTAAGAAAAATAAATTCAGGTAGCTCCCCCAAGGCATCTACTTATAAGGTCTCAGCTGGAATTCAAACTTGGCAGTCTGACTCTAGGGCTTGCACTGTTAACCACTAAGCTTACTGCCTCCTCCTATGAAAGAAAATAATTAGTTCCTAAGAGGAGCAAAGCTCTTACTTGTAAATTGGAAAACTCAACAGGCTACTCTCGGGAGAGGATACTTTGGATAGGACCTGGAGAAAAGCTACTAGACAGTTGCAGAGTTGGGATAAAAGTCTTCCAGGAGCATGGAGCAGCACAGGAAACTAAGAGTAGGTTCTTATAAAGAACCCGAAGGAGTAGTGGAAGCAAATTGAAGAGGAAAGAACATGATTGATATCAAGGCCAGGGTTTTGGAGTGGGGTCAGGCCATGCAGGGTAAGCGTAAGGAGTTTGTATTACCATCTATGCACAGTAGGCAACTCTATGAGATGAGGAGGATGGTTATCATTAGCTCATTTAATATATGAAAGGAAAAGTCAAGTGAAAGGAATAAATTTGGGAGGGTCCTTAGAAGGATGTTATGAGAGTCATCACAAGATTGAGAAACTAATTATTGTCTATAGCTTACCATTGTCAGCTACGGAGATTTGGGAGTTATGAGTTACTGTGACATAACCAAGCAGAAACTGACTAGTACTATATGCAAGAGTTTGTTACAAAAGGACTGTGAGTTGCATGGAGAAGAGTGGTGAAGGCTACAACTGAAGGGCATTTGCAGACACTGAGGAGGTGAGGGGAGAGTAAATATGTTGAATATGTCAAAAGGCTGATATTTCCTGATCAAAGAAAAGTGTAGCACCAGAGGAAACTAAAGAATTAATCTGGGAAATAGGCTGTGTCCAGATCACTTAGGGTCTTGTAAGCATTGTAAAAATTTTAGATCTAATCCTAAGTGCATTGTGAAAGCCAAGGATCAACAGGTAATCTTTGTGAAAGTGATAGTTTTTCTTGAAAAGCTATAAAATCATCATAGGTATAATGTATTTTGCATTAAAAATAAAAGACAGTCTTACAGCCTGGAGCATTAAAAGTTGCAGTCTTCTAACTCTTCACTTCTAACTTCTCTAGCACATCTGTCTTAAAAGGTACTTTCCTAAGTAACCATAACACCATCATGAGAGCTAACAAATTAAAAAATGATGAGATAATGTTTGACGATTTTTTATAAGAAAGTTACATGGAAATAAATTTTTTACAAACTGAGCCTCACAAAAAAAGACAGTCCCAAAGAGAAAAAAAAAAAAAAAAGAGATTCTTTTAAAACCCTGTGTATCTGATAACAAACACTTTCCTTTAGCCAAGCTCATTAGAACCAAATTTCTATAGAGATTATGTAATTGTAGAACTCTCATTCTTGGTGGAAAGACAAATATTTGTTCTAAACTATTCATTTACAGAACCGAACCCAGAAATGATGTGCTTGACCTCCAACATTGTCAGTTATGGGTGCTGCTGGGAAAGCTTGAGGATTCTCTTTTGTTCTCAAGGGCAACAAGGAAATCAACATAGGCCAAATCCTACCAAGAATTGCTGCTTCTCCAGCTAATCCATTTTTAATATGTCAGCTGAAGCCTAGCACTCCATCAACAAGTTTCATCTCTGTCAACTTTGCAGAGGTGGCATGGTTGATGCCCAGGCATCCATCTTACCTCTGTAAGAAGTGGCAAAGCCCAGACATAATTTAGAGTCCTGGGCCTAGTCATGAGGCTGTCTTTAAGCCGGTGTTTTTTTCTGAGCCCAGTGGGAATATTGCTTATGACAGTTTAATACAGCTGCAGTATTAGAGCAATTTATTTTTGGAGATCTGAGAAAATCCCCTGGCATAGGAGAAAGATGCATAAAACAATCAAACATTACTCTATTACCTATACACTTTAATAAATGTCACTTAAATGTAATAAATAAATGAGTAAATGCATATGCATTTAAAATATGCATTGATTTATATCGGTATCACTGTGTTACCACAGCCCAGAGAATACATTCAAAACAACATCAGGAGTTCTGGACTCCCGTCACCTCTCCCTGCTCTGTCCACATACTTCTTATGCTATAGATCTATATTTCTAAATCCTCATAGATCAATGCCTTACACTTACATTGAAGCAATGTTAACTGGGTTGCCCCTCAAAAGCCCACAAATGTCCCACAAAAGCATCAAATTCTGTCTTCCCCTGTTTGGTTTCATGATTAACCCTCTAACTTTTCCTCATCAAATTTAGAATTGGGAAAAGATCCAGGAGGAAGATGAGACCCAATGTATTAGCATATTTCTGGTAAAATTCGAGTGGGAGAAGGCCTGGGACCAATACAGATTGGCATTACTAACCTCCTCAAATGTCCCAAAGTACATTGAGCCACGAGTATTTATTTTCCCCGTCTCAACAAGAGATATGCGGATTTTCTTCATGTAGTGAAAAAATACTGAAGGGAGAAAGGATGGGAACTTCCTGCCACACACACTACTAAGATCCTATTTTACAAGCCAGCAGCAATGCAGGGATGTGGAGAAAATGGTCCTCTTACAGTCCAAAATCGAACTCCTGAACCTGCCTCAAATCGATCCCAAGTGACACATTTTTCCTCTTAGCTGTTGTCTTCACCTTCATCCAGTCACCAGGACTGGAGAGTTCAAGTTTAACCTCAACCCTTTCCTCTCCCTCAGCCCAAATGTCCAATGAATTTCTAAGCCTCAGAGATTTTCAACTCTGAATTTTTCTTGATGTCCTTTTCCTCTTTGTAACTCCACTGTCGCAAAGTGGCTGCCAGTTCTCATCCCCTCCTATGTAGCCAGCTGAATCACTTCCTCTGGTGTTTAAAGCATGAGTCCTGAATTGAATGGCATAGATTCCAAGCTGGACTTCATCTGGAGCAATGTGACCTTAGGAATATCATTTGACCTCTCTGACATCCTGTTTCCTTTTCTGTAAAATAGTCAGATTTATTATATAAGACTGCAATGAGAATTAAAGAAGACAATGCAAATGAAGGCCTCACAATAGTATCAGGAATATAGTAAAAGCCCTGAAATGTCAGATGCTCTTAGGAGTATTTATAATCACTATCTTTGAATTTGAAAACCAAGTTTTTGGACAATACCTATAGTATGATCCAGCTTTTTAAAATTATTTGTGTGTTCATTTTGATGTCTTGATTGTAGATAAAAGCATGAAAGGAAAGACACCAGCCTGTTGATGTTGGTTATTTAGGCTGGAATGCAATGATAGATATCCATATCCTTTATGCATTAGTATCCTGTTTGATTTTTCACAATAAGCCTTTTTCTTTTTTCCTAAAGTAAGGTCACCATAGCAATCTCTTGGCATCCATCTATTTTGTTTTATGTTCTTAGAATTGTCAAATTGTATGATTAGGAAATACTAGTTCCAGGCTCAAAACCTCTGCCTACAGAATGAAGTCCAAACGTGTTACTAGGTATATTAGTCAGGGTTCTCTAGAGGAGCAGAATCAACAGGAAGTATGATTATAAAAAGGGGATTTATTAGATTGATTTTCATGACCAGAGCTGGATAGTCCTCAATGGCCATCTGCAGACTAGAGAGCTGGAAGAACCAGCAGCTGTGCAGTCCAAGAGGTGGAAGCCCCAGAACAAGAGGGATCAACAGTGCTACCCTAGTCTGAGACTAAGACTTCTAGAAACTACCTGAAGATCACTGGCAGAGTCTGTTTTGGAGGAGTAAAGAAGTAAGAGTCTGATATTCACAGACTATAGAAGCAGGATCAAAAACCTGCTCAAGAAGAGCCAAGCTTGCATCTGCATCTTTTTCCTTATTCTTCCAACTTTTATTCCATCTAAGCCACCATCCTATTGGGTGGTACTGCCCACACTTAGGGAGGGTCTCTACTTCAGTTCACTATCCCACATTCCAATCATTTCTAGACATGCCCTCATCTACACACCCAAAAGCCTCTTAATCATCAGCATCTCTTAATCCAATCAAGTTGACAATTAAAATTAACCATTACAGTAGGTTTATTCAAAGCCCTTCCTAATCCATTATCTCAATCTGCCCCTCTAATCTCTGCCACCAACAAGTTCTTCAACTCTTTGCCCATACTGCATTGTCCCTCAAGGGCAGAACACCACTCATGAGCATTCCATGACCCTTCCTGACACAGCATGTCATTTTCCCTGCCCAAAATCCCCATGCAAGTAATTATAGGTCATCCTACACTCCTCACCCTGACAATGAGGATGTTGGATTTTCTTCTGGTCTTTCAGGTTTTCTTCTGTTCTGTCTGGTTGCCTTCTCATTCTAATTCAAAGTCTTTAGCCCCACTCAGTGTTGGGGTGCTCCCTTTAGACTTCAGACCTAAATAAACTTGTATGTCCTTACTTAGTTTCTTATAAGAACCTTCCCACTTTGGCTTGAGTTCCTGTTTGGAGTCCTATAGATCAAGGGTGTTACAAATCTTACTGGTGGTCAAGTCAGATTGATTATATATATTCAGATATATTGAAATATTGAGATAATTTGAGCAAATTGCAATCTGGTTATGTTTTAAAATTTTGTTTTAGCACTTGTATTAACATTGATGTATATTAATAATGGGGTTCAGTGTGATATTTCTGCACATGCACAGTGGGTACTAAACACTTCCAACTTCCCTTGGCTCACCCTTCCCCCACACATCCTTCCCAATCTCTAGCAATCACTAATGCACATTAAGGTCAACAGGCTTCTACATATGAGAAAGAACATATGGTACTTGTCTTTTTGCATTTAACATAATGTCTTATAGTTCATCCATTTTTCTGCAAAGAACTGAATTTTGTTCTTTATGGAAAAATACTTTTCTTTCTTGTATACAATACCACATTTGCCTCATCCAGTCATCTGGTGACAGGCTCCTAGACTGATTCTGTGTCTTAGTCACTGTGAATAGTGCCACAAAGAACATGCTGATTTCATTTCCTTTGGACATATACCCAGAAGTGGGATCACTGGATTTTTTTTAACAAAATATAACCAGGTTAACTATGGTTAATGACCAGCATGCATGGTGAATGGACAGTTTGTGGTGTTGTTTGTTTTCCTGGGAAACCCACAGGAGAGCAGGAAGTGGAGTGTGTGTGTGTTGTAATAGAAAAGGCAATTTTTCCATCTTATTTCCATTGCCTGCTTCCAAATTCCAATTTTCTTCCTATGAAAATAAACAAGTTTTAAAATTCTATAGCTGCATATTAACTAAGTCCAATTTATCAGGTTTTTTCCTTTGGTTTCATACCTTTTGTGTCTTGTTTAAGCATTCTTTGTTTACCTATTCCAAAGTTCTCTTGTATATTATTTTCTAGAAACTTGGTTGTTTTGTTTTTCTACTGATGCCTACCGTCAATCAGAATTTGAATTTTATTCGTGGTTTAAGGAAAAGGATGAGCTTTATTTTTAAAACATTCTTGTCATCATTCTACAACATAAGTGTACCTTTTTTATAAATTGAGTCTAAAAATATATACATTTGGGGATTTGATAGGCAAATCCATTTATAAATTTAAACACAGACAATACTACTCTTAATTTTTTTAAATTAAGTAATTTGTCTTGACATATGATAGTACAAGCTTTCTATGTCCTTTAAAACCAGCTTGGTTATTTTGCTAAAAATAAACTTGCTATGATTTTTATTGAGGTTTTACTGAAACTCTATGTCATAAAGTTGAATGATATTTGTAAAATATTGAATAACTTTCCATGTATTTAGGTGTTCTTTAATTTATCTCATAATGTTTTATAGTTTTCTGACTAGGAGCTTTGTGTATCTCTCACTGGATTTATTCATGGATATTCAATGTTAAGATTGTAATTTAAATGATTTCAGAAAATACATTTTCTAATTGTTGCTCATTTCTGAAATTATAATTGAATTTTATATCCAGCAACTGTTACATCCATTTATTAATTTGAAAAATTTGCCTAAGATTCTTCTTTTTAAATCATTTTCATTTTAAGTCAGCATGGTGGTTCATGCCTGTAATCCTAGTAGCTAGAAAGACTGAGGCAGGAAGATCAAAAGTTCAAAGGCAAATTCAGCAACCTAGCAAGACCCTGTCTCAAAACTAAAAATGGTTGGGGATGTGGCTCAGTAGTTAAGCATCCCTGAGTTTAATCTCTAGTACCAAAAAATGAAAAAAAAATCAATTTAAAACTTTTATTTTTAATTGACAAATTAATTTAATATATATTTATCACGTGCAATATGAGGTTTTGAAATATGTATACATTATGGAATCCCTAAACAGAGCTATTTACCTATGCATGCATTCAAAATTATCATTTTGAGGTCATTTGATCAAAATCTGCTCTCTTGAGAATGTGTAAGAATAGAGCACTATGTTGCTAACTACTGTCATCTGTACTGCAGACTCTTAAGGTCATATGCATCTACCAGTTCAACATTTTTAGATTCCAAATATAAGCAACATGATGTGGTATTTGTCGTTCTGTCCCTGACTTACTTCACTTAACATAACATACTGCAAGTGTGTCCACATTATAAAAAATGACATTTTCCCGAATTTTTAAGGCTATGTAGTATGCCAGTATGTGTATATGCCACATTTTTCCTTTTTAAGTAATTTTATTTTTATATTGATATGTAATATTTGTGCATTTTCATGGTTTACATTATGGTAATTCAATACATGAATAGAATGTGCAATAATGAAATTAGTTTAATGAGCATTACTGTCTCTTTAAGCAACAATTCTTATTCTGGGAGTTTCATACTTACCTAGATATTTGGAAATATATCACAGACTGTTTTCACTAATAATTTTGTACTGTTGTGCTGTAGAAAAACCACAAGGACTTTGTTCACTCTGTTTCTTAATGACCCTTACTTACTTTCTGATCCCTTTCCTCTCTCATCTTTCCAGTCTCTAGGGATCACTAGTTAATTCAGTTCTTCTTTAAGATTGACATTTAGTTTGTGCCAATGAGTGCAAACTTTCTGTGTCCAGCTTATTTTTCTTAACATAATGACCTCAATTTCCTTCCATGTTGATGCAAATGGCAGGATTTCATTCTATTTAGGACTGAATAATATTTCCTTATTGGAATATACACCATATTTTCTTTATTCATTCACCTAGGCATCTAGGTGTATACATACTTTAGTTATTGTGAACAGCACTACAATGACATATCTTTTTGATCAAATGATTTAATCTCCTCTGGATATATACACAATAGTAGGATCATTGGATCCTATGGTAGTTCTATTTTTAGAGTTTGAAGGTTTCATGCTGTTTTCTGTAACAGCTATTCTAATTTATATGCTACTCATATGATTTGGATGTGAAGTATCCCCCAAAAATTAATGTGTAGGACAATGCAAGAAGGCTTAGAGGTGAAATGACTGGGTTATGAGAGTCTTAACCCAAACAGTGAATAATTCCCTAATAGGGATTAACTGACTGGTAACTGAAGGTGGGTAGGGTGTGGCTAGAAGGGGTGGATCCCTGAGGGAGTGTCTTTGGGGTACATATTTTGTATCTGGTGAATGGAATCTCTCTCTGCTTCCTGGACATGTGCTGAGTTGCTTACCTCCACCACACTCACCCTGTGATGTTCTGCCTCACCTCCATCCCTGAGGAATGAAGCCAGCTGACTTGGGATTGACACTTCTGAAACTATAAGCCTGCAAATAAAAAAATTTCCCTCCTTAAAATTGCTCCTGTCAGTGCCTGGTGTGGTGGTGCACACCTGCAATCACAGCAGCTCAGGAGGTGGAGGCAGGAGGATCGTGAGTTCAAAGCCATCTCAGCAAAACTGAGGCAATAAGCAGCTCAGTGAGATCCTATCTTTAAATAAGATAAAAACAAAATAGGTTTGGGGATGTAGTTCAGTGAATGTGTGCCCCAGAGTTGAAACCCCAGTACCCCACCCCCCAAAAATTGTTCCTGTTAGAAGTTTCAGTCACAGTGGCAAACAACACCTACCAAAGGTGTGTAAGAGTTCCCCTTTATCTACATCCTCACCAGAATTTGTTATTTATTTATTTTTCTGTTTGTTTATTTATTTATTGGTCTTTTGATGATACCATTCTAATTGGGATAATTTTGGTTTTAATTAACATTTTCCTGATGATTAGTGATATTGAGCATTTTTTGGTCATTTGCACGTCTTGTTTAGAAGTGTTGGTTTTGATCTTTAAACCATTTTTTGTAGGATTATTTAGGATTTGATTTGTGTGCAGCCCTTGAGTTCCTTGTATATTGTGAACATCAACTTCTTTTCAAAAGTATAACTTGCAAATATCTGTCTCATTCTGTAGGTATCTCTTAATTCTGTTGACAAATTCCTTTGCTGCTCAAAAGTTTTCATAGTTCGACATAGTCCCATTTGTCAATTTTTGCTTTTGTCTCCTCTACCTCTGGAAACTTAATATGAAAATCTTTGTCCACAAAAATGTCTTGAAGGGTCTCCCCAGTATTTTATTATAGTATTTCAGAGTGTCAGGCTTTACATGTATGTCTGATTCATTTGAGTTAATCTTACATTCAGAGTGAGAGAAAGGAATCTAGTTTCATTCTTCTGTACACATATATCCAATTTTCTTGGCAAAGTGTAGAGAAGACGAAGTCCTCTGTCTTTACTGTATGTTATTGGTGCCATTGTCAAAAAAGAATTTGACTGTATGAATGTGGATGGACTTCAGGGTTTTCCTTTCTGTTCCATAAATCTATCCATGTCTTTTTATGCCAGTGCCATGCTATTTTGGTTACCATGTAGTTTTGTTTTTAAGTCTCCCCACCACTGTTCATTACTGCTGTTTTTCCTTTATTTATATGGGTGCATATTAATTATGTGGAATAGTTGATTTCATAGTGACCTATTCACACATGTGCATAATGTAGTTTGGTCAATGGAACTCCCTAGTACCTCCTCTGCTCTCCATTCATTCCCCACCTCTATCTGAATGTTCTCTATATTTTCCCAACCTACCACATATGAGAGAAATATGCAATGCTCATTTTTCTAAGTCTGGCTTTGTTCACTTGACTTTCCAATTCCATCCCTTTCTCTGCAAATGACATTTTTTTTTCTTTATGCCTGAATAAAACTTCATTTTGTATATATACCACATTTTCTTTATCCATTCATCTGTTGATTGACAACTAACCTGGTTCCATCAGTTGCCTTTTGTGAACACGGGAGTGCATGCCTCTCTAAGTGTTCTGATTTTAAATATTTTGAATATATACCAAGGAGTGATATAGTTCAATCATATGAATAGTTTGATTTTTAGTTTTTGGAGGAAACTCCATGGTGATTTCCATAGTTGTTGGACTAAATTATGCTCCCAAGAATGGTGAATAGTTCATTTTTCTCTTCATTCTGGCCAGGTTTAATTGTTATTTGTATTCATGATGACTGCCATTCTGAATGGAGAAATGGAATGACAATGCACTTTTGATTTGCATTTCCCTGATGGCTAAAGATATTGAACAGTTTTTCATATAATCATCGACCATTTGTACTTCTTCTTTGAGAAACACCTGTTTAATTTATTTGCCCATTTATTGATGGGCTGTTTGTTTTTTTTTGTTGTTGTTGTTGCTGACCTTTTTGAATTCTTTATATATTCTAAATATTAATTCTATGTCGGAAGCAGTAGCTGGAAAATAGTTACTCAATTTTGTAAACTGACATTTTTTTATAATTTTTATTTTATTAGTTCTTCTTAGTTATACATGACAGTAGAATCTATTCTGATAAAATTACATGAGCATAGGATATATCTTAATCTAATTAGGACTTCATTCTAGTACGTAGACCTGATGGTGCGGTTTACTTAGATAATTTTATAGGTGTACATAGGAATATTATGTTAGATTATTTGACTGCCTTCCTATTTCTAAGCCCCATCCCTTCATTTCATTCTCCTTTCTATTCTAGTGAACTTCTCTTCTTCCCTGCCCCTACTTTATTGTGGTCTAGCTTCCACATATCAGCGAGAACATTTGACCATTGTTTTCTTGCGATTTGATTATTTCACTTAGCATGATAGTCTCCAGATCCATCCATAGACTGCAAATTTCATAAATTTAATAGCTGAGTAATATTCCATTGTGTATATATACCACAATTTTTATCCATTCATCTGTTGATGAGCATTTAGTTTGGTTCCATAGCTTAGCTATCATGAATTGCACTGCTATAAATATTGATGTGGCTGTGTAACTGTAGTATACTGATTTCAAATCTCTCAGATATACGCCAAGGGGTAGGACAACTGGGTCAAATGATGGTTCCAAACTTCCAATGATGTTATATCTTGCTGATTTATGCTTCCCTTAAGCAGTATGAAATGTCCTTCTTTATTCTTTCTGACTATCTTTGGCTTGAAGTCTGCTTTATCTGAAATGAGGATGGAAACTCCTGCTTTTTTACTCAGTCCATGTGCATGGTATGTTTTTTCCCAACCTTTCACCTTTAGTCTGTGGGCATGTTTTTCTATGAGATGAGTCTCTTGAAGGCAGCATATTGTTGGGTCTTTCTTTTTAATACAGTCTGCCAGTCTATGTCTTTTGATTGATGGGTTTAGGCCATTAACATTCAGGGTTATTATTGAGATATGACTTGTATTCCCTGTCATTTTGAGTTATTTTGGCTTTTAACCTAACTTGGTTTCTCCTTTAATTGGCTGTTCCTTTAGGGTAATTCCTCCCTTTGCTGACTTACATTGTTGTTTTTCATGTCTTCCTCTTGGAACATTTTGCCAAGAATTTTCTGTAGGGCAGGCTTTCTATTTGTGAATTCTTTTAGCTTGTGTTTATCATGGAAGGATTTTATTTCATCTTCAAATCTGAAGGTAAGTTTTGCTGGGTATAAGATTCTTGGTTGGCATCCATTTTTTTTCAGTGCATGAAATATGTTGTTCCAGGCCCTTCTTGCTTTTAAGGTCTGGGCTGAGAAATCAATCATGAAATTCATTTGGAGAAATAAGAGACCCAGAACAGCTAAAGAAATTCTTAGCAAGAAGAGTGAAGCAGGGGGTATCACAATATCAGACTTTCAACTGTACAACAGAGCAATAATAACAAAAACAGCATGGTATTGGCATCAAAATAGGCAGGTAGATCAATGGTACAGAATCAGAATAGAGGACACACAGACAAACCCACATGGATACAGTTATCTCATACTAAACAAAGGCACCAAAACCATACAATGGAGAAAAGACAGCCTCTTCAACAAATGGTGCCGAGAAAACTGGAAATCCATATGCAGCAAAATGAAACTAAACCCATATCTCTCTCCCTGCACAAAACTCAACTCAAAATGGATCAAGGACCTAGGAATTAGACCAGAGACCCTGCACCTAATAGAAGAAAAAGTAGGTCCAAATTTTCATCATGTGGGCTTAGGACCAGATTTCCTAAACATGACTTCCAAAGCACAAGAATAAAAGCAGGAATCAATAATTGGAATAGACTCAAACTAAAAAGCTTTTTCTCAGCAAAGGAGACAATCAGCAATGTGAAGAGAGAGCGTACAGAGTGGGAGAAAATCTTTGCCACACATATATCAGATAGAGCACTAATCTCCAGAATCTATAAAGAATTCAAAAAACTTTACCCCAAGAAAACAAATAACCAAATCAAAAAAACGGGCTAAGGAAATGGGAAGACACTTTACAGAAGAAGACCTACAAGCAATCAACAGATATATTAAAAAATGCTCAACATCCCTAGTAATAAGAGAAATGCAAATCAAAACCACCTTGAGATTCCATCTCACCCCAATTAGAATGTCTATTATCAATAATACAAGCAACAACAGGTGTTGGTGAGGATGTGGGGGGAAAGGTACACTCATGCAATGCTGGTGGAATTGCAAATTAGTGCAGCCACTCTGGAAAGTGGTGTGGAGATTCCTTAGAAAACTTGGAATGGATCCACCATTTGATCCAGCTATCCCACTCCTTGGCCTATACCCAAAGGATTTAAAATCAGCATACTACAGAGATGCAGCCACATCCATGTTCACAGCTGCTCAATTCACAATAGCTAGATTGTGGAACCAACCTAGATGCCCTTCAATAGAGGAATGGATAAAAAAAAAACCGTGGTATATATACACAATGGAATATTACCCAGCCATAAAGAATAATAAAATTATGTCATTTGCAGATAAATGGATGAAGTTGGAGATTCTCATGCTGAGATTAGCCAATCCCAAAAAAACAAAGGCTGAATGATTTCTCTGATAAGTGGATGATGATACATAATGCAGGGTGGGAGGGAGGCAAGAATGGAGGAAGGATGTATTGCATAGGGAAAAAAAGGGGATGGGATCAGGGAGGGGCATAAGAATATTAACAGAATGAGACAAACATCATTATCCTATGTACATGTATGATTACACAAATGGTGTGACTGTACTTGTGTACAACCAGAGAAACAACAGCTGTACCCCATTTGTGTTCAATGAATCAAAATATATTTAAAAAATGCCAATGATGTTCTTCATAGAAATAGAAAATATAGTCATAAAATTCATTTGGAAAAATAAGAGGACCACAATAACTAAAGCAATCCCTAGTGAGAAATATAAAATGGGACGCATCACAATACCAGACCTTAAATTATACTATGAAACTTAAAGTAACAAAAACAGCATGGAATTTCCACCAAGACAGGCAAGAAGACCAATGGACAGAATAGAAGATGCAGAGGCAAACCTACATAAACACAGTCACCTCATACTAGACAAAGGTGCCATAAATGCACACTGGAGATAAAAATAGCCTTTTCAACAAATAGTGCTGGAAAAACTGGAAAACCATGTGTAACAAAAAGAAATTAAACTCCTATTTCTCATCTTACACAAAATGCAACTCAAACTGGATCAAAAACAGGCACTAAAACTGAGACCTTGCACCTAATAGAAGAAAATGTGCACCTAATAGAAGAAAATATACATCGAAATCTTCACCATGTGGGCTTATGAACTGACTTCCTTAACAAGACTCCTAAAGCACAAGAAGTAAAATCAAGAATCAATAAATGGGATGGATTCAAACTTTACTCTGGATTTCACAAAAGAATGCTCTCTAATATGTGCTATTGATTAGCATTTTACCCAAGTAGAACATCCTTTGAAATTGGAGTCAGTCCTCTCAGAACCTGTCACTGCTTTACCAGCTCAGTTAATGCAGAATTCAACAGCTTTGCTATCATTTCAACAATGTTGATGGCATCTTCACCAGAAGAAGATTACATCTCAAGAAACCACTTTTTTGCTCATTCATAGGAAACATCTCCTTCTTCATTACAGTTTTATCATGAGATGGTAGCAATTCAGACACATCTTCAGGACCTGCTTCTATTTTTAGTTCTCTTGCTATTTCCACCACATCTGCAGTTACTTTCTCCAGTGTCCTCTTGAATGACTCGATGTCAACCTTAAGGATTGGAATCAAATTTTATAAATATTCTTGATTTAATCCCTGATATGAATTACAAATATCCTTAGTGGTATGAAGAATGACAATCTTTTTCCAGAAGATTTTCAGTTTATGCTGTCCAGATCCATCAGAGAAATTACTGTCTATGGCAGTTATACTTACTTATGAATGTGTTTATGATTAAATTTAAAATTATTCCTTGATCCATCAGCTGTACAAAGTATATTTTGCAAGGATACATGAAAACAACCTTATTATCATTGTACATCTTCATCAGAGCTCGAGTGACCAGGTGCATTGTCAATTAGCAGTAATATTTTGAGAGAAATCTTCTTCTGAGCAGTAGGTATTGACAGTAGGCCTAAAATATTCAGTAAACCATGTTGTATATAGATGTGCTGTCACCCAGGCTCTGTCATTCCATTCATAGAACACAGACTAGATTTAGTGTGATTCTTAAGGGCCCTAGGCTTTTTAGAATGCTGAATGATCAGGGGATTCAACTTAAAGTCCCCAGCTGTGTTCCCTTCTAACAATAGGAATGCAAATTAAAACTACACTGAGGTTTCATCTCACTTCAGTCAGGATGGCAATTCTCAAGAATACAAGTAACAGTAAGTGTTGGTGAGAAATGTACTCTAGTACATTGCCAATGGAACTGCAAATTGGTGCACCCCTCTGGAAAGCAGTAAGGAGGTTCCTAACCAAAAAAAAAAAAAAAAACCAAAAATAAAACAAAACAAAAAAAACACTAAAACAAACAAAACACTAGGCTCTCTCTTTATGTTGTTAATCTTTTCCTTTGCTGAGCAAAAGCTTTTTAATTCAATATCATCCCACTTATTGATTTTTACATCCCACTTATTTATTATTTCTTCAGTTATAAGGATCCTATTGAGGAATTCTTTGCCTGCACTTATGTGTTAGAATACATCCCCTATGTTTTCATCTATCTGTTGTAAAGTTCCTGGTATTATTCCTAGTTCTTGGATCCATTTTGGGTTGCCTTTCTTTTCCATGGAGAGAGAGATTTAGTTTCAATATTCTACACATGATATCTAGTTTTCTCAGCACCATTTGTTGAAGAGGCTGTTGTTTGTCCAGCGTATGCTTTTGGCAACATTGTCAAGAATCAGGTGGTTTCAGCTGCCTGAGTTTGTCTCTATGTCTTCTACTATTTTTCATTGGTCTATGTGTTATTTTAAACAGTAGAATCAAACTGCTTTTGTGACCAGGAATCTATTGTTTAATTTGAAGTTTTGCTATATTTTTGCTCAGGATTGGTTATTCTTGGTCTTGTTTTCTTCAATATGAATGTTAGAGGTTTCTTTCCTAGTTTTGAGAATATCATTGATATTTTGTGGGAATTACACTGCATCTATAGATCATTTTTGGTATTATGGGCACTGTAACAACATGAAATCTGTATGTCTATGAACATGGAAGGTCTTCCCATCTTCTGGTATCTTCTTTCCACCATTCTGAAGTTTTACTGGTAGAAGTCCTTCACCCCTTAGTTTAGATTTATTCCTAAACATTTTAAATATTGTGAATGAAATTGTTTTCTTTCTCAACATATTTATCAGTACATAGAAAAGCTATTGATTATTTCTTCTTTCGGTACTGGGGATTGAACCCAAGGGCAGTTCACCATTGAACTACATCCCAAACCTTATTTTTTTTTTTAATCATGAGATAGGGTCTTGCACATTTGCTTAGGGAATTGCTAAGTTGCTGAAGCTGGCTTTCAAGTTTCCATATTCCTGCCTCAGCCTCCTGATTCACTGGGATTGCAAGCATGTACCAGGGCTCCTGGTAACCTATTGATTTTTGTGTCATGCTACTGTGCTGAATTATTTTTTTATCAGTTCTAGAAGTATTATGATGAAAGTTGTAAGATAATATAATCTGAAAACAGTGATAATCTCATATCTTTCATATTTGCATCATTTTTATTAAGACTGAATACCTTATGGGCTGGGGATATAGCTCAGTTGGTAGAGTGTTAGCCTCGCAAGCACAAGGCCCTGGGTTCAATCCCCAGCACGGCAAAAATAAAAATAAAGAATAGAAACAAAACAAAACAAACAAACAGAAAACAAAAAGATTGAACACCTTTGACTTGTTCCTGATTTTGGAAGAAATGCTTCCAATTTTTCCCCTCTCATATCATGTGAGTTGTGAGTTTGTTCTATAGAGCCTTCATCATGTTGAGGTACGTTACTTCAATGCCCAGAAACTTTAGGGCTTTTGTCATGAAGGGATATCAGATTTTGTTGAAGTTTTTTTTTGTGTGCATATATTGAGTTGATCATATGATTTTTGTCTTTGTTTCTATTCAACATGTTTATTTATTGGTTTGTACACATTACACCATCCTTGCATTCCTGGAATGAAACCAAATTGATTATGGTATGTGATCTTTTAAAAGTGTTATTCAATTTGATTTGCTAATATTATATCACTATTTATCAAGAAAATTGGTCTGTAGCTTTCATTATTAAAATGTCTTTATCTGGTTTTGATATCAGTGTCATACTGGTTTCATGGAATGAGTTGAAAGTGTTTCCTCCCTTTTATTTCATGAAATGATTTGAGGAGCATTGATCTTAATTTTTTCCTAAAACTCTGGTAGAATTTAGCTATGAATTCATAAGGTCTTAGAATCAACTTTGTTGAAAATCTTTTATTACTGCTTGTCTTTCATTACTTGTTAATAGTATGTTCAGGATTTATTTATTCTTTTGGTTCAATTTGATAGGTCATATATAACTACAAATGCATCCATTTCTTTTAGATTTCCCAACTTATTAGAAAACACATTTTCTAAATCCATAATGATCTCTTAGATTTCAGTGATGTTTGTCTTAAATGCTATTTTTTTGTGTGTGTCTAAGTTTGGTCTTCCCTTTCTTTGGATTAGTTTGGTCAAGGCTTTATCAATTATGTTTATCTTCACAAAGTACCAACTCTATGTTTCATTAATCATTTGTATTGTTCTTTTAGTCTCATTCATTTCCTCTCTGGTCTTCATTATTTCTTTCCTTCCATTAGTTTTGGGCATGGCTTGTTCTTCTAAGACTTTGAGATCCATGATTAGGAGAATTGTCTCTGCTGTGTCCCCAAAATTCTGGTATTTTGTGTTTCTATTCTCATTTTCTTGTAATGATTTTTAATGTATCTCCTGATTTTTTTCAAAGATCCACTCATTATTTAAATGCATATTTTTCAATCTCCATGTGTTTGTGTAGTTTCCTTAGTTTTCCTTGTTTGTGAATTCTACTTTCATTATATTATGATCTGAAAAGATGCAAGAAAATTTTTTCTGTTTTATTTTTTGGGGGACACTGGGGATTGGATTCAGGGCTCTAGATCCTTAAGCCACATCCCCAGGCCCTTTTTTATTTTGAGACAGGAGCATGCTAAATTGCTGATCCTGGCTTTGAACTTGTGATCATCCTGTCTCAGTCTCCTGTGTAGCTTGAATTACAGGTGTGCACCACTGTACTGGTGCAAGAAATTATTGTAACATTTTTTTGTTTGCTGAGATTTGGTCAGAGTGGTCTAAAATATGATCTATTTGCAGAAATTCTGTGAGTAGCTGAAAAGAATGGGTATTCAGCTGTCTTGGCTAAAATAATCTATAGATGTATGTTAAGTTCATTTATCTCTAGTATTTTTTAACTCTGTAGTAACTTTGCTAATTTTATGACTGGATGAGCATCATTGAGAGAGAGAGATATCTGAAATTACACACTATTACTGTATAGGACCTTATTTGAGTCCTTATTTTGATTCTTTTTTTTTTTTTTTTTTTTTGTGCAGTGCTGAGGATTGAACCCAGGGCCTTGTGCTTGCAAGGCAAGCACTGAACCAACTGAGCTATATCCCCAGCCTGGAGTCCTTATTTTGAGTGTGGTTTATGAAATTAGTTGCATCAACATTTAGAGCATAAATATTTATAATCATATTTTCTTGTTTGATTGTTCCCCTAACCAATATTTAGTAACCTTCTTCATCTCTCCTAATTTTTTCTAGGTCAGCTTTGCTGAGTAGAAGAAAGTTACTTTTGCTTGCTTTCATGTTCCATTTATATGGAATATTATTTTCCATCCTTTCAATTTCAGAATACGAATGTGAATGTTTTTGCCAATGAGGTATATTTCATGCAGACAACATATTATTGGGTTTTGTTTCTAATCCAACCTGCCAGTGTATTTATTTAATTGGACTACTGAGACCATTTAAATTCATTGTTGTTGTAGAGAAGTATTACATTCTCTCATTTTATTTCTAATGCTTGAATTTATCAAAATCCCACTTGCTTATTCTTCTAATCAGATTTGTACTTTTCTGGGCATTCTGTGGTTTTTACCTTTGTGTGGTTTCTTTATGCATCTACTTCTGCACTGGCTTAATGGCCATAGATTCCTTGGAAGGTTTTTATTTCCTTTAAATTCTGAATGATAACTCTGCTGGACATAAGACTATGGACATATCCATAGTCTTGGATAGTATGACTATAGCTTTTTAAATTTTTTTCCTTTAATAGGATCTGAATGTTCAGAACTTCCCATCTTGTCTTTAAGTCCTGAATTTCTGTCGTCTAACCTATTTGAAGACTGATATGAAGTTTTTTTTAACTTATTTTGATTAACATTTCTAAGATTTTTTTCAGAATTTCTCTTTATTGAAGGTTATTTTTTCTTTCTTCCTCTCCTGTATTGTGTTCCTTTGTATATTCCTTAGTTTTTTTAATTCATCAATCATCTTAATGATTCACTTCTTGAATTCTTTGCCTAGCATCCCATCCCCTTCATTACTTGTGGATTCAGTTGTTGGGAGTTTTGAACTTGTAGAGACGCCTTGTTGACTTGTTTCTTCATAATCCCTGTGGTTCAGTGCTGCTTGTATACCTGCTGTAATGGATTTTTCTTCTTTTATATCTCTTTCATCAGCAGTTTTCCATGTACAACAGGCTGTGGGTATTTTACGGCATCATAACATCCAATTCAAGTCATTAAACTACTATGTTCATCCACCATCACTGCCATGGGAGGAGAGGGTAATTCTCAATAACAGAGGTGACTTACAGACAAGCTGCATATCTGCAAATAGGAAATTCACTAATAATGATTTTTACAACTCTACTAACAAAGGAGAAAGGCAGGTGAGACATAATATAGAAAAGGCTGAAAATTGAGTAATTGTGATAGTTGATACTAGATTATGTTTGAAGAAGATAAAAAATGCAAGTTGGAGAGGGAATAAAAAAAATGAAAGAAAGAACGAAAAAGGGTAGGGAACAGAAATGAGAAAGAAGAAAAGAGGTATCAAAATCTCTAATTGAAAAATACATAAAGTTAGAATTATGAAATAGCAAATAATGAGGGAAGACACACAGCTCAATAGTTTACAAAAAAAAAAAATGATCATAGACAAAGAATGGTCAAGACTTCTCCTTTCCAAGGTAAGAGAAGTAAAAAGGCGTGAACACAGAGACAGGAGAGGAAGTAGGGGGAGAAAAGTAAGAAAAATCAGAAAGAAAAGGTGTATTGAAAAATCCAACTAACTGAAAAACTACATAAAATTAGAATTATGAAAAGACAAAGGATGAGGGAAAACACAAAAGACCCTGTACAAGAAAAAACAGCAAAGACAACAATTATGAAAAGTCAGGTTTCTCTTTGCTGGCGTATTTAAAATGAAGATAGTTCTTTCTGGGGCTTTGGTTTTTAGAATCCCCCAACTGAGAGGACATTTGTGGGACAAGCTATCAGATTGTTCTCAGCTCTGGCCCCAACTGGGCAAACCCTTCCGGGGGATATGGATGCTGAATCTCACTCTTCTTTGACTCTGGGAGCGTATTTCCCCTTCAGAGCAGGATGTGCCCTTGACACACCATTTTCTTGAACCCAGGGAAGGCGTGTGGCTCTTTTAGGGGCTGCTGACCAGCCCTCTCACTCAAGCAGCCTGTGAACTGATCAGAATTGCAACAAACCCCTTGTTCTGAGAGCCTCAGTCCCTGTGCTGGGGGTGTGAGGAAATTGTCCTGGTTACAACCTCTGACCCTCTGGTCACTGGTGAGGTGGAAGGTCCAGGCAGACTGAACTGGGTAACAGCTTTCCACCTGATACAGATCCACCCAAAACCACTCCCCGCCAGCCTTGCTCCTTGTCAGAGTAAAGACCATCAATCTCATACAACAGCACCCTCCATCTCTCCCGGCTTTGTAGACCCTCAAACCAGCTGCCATAGTCTCATCACCACCTGGAGCTTCCCACAGGTTCATGCCACAGTCTCTCTCCTGAGCCCAGATACACTCACGGCTCTGGCACTCTCCAATCTCTGAGAAATAAAATAGAGCTGGCCATTTGATCTTCGGTACATACACAGAAAAAGCAAACATAAGCAAAAGGGAGGGGTGACTTCACATATTTCTTATCTTCTGTGCAGAAAGCTTAAAAAATGGGGCAATTTTAAAGTTGATTCCCCCTTCCCCAACTTCACTGAATCCACTGGGAAGTGGCCCCTCTCCTCTGACTTTCTCTTACTGTGCTGGCTAGCTTTGCAGTATTGGAGAATATTTCCTGCTTACATTGGGGTTTTGCTGAACAGCAGGACCTGCATTTCTTAAATACACTGGGAAACTTTTTCAGGTCAAGGGAGGGGAGTTCCCCAGCCCCCACTGATCCTCTGCATGCCCATCATTGGTCCAGTCTATTTCTTGTATTAAATCTCTTAATATTCTCAAGAACCCGATTTCAAGTTTTCATCTCATTGCTGGATTCCATTCCAGAGCTTTCCCACCTCATCATGCGCTGAAGGACTGCTGTTTTGATTCCATCTGTGGAAGCAGGAACTATGTGGTGAAAGCTCCTAGTCAAAGCTCCTAGTCAACCATTTTCCATCTTCCTGTAGTATGTTTTGAAGTCAGGTCTTGTGAGGGCTGACCACTGCCAAGATTGCTTCAGTTTCTCAGGATCCTTTTGGTTCAACACGAATTTTAGGAGTTTTCCCCCCTATTTTGGAGAAGATTGACATTAGAATTTTGATGGAAATGACATTGAATCTAAGTATAGCTTGGGTAGTATGGTCCTATTAACAATATTAATCATTTAGATTCAGGAACACAGATCTTTTTCCATTTTTCTGTATTCTCTATAATTTCCTTCATCAGTGTTTTACAATTTTCATTAAAGAGCTGTTTCACTTCCTAGGTTAAATTTATTTCTAACTATTTTTTGTAAATTTTGTGAATGGTATTGTTTTCTTAATTGCTTTCTCAACAAGTGCATTCTTGGTATATAAAAATACGGTTTTTTAATGTTGACTTTGAATTCTACAACTTTACTGAATTCATTTATAAGTTCTAACAGCACGTTGATGGAGTAGAATTTTCTATGTATAAAATCATATCATTGGTAAATGTGGATAGTTTACCTTTTTCCTTTCTAATTTTAATGCCTTTATCTTGCTTAATTGCTTTTGCTATGATTTCAAGTACTATGTGAAATAAGATTGGTGACAGTGGATATCCTTGGCTTACTCACCATCTTAAAGGAAATACTTTCAGCTCTTCCCTGATCAGTATAATATTAGCTGTGGGCTTTTCATATATAGCCTGTAGTGTTTTATGTTTCTTATATACCTAATGTGTTGAGACTTTTTATAATGAAAGGACATCAAATCAAATGCTTTCTCTGCATCTAGTTAAATGATCATATACCTTATGTCTTTTTTCAATTTCTTTGTTGTAGTTTATTATGTAAGCTTAACCATCCTTGATCCCTGGGAGAAATCCCACTTTATCATGTTGAATGATCTTTTTGATGTTCCATTGAATTTAGTTTGCTAATATTTTACTGAAAATTGTTCATCAAAGATATCAGCCTTCAATGTTCTTTCTTGTTGTACATCTTGTTTTGCAATGAGGGTAATGCTGAACTAGGAAAAAGCATTTGAGGTTCAACCTCATTAGCAATTAAGAAAATGCAAATCAAAAGTGCACAGATTTCATCTTACACCAATCAAAATGGCGGTCATCAAGGGTATAAATCATAATAGATGTTGATGAGGATGAGGAGAAAAAGGAACATTGTACACTATCGGTGCAACTATGGATTGATACAGCCACTGTGGTAATCTGTATGGAAGTTCCTCAAAAGACTAGGCATGAGATCACCATATGATCAGCTATTCCACCCTCAGTATTTATCTTAAAGAATTAAAGTCATCATACTATAGGGATACACACATACCCACGTTCATGTCAATACAATTCATAATAGCCAAACTATAGAACCAGCCTAGGTGTCCATCAGTGGACGAATGGATAAAAATAAAAGTGGTATGTTTACACAGTGGAGTTTTACTCAACCATAAAGAAAAAGGAAATTATGTCATTTGCAGGAAAATGGACAGAACTAGATACCGTTATGCCAAGCAAAATAAGTCTTTTTAGGACCTTTAGTTCTTTAAGATCTCTGATGAGAAATCTGCTGTAATAGGCCTTCTCGTCTATGTGGATTGACATTTTTTTTTAGAATTATGTCTTGTACTTTTGACATTTTGAGTGTAATATGTGATGGTGAATATATCTTTAGGACTAATTACATTTAGGGCTCTCTAAATTTCTTAAACTTGAATTTTTTAAATCTTGAAATCAGTGTATCTTTAAAGATTTGGTGACTATTCAGCTATTGTATCATAAAATAGGTTTTCAGTGTCTTTTCCCTTTTCTCCATCTCCTGGAATGACCAAAATATTCATTTTCTTAATGGTGTCCTGTAAATTTCAGAGGAATTCTTTTTCATTGCAAAAATTGGTTTTGCTTTATTTTTTGTCTGACTCATTTAATTCATAGAACCTTTCCTCAGCTTCAGAAATTCCTTCATGTTCATTTTAATCTGTTGTGGAAGCTCACTCTATTGCATTTCTTATTTCATTGAAATTTTTAGCTCTAAGATTACTGATTGGTTCTTTTTTTATGATTTCTATCCCTAAAATGAATTTCTCATTCATATTCTGAATTGTTTTTCTCATTTCATTTTATTTCTATCTATATTCTTTAGCATCTGGCTGAGTTTCCTTAGGATCATTATTTTATAGATTTCCTTCAAACTGGGATCTGTTTATGGAAGATTGTTTTCTTTTGGAGCTGCTGTGTTTCCTTTCATGTTTCTTTTGTTCCTATGTTGATGTTATGTAACATTCACCTGTTAAGTGTTATGAAGATTTTTTTTAAAAAATATTTTAATATATAGAGGGAATATAAGGTGTCAGTTTGGTAGGTGCTTTGGTGGGTTATAGAGGAGCTCAAAGTGTAGTCTCTATGTGATTTATTTGACTTTGATTGATGTCAGCAGTACCTGTGAGTGTCACATAGCAGCAGTTCATGTGGGTAGTTGTATAACTTAGTAGTGGACATAGGCTTCTAAAAGTCCATGTCCTCAGATTCCACTGCATCAAATATTTATGGCACTGGTACTTGTGGCATCAGTGGCATAATGTTGATGGAACAGAATCTAAATAATATTATCTCTAGGTCCCTTGGGGCACATACCCATGACTTCAAATATTGCAATGCTAGCATCCACCTTCTCCACAATGCAAGATATAAAAGAGACCTTTCTCAGGTGCACATGGATGAAAGCATGAGATATCTGGGATTATATATGGAAATGACTACAGTTCCAAAGTCATAAAATGGAATGGATCCTTCCTCAGGTCCCATTGGATAAAGAGAGGTGATGCAGGGGTCTATGGCACAAGAAACATCACTCAAAGTTGTGAAACACAGAAGGGACATTTCTTACCTCCTTCTGGGGTGGTTGTGGGTAATAATGAAACTTTTAATACTGGCAGCCACTTTTCTGGAGCCTTGTAACCTAGATAAATTGCTTTCCATGTCCCAAGGCATCCGAGTGATGCTAGAATTTTTATCAATAAGCAGCTTTGGACCCAAGTCTATGAGCAGTGGAGAAGATGTTCCTAGCTCAGGTAATATAAAAGGTATGCGGAACTGTTACACATGCTTTGCAAGTGTAGGACATGGGGGAAACCTTCCCTAGGTCACCTGATACCAGGTTTTTGGCATCAGCTACCATAGTCCCAAGGTTCTGGGTTGGATAGGGACCTTCTCTTATTCCCACGGGGTGAGTGTGAACAGTGCTAGTAGCAGCATTCCTGCAGCTGAAGGATGTGGATAGGACGTTTTCCAGTTCCTAATGGACAGACATGGGTAAAACCAGGGTTTTCCATCTGCAGCTACAGTTCCAAGGCTATGGACTGGAGAGGAGATGTTCCCTAGTCCCCATTGAGCAAGTTCAAGTTCAGGTTGGGATTCAGGCTTGTAACTGTTGCAGTCACTGGACTAAAGCTGCAGGATGCTGAGAGGGGTATCTTCTGCCCTAATAGTACACATTATCCAAAGTCTTCTGGAAGTGACACAGGGTCAGCTTCTAGCCCCAAGGGCTGTATTTCATATAGCAGTGTTTTTTGTAGCATCTTGGGTACTTGAGATCGGGGCAAATGCAATGTGAGTTCCCCAAGCTCGATTTAAAGCATGTGAGGACTGGAATGAAGGAACTTCTGTGGAGTTAGGACTGTAGTCTGCTCCTATGATTGCAATTGCTTGCACTTAATCACATTTTCCCAACAATGTAGAGTTCTTTCTACCAGGGAGCCACTATTTGAAGTTGTAATTTGCTTTGCTCTCTTCTCAATGTTTCATGTTCAATTCTCCATGGTTTTGAGGATTCACATCATTTACTTGCTGGTTCCCAAAGATGTCTTTCAATTAGTGTCCTCAAAATACTTTTTTCTTTGCTATCCTAGGTCTTCTCTTTGGCAGTGCCAAGCTAAGGACACTTCATTCAACCATCTTCTGTATCCCATATTTTCTTTACATATTCATCTTTGGATGGTTAGTTTAGATTGATTGCATATCTTAGCTATTGCAAATAACAATGCAAAAAATGTAGGAGCATAAATTTCTCTTTAAGATACTGATTTTATTTCTTCTGATTATTCACCCAGTAGTGGAACTGCTGGATCTTTTGTTGTTGTTAATATCATAGTGTATTTCTCTTTTTAAAATTTGTTCTAATTAATTACATAGCAATAGAATATATTTTGATAAATCATATGTAAATGGAGTATAACATCTCTTTCTTTTGGTTGTACCTGAAGTAGAATTGAATTGGTCATGTAATCATATATGTACATAGGGTAATAATGTCTGATTCATTCTGCTTTCCTTCTTACCCCCATACCCCCTCCTCTCCCTTCACTCCCCTCTGCCTAAAACAAAGTACCTCTATTTTTCCTTAACCCCCCTTATTGTGTATTAGCATCAGCGCATCAGAGAAAACATTCACCCTTTGATTTTTTGAGATTGGCTTATTTCACTTAGCATGATATTCTACACAGCTCCATCCATTTACTAGTAAATGCCATAATTTCATTCTTTTTTATGGCTGAGTCATATTACATTGTGTATGAATACCACATTTTATTTATCCATTAATCTGTAGGAGGGCATCTAGGTTGGTTTCATAGTTTCGCTATTGTGAATTGAACTGCTCTAAACATTGAAGTGCCCGTGTCACTATAATATGCTGATTTTAAGTCCTTTGGGTATAAATTGAGGAGTGGGATAGCTGGGTCAAATTATAGTTCCATTCCAAGTTTTCCAAGGAATCTCCATTTACTTTCCATCCTGGTTGCAACAATTTGCAGTCCCACCAACAATGTGTGAGTGTACCTTTTCCCTCACATTGTCACCAATATTTATTGTTTATATTCTTGATAATTGCCATTCTGACTGGAGTGAGATTAAATCTTAGTTTTGATTTACATTTCTCTAATTGCTACAGATATTGAACACTTTTTCATCTATTTGTTGATCGATTGTATTTCTTCTTCTATGAAGTGTCTGTTCAGTTCCTTAGCCGTTTTTTGATTGGGTTATTTGGTTTTTGGTTTTTGCGTTTTTTGAGTTCTTTATATATCCTGGAGTTTAATGCTCTATCTGACATGCATGTAGTAAAGATTTTTTCCCATTCTGTAGGCTCTATCTTCACATTATTGATCGTTTCCTTTGCTAAGAAGATTTTTAGTTTGAATCCGTCCCATTCATTGATTCTTTCAATTTAGAATGTGTGTAAAACATTATTTGTTTTTTAGTTTTACAGATGACATTTTGATTCATTGTACAAAAATGAATCAAATGTACAGCTTTTCATTTCTATGGTTGTACACAATATAGATTCACACCATTCATGTAATAATACATGTACATAGGGTAATGATGTCTGTCTCATTCCACAATCTTTCATATCCCCCTCATTTCCCTCTATGTAATTAAAAGTCCCTCCATTCTTCTCCTCCCCCTAACCCCCACCCTCATTATGTATCACTATCCACTTATCAGAGAAAACATTCAGCCTTTGTTTTTTTGGGATTGATTTATTTCACTTAGAATGATATTCTCCAGTTTCATTTATTTAACTGCAAATGCCATAAATTTATTCTTCATTATGACTGAATAATATTCCATTATGTATATATACCACAATTTCTTTATCCATTCATCTATGAAGGGCATCTAGATTGATTCCACAATCCAGCTCTTGTGAACTGAGCTGCTGTAAACATTGATGTGGCTGCATTATTGTAGTATGCTGATTTTAAGTCCTTTGGGTATAAACAGAGGAGTGGAATAACTGGGTCATAAGATGGGTCCATTTCAAGTTCTCTGAGGAATCTCCACACTGCTTTCCATAGAGGCTGTACCAATTTGCAACTCCATGAGCAATGTATAAGTGTGCCTTTTTCCCCACATCCTCGCCAACCCCTATCATTGCTTGTGTTCTTAATAACAGCCATTCTAATTGGAGTATGATGAAATCTTAGAGTTATTTTAATTTGCCTTTCTCTAATTATTAGAGATGTTGAACACATTTTCACATATTTGTTAATTGCCTATGTATCTTCTTCTGTAAAGTGTTTATCCAGTTCCTTAGCCCATTTATTGATAGAGTTCTTTGTATTTTTGTTGCAAAGTTTTGTAAGAACTTTATAAATTTTGGAGATTAGTACTCTATCTGAAGTGCATGTGGAAAAGATTTTCTCCCACTTTGTAGGCTCTCTTTTCACATTATGGATTGTATCCTTTGCAGAAAAAAAGCTTTTTAGTTTGAATCCATGCCATTTATTGATCCTTGCTTTCATTTCTTGCACTTTAGGAGTCTTGTTAAGGAAGTATGCTCCTAAGTCAATATGATGAAAATTTGGGCCTACTTTTTCTCCTATTTGGTGCAGGGTTTTTGGTATAATTTCTAGGTCCTTGATCTATTTTGAGTTGAGTTTTTTTCAGGGTGAGAGATAGAGGTACTACACATGGATTTCCAGTTTCCCCAGCACCATTTGAACAAGTTATCTCTATTCCATTGTATGTTTTTGGCTCCTTTGTCTGGTATGAGGTAACTCTATTAATGGGGGTTTGTCTCTGTGTCTTCTACTCTGTATCATTGGTCTACCTGTGTATTTTGGTGCCAATACCATGCCATTTTTTTTTTTTTACTTTTGCTCTGTAGTATTGTTGAAGGTCTGGTATTTTGATACCTTCTGCTTCACTCTTCCTACTCAGGATTGCTTTGGCTATTTGAGGTCCCTTATTCTTCCAGGTGAATTTCATGATGGCTTTCTCTATTTCTATGAAGAACATCATTGGGATTTTAATTGGAATTGCATTGAATCTGTATAGCACCTTTGGTAGTATGGCCATTTTGACAATATTAATTCTGTCTATCCAAGAACATGGGAGATCTTTCCATCTTCTAAGGTTTTCATTAATTTCTTTCTTCAGTGTTATGTAGTTTTCACTAAAGAGGTCTTTCCCCTCTTTGGTTAGATTAATTCCCATGTATTATATATATATTTTGAGGCTATTGTGAATGGAGTGGTTTTCCTAATTTCTCTTTCAGAGGATTCATCACTTATGAATAGAAATACATTAAATTTATGTGTGTTGATTTTATATCCTTCAATAGTGCTGAATTCATTCATCAGTTTTAGAAGTTTTCTGGTGGAGTGTTTTGGATCCTCTATAGAATCTTGTCATCAGCAAATAGTGATAGCTTGAGTTCTTCTATTCATATCCCTATCCCTTTAATTTCTTTGGTCTGTCTGATTGCTCTGGCTAGTGTTTCAAGGATGATGTTGAAAAGAAGTGATGAAAAGGGCATCCCTGACTTGTTCCAGTTTTTAGAGGGAAGGCTTTCAATTTTTCTCCATTTAGAATGATGTTTGCTATGGGCTTATCATAGATAGCCTTTATAAGGTTGAGGTATGTTCCTACTATCCCTATTTTTCTAGTGTTTTGAGAATGAAGGGGTGCTGTATTTTATCAAACACTTTCTCAGCATCTATTGAAATAATCATATAATCATTAACTTTGAGTCTATTGACGTGATGAATTACATTTATTGATTTCTGGATGTTGAACCAACCTTGCATCCCTTGGATAAAACCCACTTGATCGTGGTGCACTATCTTTTTAATATGATAGAGGTTTAATTTCATTTTATTACACATGGATTTCCAGTTTTCCCAGCACCATTTGTTGAATAGGCTATATTTTCTCCATTGTATGTTTTTGGCTCCTTTGTCTAGTATGAGGTAAACTTTTTTATGTGGGTTTGTCTCTGTGTCCTCTATTCTGTACCATTGATCTACCTGTCTATGTTTTTGCCAAAACCATGCCATTTTTATTATGTTTTGTGATTTTGTATGTAACTTGCCAGAATTTTGTTAAGGATTTTTGCATCTATGTTCATCAGGGATATTGGTCTAAAGTTTTCTTTCCTTATTGCATCTTTGACTGGTTTTAGTATCAGAATGATACTATCTTCATAGAATGAGTTTGAAGAATTCCCTCATTTTCTCTTTAATGGAATACTTTGAGGAATATTGATATTAGTTCTTCTTTGAAGGTCTTGTAGATCTCGGCTGTGAATCCATCTGGTCCCAGGCTTCTCTTGATTGGTAGGCTTTGGATGGTTTCTTCTATTTCAGTATTTGAAATTGATCCATTTAAATTGTGTATGTCCTCCTGATTCAGTTTGGGAGGATCACATGTCTCTAAAATTTTGTCAGTGTCTTCATTATTTTCTATTTTGTTGTAGTATAGATTTTCAAATTATCTTATAATTATATTATGTATTTCTATGGTGTCTGTCATGATCTTTCCTTTTTCATCATGCATTCTAGTAATCTGAGTTTTCTCTATTCTCTTCTTCCCTTATATGGCTAAGGGTTTATCAATTTTGTTTACTTTTTAAAAGAACCAACTTTTTGTTTTGTCAATTTTTTCAATTGTTTCTTTTGTTTCAATTTCATTAATTTCAACTCTGATTTTAATTATTTCCTGTGTTCTACTACTTTTGGTGTCAATCTATTCTTCTTCTTCTAGGACTTTGAGATATACTATTAGGTCATTTAGTTGTTGATTTCTTATTCTATTAATGTATGAGCTCAATGCAATGAATTTTCCTCTTAATACTGCTTTCAGAGTGTCCCAGAGATTTTGATATATTGTATCATTTTTCTCATTTACCTCTAGAAATGTTTTTTATCTCCTCCCTGATGGCTTCTGTTATCATTGCCTCATTCAACAGCATATTAATTAGTTTCAAGGTGTTGGAGTAGTTTTTTTTTTATTCTTTCATTCATTTCTGATCTCATTCCATTATGATCTGATAGAATACAAGGTAGCATGTCTATTCTTTTGTATTTACTAAGGGCTGCTTTGTGGCATAACATGTGATCTACTTTAGAGAAGGATCCATTAGAAGAAAGTGTATTCACTTGATGATGGATGAAATACTCTATTAAGTCTAAATCATTGATTATATCCTTTAATTTTATATTTCCTTTGTATAGTTTTTGTTTGGAGGATCTATCCAGGGGTGAGAGTGATGTATTAAAGTCACCCAGTATTATTGTTTTGTGGTCTATTTTCCCCCTTGGAATTGATAAGAATTTTTTTATGTGCATGCATACACCATTGTTTGGGGCATAAGTATTTACAATTGTTATTTCTTGCTGGTTTTTGGCTCCCTTAAGCAGGATGAAATGTCCTTTTGTATGCCTTCTAAGTTAGGGTTGATATCCACTTTATCTGATATGAGGATGGATACCCCCAATTTTACTGAGTCTGTGGGTGTAGTATGTTTTTCCCCATCCTTTCACCTTTAGTCTGTGGATATCTTTTTGTATGAGGTGAATCCATTGGAGGCAGCATATTGTTGGATCTTTCTTTTTAATCTTATCTGCCAGTCTATGTCTTTTGATTAAAGAGTTTAGCTCATTAACTTTCAGGGTTATTATTGAGATATGATTTGTATTAATGGTCATTTTGACTTATTTTTGGTTTTTAACTTAACTTGGTTTCTCCTTTGATTGGCTTTTGATTTAGGGTAGTTCCTCCCTTTGTTGACTTGCATTATTGTTTTTCACTTCCTCCTTATGGGATATTTTGCTGAGAATATTATGGAGTGCAGCCTGTCTTGCTTGTAAGTTTTTTTAACTTTTGTTTATCATGGAAAGATTTTATTTCATCATTAAATCTGAGGGTTAGTTTTTCTGGGTATAAAATTCTTGGTTGGCATCCAAGTTCTTTCAGAATTTGAAATATATTGTTCCAGGCCTTTCTAGCTTTTAGGGGCTGAGCTGAGAAATCTGCTGATATCTGTATTGGTTTCCCCTTATATGTAATCTGATGCTTTTCTTTTGCAGACTTTAAAATCCTATCTTTATTTTGCATGTTAGGCATTTTCATTATAAAGTGCCTTGGTTTGGATGTGTTGTAATTTTGTGCATTTGGTGTTCTGTAAGCCTCTTGTATTTGATTTTCCATTTAATTCTTCAGGTTTGGGAAATTTTCTGAAATTATTTCATTGAACGGGTTGTTCGGTCCTTTGGTTTGCATCTCTGTGCCTTCTTCAATCCCAGTAATTCTTAAATTTGGTCTTTTCATGATATCCCATAGTTCTTGGAGGTTCTGTTCATGACTTCTTACTGTCTTCTCAAGTTGATCAACTTTATTTTCAAGATTAAATATTTTGTCTTCATTGTCTGAGATTTTTTCTTCCATGTGATCTATTCTGTTAATGATGCTTTCTGTTGAGTTTTTAATTTGGTTTATTGCGTACTTCATTTGGAATATTTGTTTGATTTTTTTTTTCAGAATTTCTATCTCTTTATTGAAATGCTCTTTTGCTTCCTGCATTTTCTCTTTTAACTACTTATTGGAGTGATCATACATTGCCTGCATTTGCTCTCTTATCTCTTTCTTTGCTTCATGAATCATTTTAATTATGTACATTCTAAGCTCCTTTTCTGACATTTCTACTGCCATGCTGTCATTGGTTTCTATTAAAATAGCATATTAGTTTGTTAGGGACACTTTCTTCCCCTGTTTTTTCATGTTGTTCCTATATCTTCCCTTCTAGCAGTGAGCATCTGAGGTATTTCAGTTTCTCCTCTAAACGCTTATTGTGACCCTGCAGGCTTCCAATACCTCTCCTTTGAGGGGGAGATCAATATTAGCAGCACCCAGTACTAACAATATGCAGCCGTAAACCAGATAGCCCCATGAAGACATTAACAGTATTGTAATAAACAGAGAGGATGATTTTGATTATCATCTACAGTATAGCCAATAGGCTTGCAATAAGCTCTACAATTTCTAATGGTCAACAAAGAGGATGGGGAAGGGTGTAGGATATAACTGTTAGTGGGATAAAAAGTGAGTATATAGAGGTATAGATCATGGGAAGAGTGAGTGTGGGATTAAAAGAAGTTGGTTGTTAGTATGAGAAAAGGGAGAAAGAGACTCCAAGGAAACAGGTAAATTAAAGGATAAAGGAGTGAGAAAAAATGAAAATATTAAAAATTTAAAAACAAAAAAATCTATGGTATAACAGTCATTTACTATTCATAACTCCCAGCCTTCAATATTCTGATTCATGATGAGAGGTACCTGACAATGTGCTTCTAGTGTCCAGCAGGTATCTCAGGATGGGAGTTGCCCCACCCAAAGATGGTGGCCTCTCCTTCAGTGACAATCCACGATGGCTGCACCAGCTTCTGAACATGTTGGTAAATGGGGAGCCACAGTGTGAGCTCAGGGTGTGGATGCTGAGTCTGCATGGGGCATGGTTAGGCTGGGTCCAGAAGCAGTACATGGTCTTGGGCAGGTCCACGTCCCCATTTATTGATTCTTGATTTTACTTTTTGTGCTTTAGGAGTCTTGTTAAAGGAGTCAGTTCCTAAGCTAAAATGGAGAAGATTTGGACATACTTTTTCTTCTATTAGCCACAGGGTCTCTATTTTAGTGCCTATGTCTTTGATCCACTTTGAGTTGAATTTTTGCCAGGTAAGATATATAGGATAACTTTCATTATGTTACATATGGATTTCAAATTTTCCCAGCATCATTTGTTGAAGAGGCTATCTTTTCTCCAAAATATGTTATTGGAACCTTTGTTTACTACTGCCAATACCATACTGTTTTTATTACTATGGCTCTGTAGTAATAGTTGGTACTTTATATAGTACTGTATGGTATTGTGCTGCCTCCTGATTTACTTTTTTGGCTAAAGATGTCTTTGGCTATTCTGGGTCTCTTATTTTTCCAAATTAATTTCATGATTGCTTTTTCTATTTCTAAGAAGAATACCATTGGCATATTAATAGGAATTACATTAAATCTGTATTATGCTTTTGGTAGTAGGCTATTTTGACAATATTAATTCTGCCTATCCAAGAGCATGGGAGATCTTTCCATCTTCTAAGGTCATCTTCTGTTTCTTTTTTTAGTGTTTTGTAATTTTCATGGTAGAAGTCTTTCACCTATTTTGTCAGATTGATTCCCAAATATTTATGGTAGTTTTATTTTTCATTTTGGGGGTAAGCCTCCACACTATTTTCCATAATGACTGTAGTTAGTTACATTCCCATCAAAAGGGTGTAAGTGTTCTCTTTCTCCACATACTTACTAATACTTGTTATTTCTTGTCTTTTTGATAATAGCCATGCCAACAAGTGTTAAGTGGTAGCACATTGTGATTTTTAAAGTTACCATATATTAATTGTACATATTAATGGAATGTATTGTGATATTTCTATATATACTTACAGCATACATTATTCAGATCCAACCATTAATCCTCTGTCAGGTGACTAATTGGCAAATATTTTCTCCCATTCTGTTGATTGTATCTTTACTTCATTACTTTTTCTGCTATAAAGCCTTTTAGTTCCAAGGAGTTGTATTTGCCAATTTATGATTTTTTTAAACTCCTGTGTTCTTGGCAATCTACCCAGAAAATTGTTCCTACACCAATATCTTGAAGTGTTGCCCCTTGGTTTGAGTTTTGGATCTTACATTTAGATTTTTGATCTATATTGAGTTGATTTTTGTAGAGTGAGAGATGGGGTCAAGTTTGGATCCTCTATTTTTAGCTCCATAGCTTTCCTAACACCATTTATTTAAGCTGCTGTTCTTTCTGTGATGTTTGTTTTGGCTCATTTGTTGAGAATTGGTTTAGTAGTATGAGCTTATTTCTGGGTTCTCTATTAGGTTCCATTGGTCTATGTGTCTGTTTTATGCCAATACCACACCATTTTCATTACTATAGCTTCATAGTATATTTTGAAATCAGGAATCATGATGCCTCCAGATTTATTCTGTGTGTGAAATATTTATATAGCTATTTGAGGTCTTTTGTTCTTCCATATTGATTTTAAGATATTTTTCTAGTTTTATGAAGATTGTCATTGGTATTTTGTCAAGGATTGCAATGAAGTGGTAAATAACTCTGGGTAGTATGGACATTTAAATAATATTGAATCTTCCGATCCATTAACATGGGGCATCTTTCCACTTTTCCATGGCTTCTTCAATTAATTCCATCAAGGTTTTATAATATTCAATCTTTTACCTCTATGGTTAAATTTATTCCCATGTATCTTATTTTATGTAGCTATTGTAAATGAATTCCTTTCTTGATGTCCAATAACACGTAACAATGCTACTGATTTTTGCATGTTGATTTTATATACTGTAGCTCTGCTGAATTCTTTCATTAGTTCCAATGGTTTTCAGTGGAATTCTGGGGGGTTTCTAGATATAAGATCATGTTGTCTGCAAATACTGATGATCCGAAAATTTTTCATTTGGATGCACACACCCCCACCCTTCTTTTTTTCTGTCTTTTGTCTGATTGCTCTAATTAGGACTTTCAGAACTATGTTGGATAAAAATGGTGAAAGTTGGCATCCTGGTCATCCACATCTTAGCAAGATTTAGACTTTCCCCATTCAGTACAATGCTAGCTGTGGGATTATTACCAATGGTGTTTATTGAAGTGTTTATATTCCTTATTTACCTGATTTGTTCAGCAGTTTTTATCATAAAGGGATGTTGAATTTTATACACGTCCTTTCTGCATATATTGAGATGAGATGTTCATATGGATTTTCCCTTCACTCTATTGAATATGTGGTGTATCAGGTTTATTGATCTGAATATTTGAACCATTCTTGTATCCCTGTGATGAATCCAAAGAAATAAAATGCTCAGAAATTTAAGAAAAGCATATCATCTGTAGTGGGAAACTATAAAACTTTCTCAGGAAAAATGGAATATCAAAATAAACAGACACAGAGTCAAGGTGAGAATACTGGGTATTGAGATGGTTATTCTACCCAAATTGATCCATAGGTTCAGTATGATTCATATCAAAATCCTGGGAGACTTTTATTAAAAAATAATAATATGACATGTTGACCCTAATAAATACATGGAAAGGCAGAGGAAATAGAATTGTCAAAAACAACTGCTCAAAAAATATATAAACTTCAGGCTAATATCACCTGATTTTAAAACTTACTATAAATCTACAGTAATGAACAGTAGAGTAATGAAGTAATGAAGCTAGAGTAATGAAGTATAATACTGACATGTGATAAACAAATAGATCAAAAAAGCAGAAAAAATTTTAGAAAAAATTATATTCATATGCATGTGATTCAAATTAAAAAAGTCTTTTCGGCAAGTGGTGTTATAATTGTTGGATATATACATACAAATAATAAACATAGACCCTTAATGCATACTACATACTAAAGTCAACTCAAAATGCATTGTATGCCTATGTGTAAGAACTACAGCTATGAAACTCCTAGAATACATCACAGGAGAAAAAAATTTGTGAACTTCAGTTGAGCTAAGATTTCTAAGATACAACTCTTTAAAATTAAAGCCATGAAAGAAAAGAAAACGGATTTTGGAAAAATTAAAATATTTTCCTCTTCAAAATTTATCATTTAATAAATTAAAAACAAAGACCACACAATAGAATAGCCATAGACTACTTGTAAATTACATATCTCATAAATAGCTTGTATCCAGAATATACATATATAGATAGATAGATCTATCCATATATATCTCCTACAACTAAAAAATAAGACAAAATTTTTAAAAGGGCAAAAGTTTACAGTAAAGAGTTTATTAAAGAATATATACAAACCCCTAATAGGCAGAAGAGAAATTCTCAATATCATAAAAGAACCACGGATTAAATCACAGAAAGATAGTACTTATTAGCATGACCATAATCAAAGACACCGATAACAAACGAGAAATGCTGGAAATGATGTGGAGAAGCTAGAATCCTCATACATTACTATTAGGAATATAGAATGACATAATGGCTGTTCTAAATAAACTGAAAGTTCCAAAATGTTAAATGTAAGCTTACCATAGGACCCAGCAATTGCACTCCTAGGAATCTTTCCTGAGGTCAAGGAGACTTAACGAACACCTCAAAAAAGAATATTCTCAAAAGAAATGTTCACACAGCACTATTATGATAGCCAGAAAGTAGAAAAAAAACAAATGTGCATCCACTGATGGATAAATAAAATTTGCAAAATGGCATCTTATTTATCCATGAAAAGAAGCTACTAATTCATGCTAAACAGATATGAATCTCAAACACACATTATGCTAAGTAAGAGAGCCAGACACAGGAGAATAAATATGGTATGCTTGAATTTTATAAAATTTTACAGAAGATAAACCTTATATTAAAAAACATACAATGGTTGCCTGTGATTGGAGATGGGAATAGGAGTAGGGATTAACTGCAAATAAGCAAAGAGAACTTTTTAGGAGGTAGCTATGGTCTGAAACTGGTACGGTGATGGTTGCACGACTTTATAAGTTTACTATGATTCCTTTAGTGTATTCTTATAATGGATAATTTTTATGCTATGTAAATTAGACCTTGAGGAAACTGTTTAAAAAGAAACCAGCAAATGAGATAGCAAATTATATCCACCAATTCAAAATAATGAAAATTTATGATAAGAGAATCAGAACAGGGGCTTACTGATGGAGGTGGTTTTGACTGGGACAGAGGAAGGTTCCCAGGATGTTGGTAATACTTCATTTCTTGACCTGGGTGGTAAATTGATAGGCATATTCACTTGGTAAACATTAGTCAAGTGGCTGAATTAAAATGTGTGCACTGTCCCCTAAGTATGCTATATTTAGTAAACACTTCACAAATACAAAAAAGAAACTGTGACTCCTTTTAGAAGCTGGAATCCTGTTGTGATTTATTCCTGGAATTTTCCCAAACTATTAACTTTGGTTTTATTTAAGAAGGTGGATGACAAGAAGAGATAAAAACAGAGAAAAAGGAGCAAACAAAACTGACCAGCTCATTCTTTGACCTCAAGTGCATTTACAAGAGGAATACAATTGATTCTGAACAGAACTGGTTTCTGCGTAAAACCTAAGCTTCCCCTGCATTACAAAGGTTACATTTTGTTTTCCTTAAGAGAATTCACTCAGAAATGTCCCCTTTTTGGAACAGTATTAAATTAATCCTGACATGCATGCACAGTGTCCCACATTTTCCATGACACTATGGGGTGACATAGGACAAGTGGTGGTAGCAGATTTTGGAATAACAAGAGCACCCACTTCGGTTCACAACTTGGGTCACATTTCAGAGCTGTCTGTGTGCTTGGTAATGTCCCAGAATTCACATGCCCCTACGCTTTTCCCAAAACTAGGAGTTTTCATAACAACTCTACCTAAGTCCCAGGGATGTTGTAAAGGTCAAATGAGATGAAGTGCCTTTCCAGTGTCATCCAAGGCCACTTCTTGGTATTATTAACAGCAGCCAATATTCAAGTTGGAAAAATTAACTTGCTTTCAGTGGTGCAGCTTTTAAAATTGAGGTTATAATGAGTTCCTTGAAGAGTGCCTTATCTGCAAATGTGATGTTTCTTCATTTGGTATAGAAATGGCTTCTCTAATAATCTGCATACCAAGCTTGAATTGGGTGTAATTCCAGGGGCAATAGAATTCTGCAGAGGAGGATTAGGTGTACATGTGGATATTCTCAACATGAGTTCCACCCTTCACACACCAGGAATGGATTATGCACATCATGCCATTGGTCATATGACACAGTCTAAGGGGCAGTTGAGGGGCGATGGTAAGAGCGCATTCCCTTAGCACTGCACTAGAGGTTTTTGAGGGTTCAGGTGTTGGTGGTTTGAGGTCCAGTTGCCTCCCATGAAATATTTTCTTTTTGTTTAGTTTAGCTTTTATTATAAAATATTGAAAACTTCAGCAAAAACAGAATGTAGCATTACACAACCCCTGCCCCATGCTCACTATCTAACTTCAACAATTATCATGGGATCTGCAAATACTTGAGCACCTCTGAAAGTTAAGATTTCCCCATCTTGGAAAAAAATTTAATATGCAAGTAATTAACACTAAGTTCTTAATAGCATCCTCTATCCAGTCACTATTCATATTTCCCTGATTATATTATACACTGATTTTTGTGCCACAGAAAAGCATATGCCTTTTTATTTAAAAAAAGAAAAAAAGGTCTGATCTGCAGTTTGGGCTGTGGTTGTAGCCCAGTGGAAGAGCACTTACATAGCATGTGTGAAGCATTGGGTTCAGTCCTCAGCACCACATGAAAATAAATAAATGAATAGATAAAAGGATTGTGTCCATCTACAACTAAAAATAATTTTAAAAGATTTGCAAAAACACATAGAAGTATGATAAAAGGTTGAGGTGATTTTGTTTTACTGTATTACCTTCAGGATCAAGCACAGTACCTGGATGTTCCTTCAGTTAATATTGATTGTACAAAGGGAGGAAGTTAGGATGCCCAGAGGGAGGGAGGAATGAACCCCTGGCCTTACTGCTTGCATGAGTTTTTTTTTTTTTTAACATACTTCATTTTGATTAATTATACACTATGGGGTACAAATTTTCATTTCTATAGTTGTGCATGATGTACATTCATATCATTCTTGTTAATCACACATGTACATAGGGTAATGATGTCTGTCTCATTCCACCATTTTTCATACCCCCACCCCCTCCCCTTTCATTTCCCTCTACATAATCTAAAGATCCTCCATTCTTCCTTCAACCCCCAACCCTCAACCAGATTCCATATCATCAGTCATGTATCAGGGAAAGCATTCAACCTTTGTTTTTGGGGGATTGGCTTATGTCACTTAGCATGATAATCTCCAATTCCATCCATTTATCTTCAAATGCCATAATATTATTCTTCTTTATGGCTGAGTAGTATTCCATTTTGTATATATACCACATCTTCTTTATCCATTACATCTGTTGCAGGGCATCTAGGTTGGTTCCACAGTCTAGTTATTGTGAATTGAGCTGCTATAAACATTGATGTGGCTGTGTCACTGTAGTATGCTGATTTTAAGTCCTCTGGGTATAAACCAAGGAGTGGGATAACTGGGTCAAAATCAATCAATAATATGAAAAGGGAACCTACAGAGTGGGAGAAAATCTTTACAACACGCATTCAGATAGAGCACTAGTCTCCAAAATGTATAAAGAACTTACAAAACTTTACACCAAAAAATACAAAGAACCCAATCAATAAATGGGCCAAGGATCTGGACAGACACTTTACAGAAGAGGATGAACAGGCAATCAATAAATATATGAAAAAATGTTCAACATTTCTAGTAATTAGAGAAATGCAAATTAAAACAACTCTAAGATTTCATCTTACTCCAATTAGAATGGCTATTATCAAGAACACAAACAATAACAGATGTTGGTGTGGCTGTGGGGAAAAAGGCACACTCATACATTGCTGGTGGAGTTGCAAATTGGTAGGTACACCCACTCTGGAAAGTACCTCTGGTAGGTACCCCACTCTGTGGAGATTCCTCAGAAAACTTGGAATGCATGAATTTTTTAAAAAAATTTTATTTGTTCTTTTTAGTTAAACAGGACAGTAGACTGTATTTTGACATATTAAACATACATGGAGTATAACTTCCCATTTTTGTGATTGTACATGATGTGGAGTTACAATGGTCATGTATTCATACATAAACATAGGAAATTAATGTCTGATTCATCTACAGTCTTCTATTCCCATCCTCCCTCCCTTCTCCTTTGTCCAATTCAATGAACTTCTGTTCTTCCCTCCACCTGCTTTATTGTGTATTAGTGTCTACATATCAGAGAGAACATTTGGCCTTTGTTTTATTTCACTTAGCATGATACTCTCCAGTTCCATCCATTTATTGGCAAATGCTATAATTTTATTTTTCTCTATGGCTGAGTAATATTCTATTGTGTATATTTAGCACATTTTCTTTATCCATTCATCTGTTGAAAGGCACCTAGGTATGTTCCATAACTAAGCTATTGTGAATTGAGCTGCCACATTGATGTGGCTGTATCATTACATTTTGGTGATTATAAGTCTTTGGGGTCCTTTCCATCCCTGGGCATTGTGGCTCTCCCTGAAAATAATTATGGCAATAGCTATCGTTACTCAAATGCTAGTCTCAGACATAGTAAGCACTCTATTTGAATTTTCTTCTAATGGGTCTTCGACACAGACAGCAAAGACACTTTTTTATGTGAAAGGTAAAGAAGATAATGTCATTCCAATATGTACCCCATCCCCTCTTGCATTCAGGAGGAAGTTTCTCCTATACCTCATTGTGTGTGCAGGTCCTGTTTTGTAGGCACTTAGAAGTAGCTATTTCTTATTGAAATTTCCCAGTGGCAAAGGGTCACCCCACAGAGATAATTGCTATTTAAGACTGGACAGTCCAGGCCTAAAGCAACACCAGTACCCTAAATATTACCATCGATTAGATTTCTGGCTCTTGATTAAATGTCACCAAACAATTAACTGATTATTTAGTCTCTGACCTTGGCAAGGATCATACTTCCTGTGGTTCATGTCACTAGGAACACATGGGCTCCAAGTTCTCCTCTCATTCTCTCTCTCTCTCCCGCTCTTTCTTTTTCCAGGAATATTCTCTCTCCCACTCATGGAGTGGACTCTTTTTTGCTCCTAACACACAATACATCCCTGTAGAGAGATGCCTCTCCTGACCACCCTTTCTAAAATAAACTTCAAACCGTTAAATCACTTGCCCAAGGTACATACAGGCAAATCAATAAATTGAATCTATGACCTTCCAAAATGGGGGACAATGAAAGGAAATTATCAACAGACTCAGTTGGGCTTTATCCTAAGAAAGCAACTTAAATTGAAAACTCAGTTTTGAGTTAGAACAAAATTCCTCCTTGACCAAGTTAGTTGAGTCCAGAGAGAACTAAAATTCCTATAATTAAATAAGTCTATATTTTAAAGTAACATAAAGGGAAAGAGTTATAAAAAAGAGAAGAAAGTGAAGGAAATTTTAGATTTTACACCTACCTTTAGGACAGCTTCCTTACTTCTTTTCATTAAAGTAATTGTTGGTCCAATGCCAGATCCTGCCATCAAACCAGCCCGTGGAGACCCTGGAAACTGAATCAACACGCTGTCTAATTACAAGTGATGGAGGCGAAAGGTGAGATTTCCACTTAGAAACAGCCATTTCTTACTGAAATTTCCCAGGGGCAGAGGGTCACCCAGCTGAGATAATTGCTAATTAAGAATGGACAGTCCAGGCGAGAAGCCAGCCTAGTACCCCAATGTTACCATGGGTTGGCCATGAATTAAATTTCTGGCTCTTGATTAAATGTCACCAAATGATTAACTGATTACTCCTCAGACCTTTCTAGAAGTGATCCTAGTTCAGCATACCAAGCTGAAGCCTAGTAATCTTGCAATTCTTTTTAGCATAGACTCCTTCCTTCCAGAGAAAGTTTCACATGTCACTATTTTACCTCTAGCAGTGCCCTTTGGCTTCTGCTTCCCTAGGTATTGACTAACCAGTGTCCCCCTATCTTTGCTAAAGACACAATGGTGTTAATTTAATGTTTCCCTTAGCTAATAATTTCATAGGATCCTTTGTGAGAATACTTGGAAGCAATACCTTGGAGCAGTAAAATATAATACAGGATATCAGTAATTTAGGAGGCAGAAAAGTTAGGCTGCAAAGATTCACCGTCCAGCTCTAACACAGCCATGTCACCTTGGGCAATGCACTTAACCTCTTTAGCTTTCAAATCCCTTATCTATAAAGGGAGAACAATAATAGCGTCTATTTTAAAGGGTTATTGAAAATTAAATGAGATCACAAAGTTAGTGAATCTCAGATGTTTCTGGAATGAGCCCAATAAAGATGACTTTATCTTCTTACCACATTTGGCTTCTCCCAGGGGAGAGCCTAGAAATATGTTCAATCTTCTCAGAAAAAGTTCAGAAAAGCAGAGAGATCCTGCTGGAATAAGGTAAATCTTATATCCTAAGTTAGTCTTAGAAAATGCAACTACTCATTACTGAGATTTTACTACATGCCTGGTATGCTTATATAATTTATATATACAAACACATTTATTCCCCCCAAGCCCCATAAAGGGCTAAGGATGGCAGAGGGTCAGCAAACTCAGGCCACTGTCATCTGACTCCAGAGGGGGGCAATGTGAGCCTTCCCTTGCATTCCCTAAATCCCGATCCAGTCAGTCCCTGTTCTTGTGTGCCAAATGCCATCTTCTCTCACATTCCCAAGGTCATTACTCAGCATTTGCATAAATTCTCTAAAAAAAATAGTTATCAAGGGATGTTTACCATCAGATCATAAACATAACATTGTTTTCTATATTAAAAAACAAAAAATATAACAGACGACTCATTTCACCCTGCTTTCTTCTCCAACTCCCACTCCTTTTCTCTGTTCCCCTTAAGAGTGGGACCCCTGGAAGGCCTTTCTATAATACTCCATGTCACCAGAGACTCTTCCAGTCTTGTGCTTGTTGCCCACACACCAGTGGTTTTCTCCCAGCCCTGCACAAAGCTTTTCTTTTTAATTGGTGCACCTTGATTATACAAGATCGTGTGCTTCCTTGTGGCATATTCACACATGCATAGGAAAATAATTTGGTCAATTTCACACCCCAGTTCTTCTCCCCTCACCCTCACCCCTACTTGTCTCCTTTCTACTTACAGGGTGTCCCTTGCTTCTCCCTCTAGCTTCCACATGTTAGAGAAACCATGATACTTTGCTTTCAAAATCTGAAAATGATGGTCTCTGGTTTCATGCATTCTCTTGTGAATGATAATTTCATTCTTCTTTATGGCTGAATAAGACTCCATTCTGTATCTATACCACCTTTCTCTATCCATTCGCCTGTTGAAGGACATCAAGGCTGGCTCCATAATTTGGCTATTGTGAAGATACATGGGGATGCATGTATCTCTAAAGTATGATGACTTTGGAACTTTGGGATAAATAATGAGAAGTGGTATACCTGGATCATTTGGTACTTCTATTTATAGTTTTTTGAGAAACTTCCATACTGATTTCCATAGTGGTTGGAAAAATTTACATTCCTACCAACAGTACATCAGAGTTCCCTTTTTTTTAAATCTCCTTCCTTCTAGCTCCTTATTAGTCTCTACACCCTTATGAGGTCAATTCTGGTGATTTTGTTAAAATAATTTGATCTTCCCTCATCTTAACATATACCTTCAACAAAGCTTGGACTTTGGAGTTAACTCTTGGTTGAAATTGCTGACTATTCTTATAAAAATGTCCTATACTCTTTGTGCCTCAATTTCCTACACTCTGAAATGAAGATAATAAAATAGTACATACCTAATGGATTATTGTCAATAACACTGGAGTTTAGTAAGCACTGCATAAGTCTTAATAAAATAAATATTTGTTACAAATGTGTTTCACATGGCCATTTGAAGCAGACTATAGTCACTACTTGTTTCATGTATGTTTGGTTTTACATACGGTGTCAAGAAAAGTTGTTCTGTCTGTGTTGTTAAGCTTTCTAAAAGGTAAATGGTTAAAAAATTAAAAATTAAAAAAGGAGTTCCTTTTTCCCCTCATCCTAACCAGCATTTATTGTTATTAGCATTTTTGGTCATTGTCACTCTAACTGGAGTGAGAGAGAATGTCAGTGCAGTTTTGATTAGAGATGTTGAACATTTTTTCATGTAACTGTTAGCCATTTGTGCTGTTTCTTTTGAGAAGTGTCTGCTTACTTCATTTTCCCATTTACTGAGTGGGTTATTTGAATTGTTTAATGTTGAGTTTTTTTTAAGTTCTTTATATATTCTGGATATTAATCTTCTGTCAATTAGTAGCCTGCAAAGATTTTTCCCTGATTCTCTAGATTGTCTCTTCACACTATCATTTCTATTGTTGTACAGAAGATTTTTAATTAGATGGAATCCCATTTATTGATTCTTCCTTATTTCCTGAGCAATAGGAAATTTTTGCTTGTGCCTATATCTTGAAATGTTGACCCTAACTTTTTTAAAACAATTGTAAAGTTTCTGGCCTCATTCTTAGGTCTTTGCTTTATTTCAACTTGACTTTTGCACAGAGTTAAAAGATAAGGATCTAGTTTCATTCTTCTACTAATGGATATCCAGTCTTCCCCAATACCATTTATTAAACAGGCTGTCTTTCCTCCAGTGCGTGTTTTGGGTGCCTTAGTTGAGGATCAGATAGCTGTGTGGGTTTGTCTCTGTGATGTCTGTGTGTTCCATGGGTTTGCGTGTCCACTGCTGTGCCTGGGCCATGCTGTTTTGTTACGGTGGCTCTGCACTATAATCAGAATTGGGAATTACAATGCTCTCAGCTTTGCTCAAACTTGTACTGGCTATTCTTAGTCCTTTTTCCTTCCATATGAATTTCATTCTTCTTTCTCATCTGACTTGACCTATCCATAGTCTTTGATACAATTAATCAGATCCTCCTTGACACACATTCTTCACTTGAATTCCAGGACACCACACTCTCCTGGTTTTGCCTCTTCCTTTTCCAGGTTAATCACCATGCTGCTGCTGCTGCTTTTCCCCACCCTCTCTATGTGGTTGTAATTAAGGGTCAGTCCTTAGTCCTCTTTTCTTCTTTCCCTAGACTCTCTTCCCTGCAGCTCTAGTGTTTGCATACTACTTGCAGACTGAGGACTGTCCAGAACATACTCCCAACTTCAATAACATCAGCTTTTAAAATGTAGACCCAAGAGATACTAGCCTAGAGAGGGAACTCTTATAAACAGTTGAGAATGTAAATTTGTATAGCCATTATGGAAAACAGGATTCAGGTTTCTCAAGAAACTAAAAATAGAACTCCCCCACCATGACCACTATGTCATTACTGAGCATAAATCCAAGGGGAATGAAATCAGTTTTTTACAGAGATAACCTGCCCTCCCATGTCTATTGCAGCGCTCTTCAGAACAGCCAAGATATGGAGTCCACTGACATGTCCATCAATGGACGAATGGGTTTTTAAACTATGACACACAGACACACAATGGAATAACATTCAGCCATAAAATTTTAAATCCTGTCATTGGTAGAAATGTGGCTGAATCTAGAGGATACTACATTAAGGGAAATGGTTGAGCTACAGAAAGATAAATACTGCATCTTCTCACTTATGTGGAAGCTTAAAAGATTGATTTCATAGAGGAAGTAGAGAGCAGAATTATGGTAATGGGAAGCTGAGAAGGGGGAGGAGAACAGAGAAAGGATAGATAATGGAAGACAGGGGGAGTAATACGTTCTGATGTTCTAGAGAACAATAGAGAACTACACTTCACAATTTGTAATCTATTTCATAGTGAACTAGAGGGGTTTGAACATCCCCCCCAACATACAATGATAAATGTTTAGGAGAGGGAAATGTCAATGACCCTAATGACTTGATCATTATACATTGCATATATATATTGAATCATCACACTGTATCCTATATATATGTACAATACTGTGTCAATTAATAAAGAGATCATAGCCTAGTGAAGAGAAGGCAAGACAGAGAAGGGTTTGGTCATGATACTGAGCAAATCTACATGTCTGTCAGCCCAGTTCCATATACAAATGACCTTTTTATTCCACCTCAGTTATATAGAAGCTCCATTAGATCTATTATGGATGGTGAAGAAAACAAAGAATGCTTCAGAGCAACCAGTCCTCCCTGCCCACACTGGATGTCCTATTAGCATTGGAACATTGGTATCATGCCTGCATTATAAAAAGGTCATATTGAATTGATGACTATTTTCCTCACTTACTAGTCATTATTTTTATTTTTTTCCTTTAGATGAAGAAATAATAACTTATCGAAAAACTTTGGTTTATAAAATTAATGTAGCCTCAGTTTGCTCATGTACAAATGGAAAAATAAATCCCCAATTTCAAAGGATTAGGCAAATACTGTATTAAAATAGATAATATTGGGGTGTGGAGATTACACTGAGGTTGGTTGAATGATGCAAAATTTTACTTAGATTGGAAAAATAAGTTCAAGAGCTCTATTATACATCATGATGACTATAATTAATAATTGTATACCAGAAGCTGGGAGCGGTGGCACATCCCTAGAATTCCAGTGGCTTGGGAGGCTGAGACAGGTGGATCTCGAGTTCAAAGCCAGCCTCATTAATGGTGAAGTGCTAAGCAACTCAGGGAGACACTGTCTCTATACAAAATAAGGCTGCGGATGTGATGAACTGATTGAGTGCTCCTGAGTTCAATCCCCTGTACCCCTGCCAAAAAAAAAAAAAAAAGGTATACCTGAAAATTGCTAAAAGAATAGTTTAGAAGTGTTATCACAAAAATGTTATGTGAGGTAAGAACTTTGTTCATTACCTTGATTTAGCCATTATACAAAATATACCTATATCAAAACATCGTATCATTCACCACATAAATCCATGCAAATTTTATTTGCCAATAAAAATTTTTTAAAAAGTATTATTAATTATTGAAGTGTATATGCATATGAAAACCCTAACTTGTAATTATAACATATATTAAATCACATTTTTCACAAGAAATCATGAAAACAGTCTAGCCTGTACTCAGAAGCAAAACAACATTTCGGAGGATTTTAACCACAAGTACACCATTTGGGCTACCTGATTCCATAGCAAAGCTAAAATACAAGCTATTAAATCTTAATCTACATCTAGAGTTCTTTTCTAGAAGGCAATCTCTTCACTTAAAATAGGGTTTATATAGATGAGCTAGAATCTTCTGCCATTAAAAATTGGTTTTTCTTTCTGATAAATTTTTAAAAATTCCTCCTAAAGTTTTAAGAAACAGAAAATGAAAATCGCCTTGCCTATAAAGGCTGAAGACAAATTTCCCATGGCTCCTACACCATGTTCCCTGTTTCCCCTGGAAGTTTATGTACCTTCAAAATGTTAGGTCAAAGAATGGATGTCGAGTCAAGTGCTATAGCTATTTTAACCTCGGTAGGACGATGAAGACTTGAAGAGCTATTAGACTAAGAAGATTTTGCAGAGATTGGTAACCAATTTTCTCCTAGGAATGAAACAAAAAGAATTGAGGCCAAATGACTGGATACAAAACACTTCTGGGGTATGTGGTTTATGATAAAAGAAAAGTGATTTATTTGAAGTGTTGTAGATTTTGTTGCCCTGGGAGTTACCACATACTAGCATTATTGTTTAACTCTTTAAATTTTCTCAGCAATCATATTAACTTGTTTGGTAGGTCTTAACATTATGCTTATTTTACATAATAGCTAAGGGAGTTGAAGTAGTTTGCCCAGTAGAATAGAATCTAACTCTTCACAGTCAAAAAACGTTCTCTATCAAGATGAGTTTTTTGTTTGTTTGTTTGTTTGTTGTTTGTTTGGTCCTGGGACCACACGCACAAGAAAAGTTTCTCCAAATAAACTAGTAAAAAAAATACCTATTTCAGGATTTAAACAAATGTACACGTAGGATATGAGTGATCTAGAAAATGTGACTAAGCAGGAGGAGTTGTGCAGAATGAAGTTTGAAACAACTTGCCATGCAATTGAGATTATGGGGACTATAAATTACAGAAGGCAGATTATAAATTTGTGTGACTTTTCTGGGTAGCATTCTTTAAGAACACAACATCACATAGTCAGCATTTCAAGAGCAAAAATGATCTTAAAAATATAACCCATGGAGTAGAGTTGAAGAACCTCAGGTTATTTAACTGGGGAAAAAAGGATTTCGAGACCTGTGATACCCTCTTTGCATCAAATGAGGGGACAGCCTTTCTGCCTTTCTTAGGAAAGATTTGTTATATACCTTCTGCCAACAAAATTGAATTTCTGGGAGTTTCAGGGAGACAGAAATGTCTTTCTTGTATTGAATTTAAATAGAACAGCTCAAGCCATTCAAATCTAGATGAAAATAAACAGCCCTGAAAGATAGTAAATCCCCTATCAACTGAGGTGTAAGAGCAGAGAGAAAAAGAGGGTTAGGTTAGGGGAAATTTGAGCCCTGGGTTTGGAGACTAAATTACTCCAAAAATATATTCAGGATCTTTGATAAAATTTCTTCTGATTCTGGGATTTTCAAATAAGTTTGCGATGACACAGCTTTTAAGAATCATCTAGATTTTGTTTTCCAACTGCAGAAGTTGAAAACAGAAAATGCCTACCAGCCCTTGGGATGCATTTACTGCCCTCATTTTAAGGTTAAGAAGTTCATTACTTTTCTTGTTCACATTCCATCAGGTTCTAAGTTGTTTTATAAACTTGGTTTAATAAACTTTCCCTTCCAAATGGAATAATATGACTTCAAGGGCTACAGCCAGCTTCTGTAAGATTTGTCATGACTAGGTTGAAGTAAATTGACTACAAGTTCAATATTCAAAGCATGTTGACCAGCACTAAGTAATTCACAGTGTAAACTTTTCTAACCTTTGGGATTTACTCTTACCCTCAATAATGACCTAGGTCATAAAACCCAGGCTTAGAAAAGTTAAATTTCTATTTTGCCAAATATCTCACAGCTAGTAAAGTGGCACAATTTCATGTTAATCTTAGATCTGGTTGACTATGACTTCCTAACTAGTGTAGGAGGAAGGGGTCAATCAATTTGGTAACCTATTTGTCCTGACAGTGATAACTATCAAATCATTGGTAGGAGCCAAACACCTTTATTTGTACTACCTTGGCAAAAACTCAGGAACCGGGAAGCAAATCAACAAAAGCCCTTGAAAAATAACCATCTGAGAAGGAATGGCCAGATGGTCTTGTTGCCTCAGAGTATGCTTTGAAAGAAAACAGTACGTGATGGAGATCCCCTTTGGAAAGCATGTTGAGCATACCTGTGTCCCATTCTTTGAAATCTAAGAAGGGTATTGCAGGATGGAGGTACTGGAAGCAGAAGCATCCTCCAGATTCTGTAAGGAGTGGATCAGCCTGCTGCATTTCACAGTGAGTGTACTGACTCCATTCAGAGTAGGAATGAAGACCTTGACCATGACTACCCAGTGAACTTTTATTCACCCCGCTGGAGTGGAGTTCTTGCACTTATTTGTTAACTATTTAATATATTCCTTTCCTACTGGAGGAGATCTCAAACCAACATGCCATTATCTGGGTAATTCTTATTCTCAATCCACTACCTTCTTTCTTTCCTTATTATTATTCTGTCCCAAATTGACTTCACTTGGATCAATACTCTTCCCCAACTTTCCTTTCCCTTAGCGGTGCTCTTCACAAGGCTGGCTTACATTTTCTCTAAGGCTCCCCTTAACTTTAAAGTTCAATCACACCCTTTGTTTCCTTTGAAATGTTGGGAGATCTGTGTTCACAGACTGCTTTCTCACTGCAAACCAGAGGACACATTGTGCTTTCCAGAACAAGTTTGAACAAGCCAAAGAGTTAAGTAGAAAAGATTATTATTTACCTTAAAAAGACAAAGAGAATGACACCAACTAAAAGTGAGTGTGTATACTTGGTTTTTCAACCTTTGAGACCCTGGAATGAGAGCAAAATATCATGGACAAAAGTAATCTCCTCTTTCTCATTGTGCATTTCCCATTGGACATTCATGTAATCTGGAGTCAAATTTATATTATCAGTGTCAAGAAAACACACAGGGGATGAGTACAGATAGAAGAAAACTTCCATTCCTAATTTTCCAGAATTTGGCTTAAGGGAACTGATGAAAGAAAAGAAAAATGGCAGGTTCTTCAGGCACACCTGGCCTTGAAGGCCTCCCTCTGCCAAATGCTCCTTGGTTATGTTACTAAAGTCTAAAGACTTCCTTGTCTCAGTTACCATATCTGCATTATTCCATTTTCTCCTTAGAACCATAAATTAACTACTATTACTATCCATTTTATGGATGAAGAAGATGAGTTGTGAGCAGTCGAAAGGACTTGTTCCAAAATCTCAACTTTAATTTTGTCAAGATCCTATAATTGAATCCCCCAAATCTGCTAGTCCATGTAGTTTGTCTTCCAGACTTACTGTTTCTAGTTTTTCAGTGGAATTAGGCTTACTATAAATTTTTTTTATTATTGTCAGATAACATATATACATTATTCATCATTTATTCAGAAAATATTAGTTCCTAGTATTCCTTTAAAAAATCCCAGACAAAAAGACAATTGACAAAGGATCTCCAGAACTGTGATGGCTGAAACTCCTATCACATCTGATTGCTAGTGTAGAGCCTCTCACTGGTGGAAAAACATGTTAACAGGCATTCCACACAGTCACAGAGGGAATAAAACATTGAAGGAGAAGAAAAAGACTATTGGGACCCCAGACAAGCACCGCTGAGACTTGGGATCCTTGTAGAATTCCTTTAGGACTGGGGAAGGATGGGACCTGGTTACCCAAACAAATTTAATTAGGAAGAAGTACAAATCTCAGGTAAAAGACAGGCACAGGGTACTGAAGAGAGCTGTGGAGTTGCGGATGAAAGGCCCAGGCCTGAGCACTCTTCCCAGGCTTCCGTTAAGTCTCTGAGCTGGATTCTGTCTGTTGAATAAGGAAACAAATTGTCACTATCTCTCTGTGAACTGTGCTTAGGATCAATGCATATAAACATGAGAATAGTTCACAAATTTCAAACCACTAAATAAAAAGTTACAAATGGGAGATCCAGAACTGATCTGGCCTACAGATGTTTTGTGTTTGGGCTGAAACATTGTCCTTCAAAGCAAAACAAAAATAACAACAAATAGCCATCAATGATAAAGAAGGAGTCAGGGCATAGCATGCATCCTCCTGCCTAGCTCTGGCTCCTCTTTCCTAAATGCTACATTTTGCTGCTCATCACTCCTTAGCAGTCATCTGTATGGTCAAGATGGTGTAAGATGAACATCACTTGTGTTACCAGGAACGTCACTGTGTCACCAGAAAGCCTCAACCTTCCGTACAATAGTGGCACACAGAAGGTCTGCACCCAAGGGTGAAGAGGTGGGGCATGGAGAAACCAAACCTCCCAGACATATATTTTTTGACTCAGCAGTAAAGAGTATGGTTTCATGAGACCTTGCCTGGGAGTCTAGCACTCCAGACAGTCTCCCAGCTCTTCCAATGATGCTGTTGAGGCTGGGAAGGAGGAAGGGACAATATCCTACCATTAGTCAGCTTTACATCTCACTGTGACCAAAATATACAACAAGAGTGACTTCAAAGAGGAAAAGTCAAATATGGTTCATGGTTTCAGGGGTTTAGTCCATGGTGGGCCGACTCCATCACTCTGGGTCTAAGGTGAGGTCAAATATCTTGGAAGGGTGTGGTGGAGAAGTGTTGCTCTTCTCCAGGTGGCCAGAAAACAGAGAAGATAAGGGGCCACAGGAAGATGAACATTTCCAGTGCATACCCCCAGTGACCTCCCTCCTCTGCCGTGCCCCACCTGCCTGCAGTTACCACCCATTCAGTCCATTCAGGCTAGGATGGACCAGTTAGGTTACAGCTCTCACAATCTATTCATTTCACTTACAAACATTCCTTTATTAACACAGTTTGGGGGGGAGGGCACCTCATATCCAAACTATAACACCAACCATCAATGCATCTCCCTTCTCCAGGTATTCTCAGCATCCAGCAATTTCTCAAGTAACAGAGGTATACCAGCAATGATAAAAAAAATAAAATAAAATAAAATAAATAAAGTCAAGGAGGAAAGATGTGAGGGGGGAAATGAACCTTGGCATTCAAAAGGTCTGATCGTTCAGTAGCAGTAAGAATTTAAAAGCCAATCACTGTGAGGACTCAAAAGAGTACCTCTGGAGTGTTCTGGTGGCCGGTGAAGAGGACAAATGCAGGAATTGCAATTCATACAGCAACTGCCCATTCATCCTGAAAACAAAGCTACTCTGGTTGTTATTTATCCAGCAGTTATCTTTGATTGTTCAACGAAGTTGTGGCACAGCATATGCGTTCTCTAATTCTTTGATGTCTGGTGTCAATCAGATGTTTAATAACTGTCAACAAAGATACTATGTTTGAGGGAATATATTCATTGAAAGATTAAATTAGGTGCTGTGGCCAGGCCACCCACAGTGCAGAAAAGCATTCTATGCTAGAAAATAACATTACTATGATAAGGATGAAAAGATTTCAAGTGACAGACTGAAGATTTTCCTCCCCAAAATGCAAGGTCTGAGTATCCATCCTCAATCTAGGGTATGTGTGGCTTGGTCTAGTTGAAAATGCCCTCTTTTCAGACTCCTGGATTACATATCTTGTGTGTGTCACTGGTGGCCTTTGAGACTCATTGCTACCCCAGTTTTCCTGATTTTCCACATCACTGTCTTTCTATTGTATCTCAATCCATCAGGTCACAATATTTACATGGAATGCTGGGATAGAAATAACACTGAATTTATGGTCAAAACATTAGAGCCTGGAAAGTAATCCACTATCTCTCCTCCTGGTATTTTCTGGACCTGGGATCCTCTCTCAGTCAATGGGGCATTATATGAATTATGCATGTAGGTGCTGTCAGAGCTTATAAAGTTTCCTTGTAAGAGTCTTCCAACTGTTTTCAGTGTGATTTGTTAAAGTCTGGCCTAGCAGGGAATAGAGCTATAATAAAGAGTTATTACAAGCAATGGAGTCATGACGAAAGAATAAATTAACAATCATGTTACATGTGTTCAAATCCATATAAGAGGACAACAGATTGTAGACATCTGAAAGAAAATGCAAAATTAGCATCAGGGCAGTTCCCAGTTACAGAAAAGCAGTTCTAGTTGACTGGATTGAACTCTGCCCCAAGGGAAGGAGCTCTTTCTAGCTCTGCTGTCTTTTTACTACCAGCCTGAAGTTGGTGTTTCTCAACCAAAAGTTGTTACCGTCACAAAGTCACAGAGCCAAGGATGAATCCACAATGGGATTTAGTGATCATATCCCTGAAAGCCCAATGAAAATCTAAGACAATTGTTTGTCAACAAATTTGGTCCAATGATTAAATATAAATCAAAAGCTACTCAAAGTTGTTGCAGGGTATGTTCAGAGAGCTATACACTTGCTGATACTAAACAGCTTTCAATACAATGTGACACTATACCCTACCTGAAGGAAATACAGTATTCTCAGAATTACTGTTTTAATATAACGAAATTTTAAAAATAAGTAATATTTGTCACCTGTGATTCTTTTTCTTTTTAGTCCATGCATTCTCTTCATTTTCACTCTTTATGCTAACATCAATGAGATAGCAAACATTGTACAAATACTTGATATAGCAGTATTGTATTTAATCCTCATAACCAACTCTTTCATAAATGAGAAGATGGCAGTGGAGAAGTGAAGTACCATTCCAAAGTCATAGGGTTAACCATTGAGACAGTCAGGATGTGATCTCAGGTTTCTAAGATTTTCCCAGGAGTTTCCGTGATCCGAGTTATTTTGTCTCTAGCATTACTTTCCATTCCTACAGGAACAGCTTCTCTACCAAAGAGGACAGATCAAGCTGAATGGCTGTGGTGTAACCTCTGGGCTCCTTCACTTGGAATTTGGCTTACTTACTAAAACCAGTCTATTCTGGCATATTTATTGATCCTTCTTTCACCATGGAAACCAGATAAAAACCTCTAGAGCCTGACAGTTAATATGACTTCTGCTCACTTCCTCTACCTGCTGGCCAGCTCTTTTTTTTTTTTTTTTTTTTAATCCCATTTCTTAGACTTCTAAAGCCACTGAGTGAGATTTCATCAGCAGTGGACTATCTCTGTTGATCTGAAACATGAGAAAAACATGCATGAACATGAATTCCAACAAACGCTAACCTCAAGCTTCTTTTTTTCCAAACTATTGAATGGTATGTCTTCTATCACACTTGGATAGGCATTTCATAAGGAAATATTTTGTAAAAGTATTATTTTATGTGGGTACCTTTTTGAGAGGAGATGTTTAAAACAGTTTTAATTTAGCTTTAATAGTCTAGTTATGCTAAAGAAAGCAAACCTTTAGACTCTACAATCAAAAGAGTTCTTACAGGGTGTTAAGACAACCAAGTGTTTTATGTTTTTTCTTTCCAGTGGGAAATTGCTTTTTAAGTAAGAACACTGAATGCATGTATTTTTGAGAGAATTTTTTTGTTCACACAATGTAAACCCCACCCCCCAAAAAAGTTATACAAATTGGATAAACATTAATGAAGAAACTGCACTGAGTTCCTGAATTTAGTAGAAGGCTAGGGAATTATGTTTCCATTAAAATCCACACCTGCTCACCACTTGAATTTGACCCCCCTCCACTATCTTAATTCTTGCAGTCCCTGGGCTTCTGTAATTGGCATCTCCAATTTCCTATTTAGTGAGGAATCTGAGATCTCCAGTATCCAAATTTGTAGTACATCTGAAACGCTCAGTTTGGCTGTTTTACAGAACCATCTGGATTGAGTCAGCTGTGAAGCATCTGGGTAGATTGGTTATGGGCCAGGCTTAAAACAAATACACTGCATGGATTTGCCTTTCAAGAGTCTGGTTATTTTTGCTGTACAAATTTGGTCATGAAATCATAAATTAGGAAATTGTCTCAAAGGGTGAAACTCCTTCCCGAAAGTCATCTATTCAACTATTGACTTATTAACCAGGAAATTCTTCTTATGCCTAACCAAAAATTTTTAATTGTTAACCTTAACAAAAGAGACAAGTTGCTTTCATTTCAGCAGGGAAGTCTTCCAAGTAATCTACAAATTCATACTTTATCATGATAACCATCCTCCCATAGATAATACAAATTCATGTGAATGGGGTATTTCACATAACTGAGAGCTGATTAAAAGTCTACCTTCCTGTTAATAATTATTTACTTTGATCAACTTTCCCTGAAACAAATGATTCAGTCTCTGTCCTTGGTAACTTTTACTCCTCTTCAATGGCCTCATTTTTATCTATGACAAAAAGTTGAATTATTTTTCTCTGGACCATCTCAAGGTTTGGCACTGATTTCTGAAAATATAGAGACTTGCAAAGGCAACCATTATTCCAGAGATCATCCTGTGCCACATTTTTTATGTTCTGCATAGCATCCCAGGAAAATGTTCCAAGATATGTCTTCATTCATCTAGCCTTTACTTGGCTGATTTTTAAAATCTGCTTGAGAAGATGTGGCCTGAATAGAACCCAAGGGATCAATGACAAGTCACCCAAGAAGCTCAGGAACTTCAAATCATATATCTCCTTGTAAGTCACCCCTCCACAGGGTCTCTAGTCACCTCAGAACCTCCCTCTGAGAAGGATTTCCAAACCACACTTGCCTAGTCTTCCCCATCTTGAAATATGTCACCAGGTTCACCTCTCAAAAGCATGGAAGTTATTCCAATTACATTTTTTCCTCTTCTAGAACAGTTAGTTATCAGTATATGTCCTAATAGCTCTACTTCCATAATATTCCCCAATGTGTACTTCTCACCAAGCGTTGAAAGTGACCATTCCCTCTCACCTGCTTCAGCTACTTGCCTGTTCTCCTAGTTTTTATTCTTGTCTCCTTCCATTATTTCTAAGAAAATAAAATTATATTACACTCAGGAATTAACAGTAAGGTTAACACTTCAATGTACATCCTTGTGGATAGTGTTATATGCATGCATTATATACATTATGTGGTTTTTAAAAAAAAAAAACCCATACAAATGTATACATAGCATTCCTCCTGAGTTGTAACTTGTTTCCAGTAGATAATCATGCCTCTCAACTTTAGTGTGTTAATTCTGTAATTATTCTCCAATGTCTTTACAGCTTTCCTCCATTCCAGGATAACACATCACATCTGATTGTTGCCATTTAAACCACTTCGTCTAGCACAATTCCTTTTTTATGTGTTTGACTTACTGAAAAAGACTGGGACAATTTTCTTAACATCTCTCTGCACAAAGAAGTCCAACTTTTGTTTCTGTCACTTAAATCACATCAGTTTAGTCTCTTTTTTAAATATTGGGTTTCAGTGCCGGTAGAATAAAACCCCCAAATCCTACTCTAGCCTATAGAATCTGAGGCACGATGGGGCCTCTGCTCAACCTCCCTGAACTTATCCTCCAGCTCCTTCTTCCCCTGACTCACAAAGTTCCAGTCATGGAGGATTAACCTCAGATCCTCAAAACTCAACATTTTCTAGCCTCAGGACCTTTGGATCTCTGCCTGAAACCACCCTATTGTAGCCTTTAGGTCTCAGTTCAACTAGCACTACTTCTGAAAGGTGTTACTCACCTTCCAGTATTAAACAGTCACCTTCTCCAAACTTTGGTGTCTCCCCCAGTCCTGCATTCATATCTTCGCACAGCCCCTCCCACACTGACTGCAGGCTTGTCCATGACTGAATTTGGCCAATGGGACATCAAAAGGGCAGTGATGTCCAGGTGTGCTTGAGAAGCATGGGCACACGGGAGCTCATGCTCTCAGTACCACTGGATGCAGTTATGTGAATATCTTAAACTGCAGCAGGAGGAGGAGATCCACTAGATTGTGTCCAGACCACCCATAGAATGAGAATTAATGGATCATTGTGTTAAGGTTGTATATTTTTGGTGCTTATTGTATTTCATAACATTTATTCCTGTTATGGTTTCAATATCTCCTCCAGAATTTCATATGTTGGAAACAACTCCCAAATCAGCAGGAGGTGGGAGCTAAGGAGAGGTCATGAGGCCATGAGGGATTATCCTCCCTCATAAGTGGATCAGTGCTACTATCATGTGATTTGGTTATCATGGGATTGAATTCTCTTCAGAAGGATGAGTTCAGGTCCCCTTCCCCCTCTTGTGTATGCACATGCTCCCTTTTGCTCTAGGACATTTCCACTGAAGGAGAACACAGCAGAAGGCCCTCACCAAATGCCAGGCCCTTGACCTTGGATTTCCCAGTTCCTGAAACTGTAAGGACATAAATATCTGTTATTCATAAATTACTAGGTCTGTGCCATTATGTCACAGCAGCAAAAAAACAGAATAAGACAATTACCCCTGAATTATTAGACATACCTGTGCACCATTTATTGTTCATGTCTTGCTAATGAAAGCCTCAAGTTTTGCCACCTCATTTACTAATGTATCTTCAGTGCCTGGCACTAAATAAAACTGATTTGGTGGGGGATGGAAGGAAAGTTCTAAGACTTAATAAATGTATCAGAAAAGTGTATAAAAGACCAGAGCTGGAGCAGATTCAGAGACCATCTAGACACAACTTTCTCATTACTAGTGAGGAAATGCATTGTTTAAAGCAAGGTCTACCCAATGAGAAAGTACAAAGCAGAACCCTCCCTCCCAGAGTAAGATACCCAGAGCCAAGACAGAAAATATTCAGAGAGGGAATATCTATAGGTTCAACTTTCAGATTGGAATAGATTTCTGTATACTTGAAAGGTTTTAACCTGTGTCTGCTCTTTTTGTGCAACTTTTGATCTATGACCAATGATTCAGACCCCATCTGCACTGGGTAATGACTGAATCTTCACAGAATCTTGGCCTCCAAAATTCTGCCACAGCATTTGTCCACTGACATCACACTCAACTCTCTATCTGTTGTCCTTGTTTGGTTGCTGTGGGTGTACTTTGCCACATCATCCAGTTTCCCTCTGTGACACTGACCCACATACATACACTGACTGACTCACTAGTATCTTATGATGTTTACAAATATGGCAACCTCCATACCAAGTGGTTCTTATGTATGATTTCATTTCAAACTTATAACATCTGTTACATACAAATATAAGTATTGCTCTCATGCAATAATGAGAAAACTGTGTATCAAAGAATTTAGGTAACATGTCCAAGGTTAACAACTAAAACAAGCGAAAAAAAACATGCTTCAAATCTATCTGCAAAGCCTACAGCCTATTGCCTGCTCCCTGTAATGCTTCAGTCCTCATGGACCTGCATGTGCCAGCCTCAGCCCAATATTCAACCCTGTGTATCTGTCCACAGCAAATTTTACCAAAAGGTATCTTATTCCTTTGAGTTCAAATTCATTGTCAAGCTTGAGCTGAGAATCAGTGAATATTTACAAGATATATCAGTCCTCCCAGATGGTTTGGGAATAGTTCATGCCTTAACCCCAAAATGTATCTAACCTTTGTTTTTCAGATCTGCAGGCAGGCTACTGTGGAGCATATTTTGGGACGGAAGAATTGTAGGAAGTTTGGCCTGACAAAAGGTAACTTTCTTCATATTCCATACCTGTATAAATGTCTAAATCTTTTTAGGGGTGGTAAATAATCCTTCTGTTCAGGAAATTAGACTTAAGAAACTCCAGTGTCTGAGTAATACATCCCTTTCTTCTATCCCTTCATAAAAATACAGTGTATAAAAGATCAGACTCGGTGCCTCTCTGATTCAAGGTGATATGTGTGTGGTGGCTGCAGGGCAGGTATGAGAGAGATTGCTGACACTACCTCCTTGGCTTTTTGTTACTGTAAGAGAAACTGAGGTATGAGAAACCACCCTGCTAAAGGTCACATCATTCTGCAGATGACAATACAGTTTTCTGAGCATCCTGGCACCTAGCATTGTGATGCTAAAATGCCAGGTAAATTCCATACATGCACCACTCCTTTACCCGGGTGGTAGACAGCACAACTGGCTTTTTTCCCCTCCTGCCTCAGCTGATTCTGAGAGAATTGCTTCTCCCTGTTTTTCAGGCCCACCCCCTGGATTCCCTCCTGGTACACACTGGTTGCTGCCTCCAGACTGTGTTGCCTAGCAACCGAGCTCTGCAGGCTTCCTAATAGACAAAGGTTTTCCTTCCAGTCCAACTGCTGTACTAATGCTCATTGTTGACAAGGGAACAATTCCCTGCTGAGCATATGCTGTAATCTGAAGGCTGGTTTGGGACTTGGTGCCAAGAGCTGCATCTCTCTCTACTGAAACAGCAGGGAGGGATGAGTTTGAGCACCAACTCATTTTATTGCATGGATTACACCCACACTGACCAACATCTATGTGTGCATTTCTACTTGGTCACTCATCAGAAATTATATTAGAAAATGCATTCTGTTACAGTGGAATCTGAAATCAGAGAATAATTCACATCACCAGTGTCTTGCCTCATATAACCCTAAAAGCATCCTCTTCTGTCTCAAGGCATACAACCACACAGCCTGAAATAATTTCAAGTCTATCAGGTAAGAAGCTCAGATACACTATATTCAATAAGAAACACTTCAATCTACAGAACTTTTCCACCCATCTCACTGACATTGAGCTATCATCAAGGTGGTCAGAACATAGAATGACATTACCACTTAACAGAAAATTAGGTGACTCACCCAAAGGTAGCCAGGCAAAAAGAGACTGTATTCTTCAAATTCAGCTATTTAAAGGCTCTGACTCCAGGTGCTGTTTAACTCTGAGACAGACGCATCTTCATGAGGAAAATGACTTGATATTTGTGGCTTGCCTACAGAGATAGGAGGGCAGAGGGTCACTTTCTAAATTAGTAAATAATTTTGGAGAAATATATCAACTTACTCTAGGTCACTAGTAAAGCTGCAACCCTCTTATCTTTCAGAATCAAGGCAATAAGCCATTAAACACCACATTACTGATGTCTCTAGGCTTTATGATAAGACAGCATATGAATGTATTTAGAAATATATGAAAACAACTACATTTTCAATAAAGATGAGTGTTAAAATTAAATTGGTACACCCCAATATTAAACATGGAAATATTTTTTAATCAAAGAACAACATGTTAATGAGGATAGACATTGTGTCTATTTTCCCCATTTCCTTTTTGTCCATAGGTGTGTACAGAGCCTATTATATTGAAGTCATACCATAATCACAGGGAATGAAAGAATAAAGAAGAAACAACATTATCTAATATAACCAAAATTACTTATGTTCAAATTTCTACTTCCTTTCTTCCAGTTAGTGTAATATAATACCACTGTGGGTTCAAAATCAGGAAGACTTTTTAGCACTTTAACATTGCTAAAATCTTGTGTAATATTTTTCACAAGAAAATAAAATATTTTCAAAAAAAAAAGAGATAAGACACCTAATTGGAAGGCCCCTATTGTTCAGAGTGGGAACAGAGAGTTTCCAACTAATTCAAAAATGCTTTTCTAGCCCTTGGTATTTTATTCATTCTTCTACTCAATTTTTTTCCCTCATTGCACAATGATCATCAAAGATGTTTTGTTTACCTAGTTCTATGTTTGATTACATTTATGGTAAATCAATCAGAGCACACAGCATAATGGGAAAGACCATAAAATTTAGACTCAGACCTTCCTAAGTGACAGTTTGACCCTTCTTAGTGGTGGTTTGACCCTTATGCCTTTTTGAACCAGTTTCCTGATAGGAAAAATGGGAATTGTCATAGCATCTACGCCAGACTGTGGTTGCAGATAACACATTAAAAGTTTTAAGTTTTATACCACTGATGTGACATATAGACCAAACTAAAATGCTACCTTTAATTTAATTATATTGATAGATAATAGCAATTTGAATAAGTAAATATTTGACTTTATATGATCTCTCTTTTTTGGTGGTAGTAGGGGGAGTCCCAAACATACTTCAAACTTTTTAATCCACTCATGAAATGAATTCCTAGTAAATTTTCAATAAACATGTATTTAAATAGCATTTAACAAAACTTAAATGCTATTAAGGTCCAAGGGGAAAAATCTAGAGAAGCATCTATCTAGACCTGGACATAAAAGAGTTTACTGTTAGCACCCCTCCACCTCCTTTCTCTCCCCATCCCCACCCCGGGAAGAAAGAGCTAGGTCTTTCGCACACACTGTTCCCGACTCTCCCTATCTGGATGGGAACACACCATGTTTTTGCATCACATGCTAGATTTTTCTGACACCATCTGTTCTTCTAAGCCCACGGCACACAGTTTGCCTTGCTGTCACAACTCTATTCGAAAATGTCAAGAAATGTGATGAATGATTCTGAGCAATGGTGTTTACCTTCTAACCATCTACCACTGACTGGCAGGGAATTGGAACCTGGTATAGTATAGGCCCTTCCAATATTGGAATTCTATCATTAGCCTTACCTAATATTTCACAGAGTTTGAATGACAGACATAAGGGCTGAGTCCAAAGACTTTCAATCCAGTAAGGACCTGTTGCTGCTAGTCCATCCTTAGCTCTCATTTACTGAGTTCTCAGTTTCCACTAGGCACTATGTGAATCACCACTGTTCACACAATATTACACAATCCTCACACCACCACCCCGACAAGAAGAGAGATACAATTATGCAAGTTTATAGCCAAGAAACTAGTGGCTTGGGAAAAAGATTAACCTCATAGTGCTAGCACATGACAGTGTTGGAATATGAACCTCAGTGTCTACCTCTGCATGTTCTCTCCTTGACCTGTTCATACACTGCTTGTCACAGGGATAGTAAACAGTCACCAAGTGACATATATTCCCCTTCCCATGGTTAAGATGCCTGCTTCTCCTGGAGTTACAGTTCTGTTTTGCTGTTATTTTAAGAGAAGAAGTTCATTAATGGAAGAAATCATGAAATACAAACACACACACACACACACACACACACACATTCTCATCTTTGGTCAGGCACTGTAGATACTCAGTAAACATACCTGATGGAGCATTCATCAAATAGGGACTCTCACCAGCATGATCAAATTTTTAATCTACCAAATCAGGACATATTTGAAAGGAAAATGTGTTTCACTAAAACCATGCTACAATGAGAGTTAGACACTGGAATCATCTTGAGCCATTTGGAACATGTGGTTGCCCTAGTTATAGCTCCTGTTCTTCTATCTCAGTGTTATTCCTCTGCAATACAGGTTAGGAGCGTCTTTGAAAGGGGTACATTGGAGCACTGAAAAACAGATCCATCTGTACTAAACACAAACCCAGAATCAGAAGCTATCAAAAAGACAACCTGGATGTCACCCTGATGTTGTTTTCCCTTTTATAAATGTGTTTGTGATTTTTTTTCCCACTCCACAGCATACGGTACCTGATTTGTGCTCTGGCTAATGTCACTTACATTAAGAGCAGTGCCAAATGCAATGAGGTGCAACTGACACAGGAAAGATGATGAGCAAGGAGAGTGGCAGCTGGCTGTGTTTCCTTCTTGCAGAATTTTAATGAATTAAGGAGCATCCTGATAGAGTACATCTGTACATGCCAGAAGCCAAGCAGAATGCTTTTATCCCAAATTCTGAGATCTGAACACCCTGAATTGGTTCCACCCCCATGACAAGATGGATAGGTCCTGAATTGTGGATGAACCCTGAAAAACATTGGAGATAGCTGCAGAGCTTCAGAAGGAACTACAGAGAAATAAGAAACCTGAGTTCTCTTTAATTCTGTGCTACTTACTAGTTATGTGACTTAGTATCCACTCTCTACTGTAAGCAATACCAGATTTTAGAAGGAGCTTACTCCTAGATATTTCATAGCATAGATCCAACCACAAGGAAAGACTGACTCTCAATTCTCATTTCTCAGTTTAATTCCCAGGTGAATATCTGAAGGCCTTGGACAATGTCAGATATCTATCTTCTACCTGAAAAGTAGAGACGAGTATACTTGAATTTTAATATCATATCCAAAGCCCTGTCCCATGACCCAGCAGCTGTAGATCAGTTCCCATTGCAGGGAACTGTTTGTGAACTGGGGAAACATTTTCAAAGCTGTCCATTTACTTGTATAACTTTGTTCCCTCATCAATAAAATCTGACCCCTTTCCCTCATGTGCTTATGAGTCTTCAAGGAAACCATGTACCAGAAAACATTTGTGAAATGCAATGGGCATTACATATATCAGTACCAGCTTTATGCTTAAGTTCCCCTGTGAGTCAGATGTGAAGCAATCATATTTAACTCAGATCTTCTAGATCCCCAAGGTGTAGTCCTCCTTCCATGGGCACCTAGTAGGTCAATGTCATTGTTAGAAGAAAGAAAAACTCTCCCACTGTTATTGCTATGGGCTCAGAGTTAACTGACAGGCCCAAACCCTCTCTCCAGGTTTGTAATTAATTACCCTATTTGCATAATGTTAATGGTATCTTTTAAAATTTCATATCCATAATTGTTATCATTAATAAGCTCAGTTGTTATTTTTCTAACTGAGCTCTGAGATACTTAATTACTAGAACTGTAAACAGAACATAAGGGGTACAGAAAGCATGAATATTTAGTGGTACTGAAAATTTAGTTCACGACCTGACATGATTAATATTACTATTAATTTTGCCAGGGAAGTTGTCAACATGGGCACTAAAAATAAAGCAAGGAAGACCCCTTTACCCAGAACTCAACTCACTTAGGAATCCCAGTGCAAAAGGAAATGGCACCCATCTCACTCAAGCCCTGTAACAACAGTCAGCCAGTCAGCAGATCTAAACTGAGGCCTACAGTGGGTGAGGATTCAACAGTCATGAGGGTTAGGAGAAGGCTAGAAAGTGAAAGAATCTTCCAGAAGTATTTCATCGATAGACCTTTCCACATATGTCTAACAACATACTTCCTCCTCCCCAACCCTCTATAAGAATGACTTAGTGAAAAGAACACTATGGTTCATTCTGACTCTGTAACCTACAGCCCTCAAAGTCCTCAGTGTCTCTTAGAGTGTGTAATTCTAATCTCTCTGCTGCCTTGGCAGAGCTTGTGCAGAGTGAAGACTCTGCCAAGAAACAGAAGAGTTCAAAGTCAAGGTTTCAGCTATGTTTAGCCAAGAAAGCCTGAAGTGACACATGTTCTGGGTGAACATGAGCTTTCTTGCATAGAACCACTGAGACATGAGGTAGATCATCAGGCCACCCTTGGTAGGTAAGTGCAGGACGCTCCAGCTCTAAGAGAAAGCTATTAAGGTGTGTAGACTGTTGAATCTTGCTATATATGAAAGAAATCAGATGGAAATAAGGAAGAAAAAGTGAGAAGGACTAGGAATGGAAAAGAAAAACAAATTAAGGTTCACTTCTAACAAGCTAAGATTAAAGAAGTTATCAACTTGAGTGGCAGTTCTTCAAACTCTCAAGGCAAACATGAGCAAGCATATCGATGAAGACACACAGTTATACATTTCTTCCACTTAAACACCCCAAATTCACACAATCTCCTCAGCTTCCTCAAAGCATGCATACAACTCAGGTGATCACACATGCATAAATAATGTACCTCCCTAATCACACTCCCACTCCTTCCTGTCACGCAATGAATATCTGTAGCACCCCAGAAAAGCTCTCTGAAACAAGATCACACAAATAATCTAATGACAGACAAAGGGACAGAGGCTCTACAGCCAAGAGAATGAATCAGAGAGACAGAAAGAGCTTACCAAATGCCAACAGAAAGGTCAGTGTGACCAACTCTGCCTTCCTAAAGCAATGGGCAATTTTTCTGCACTTCTGTAAATAGAACTGAAGATGGAAGAAATTCAGGTTAATGGCTGAGTACTCTCATTATCCAGATTGGTGCCCATTTTGGAAAGCATATTTTAGTGACGTGTTTACCAAATGGTCCTATTCAAATGCTAACTGAAGTAGAAAGATAGAAAAGATATAAATGACAGTCCTGCTAAAGCCATTTCCCCAAAAGGCACCTATGAGTCAACCAGGACACAAACATACAAAGACACACTTGGACATCTGTACCTATCAATTACATCACTCCTAAGACTCAGAGCCAGCTTTGAGTTATAATCAAATAGGCATATCATTACATCTGAAAAGGATATGGCATAAAGGAAAGGGAGATGGAGATGGCTGAAGAACTTTTAGTTAGAACTAGTCCGATGTAGAAACTGTTTCAACATCTTCATCTCATTGAATCCTGAGTAGGCATTCCTACTGTTCTCTTTTTATAAATGAGCAAGCTAAGACACAGTGAAATCAATCCTATGCTGAGGAAGTAGGATGGCTGTAACTTGAATCCAGATGATCTAGGTCTACAGTCTTATGCTAAATTTGGTGATTTCAGACAAATGTAAACTAGCAGTAATTCTGATATTGCATGGAGAAAGACTGTTGACTGTGTCTGGACTTGATGAGGAGAGCTATAGTCCATGGCTGTCATGGGGGAGTGGAGACTTGGACAGGGTGTACTTGAAACACTGACCAGTTACTAGAGGATGAGCAACCACAAACCATATTTCTGCAACTTTGCCCAAATATTGTTGAGAACTGAAAGAACCAAAACCAATTTAATTCACTTGGTAATGTTGTTATGTTTGGGACACACATGGGGACCTCTCAGTACAACAATGGATGGGCGAGGCAGCTTGATATCCTGATTTCTTGTTACCATCTTCCATGTTAGAATGCGATTTCACAACTGTAATCTTTACTTTTCAAAGTCTGCCCATTCCCCTTATGTATTACTAAAAATAAAAGAATACAATCACCAATAAAGCTGTTGGTGCTTATAATATTGTGGGGGCTTAAGTGAATTACTAGAAGTTGTATAACAGCAAGAACGTGATTTTTCCATTCTCACAAAAAGTCAATAGAGAAAAAAAGGACCATTGAAATTCCAGCACTTGAACAAACCTCAGTAGATCTGTCAGCTCTACCAGACCGATCAAATAATGTGCTCACCTTCCTAAAATAATACGGTACTTAATACTGGACATACATATGGGTAAGGAGAGGACTCTCTGTGAATTTAATCTTTACAACTTCCAGCAGAGAGCTTATCCAAGGTCACCCAGACATTCTGAGAAGGTCCAGGACTATTACCCCAAGTTGCAAATGCCCAGCTTATTTTTCCTATGGTCTCAAATCTGCCTTTGGGGAATGGGATGAACAAAATACTTCTCACCCCCTCTCATGATTAAAGATCTATGGGCTGGTGACTGACAGGGAAAATGGCCATGGACTGTGACCATGAACTGTCTTGGCATTCAGCCTGGCTTCATTTGAATCACACACTCAAGTGACAGAAGTAACCAGCCATGGAGATTGAGTTCAATGACCAGAAAGAATGAGGCTGTCAAAAAAGAAAAAGAGAGAGAGAGAGAGAAAAGAAGTCTAATGAAATTGAAGGCTGTGTTAAGTAGAACAACAGGAATTTACTTATTCTTTGTCTTCTTCAAGAAGGATTTAGGGGGAACAATAAAATTGATGTCCAGAAACAAGGAGATGAAAATACTTCACATTTGGCTATCAGACCACACACTGAAGAGTCCTAAATTCATAGAAATAGTCCAAGAGATCATGGGAGAAAGGAGAGCTCATTCAGTGAGGGCAAGTAAGATGCTGATGTGGCACAAAATTATAGCATGTGGTAGATGGCTGAAGGCCCTAGGAATATTTTACTCTAACAAAATGACCTTGGAGATCAGTATCATTCTTTACCAATGATTAAGATTTTGTGATATTGAAAGAGGATTAGAATTTTTTTTTTTTTTTTTTTGGTTTGGAAGACCTAAATACAACTGACTTGGGAGTTCTAAAACCTGCCCCACAATTTCAAATGATGCTTATGAAGTAGTGAGGGCCACCAGGTTCAGAGTTAGTCAAGAAAGAGCAGCACATAATAAATTGTTCTGCAACACGCCTGACGTCAGGTGGCTAGAAGGGACTTTAGACATTATGCACTTAACCAACTCAGTGTCATATTTTCCAAATGATATGTTCATCTTCATTAAGCACTGATGTGAATGATTCTACATGATTATTTCCTAGGAAGAAGCATTATGTTTTCTAACCAGCTGGAGAAATTTTTATCAACGTTAAGGAGGGGGGAATGTCACATGACTGAATGGAGCAAGGTAGCTGGGATGAGATATCATCTCCTTCAATCATCATAGAATTTAATAATTCTATTTTTCCCCATGTAGGAACAAAAAAAAAAAAGTCTCATCCTTACAGCCTACTGAACTTCTGAGCTATAGATTATATTGCCAGCTATTCAAAAGATTGGACAATAGCAAATCATTTATCACTGGTGTGGACCAGGAGCCCAGATCCTTTGAACTGAAAGGGGTTTCTGGAGCACCCCTACTATTCCCCCATTTTTTTCTCTTTATGAATTCTACAAAGTCATTTTCATTATAACTATCAGTCCACCTGATCAAGCTATTTGTAATGCAGTTAATGACCTTGCCACCCCCAGCCCAGCTGAATACCTTATTATATATGGAAAGAAAAGAATGAAGCCACTTTTTCATCTGTTCTGCAATTTCCAGATTAAAAAAAAAGCAAATCTCTGCATTTTCAGAAGGTTTTATATCAGATTCCCTTTGCTTTGCTGATGCAGTGGGAGATACAATAGCTGTGTGGAACGATTTTCTAGTTAGGTTGCTGCAAAGGCACTAGACAGGATAAGGAATTATTTTCAAAATGTAGTTTTACAGTTCTGTTTGTCTTTCCAGATGAGTGAGATCATAATTTCCATTCTTAGGAGAAGACAATAAAATCACAACAGATAAAAGAAAGAAAGTTTTTCTTTATAGGTGCTGAATTGAGCATATTTAGAACCAAAGACCACAAATAAGAAAGTATCATGTCTTACAGACCCAGGCAGATGAGGCAAAAAAAAGTCAAAGGGCTGGGTGCAAGCTACTGAAAGTTCAGCCTTTGGTACACAGTTGAAAACTCTGTGTTGCCTAAGCACCATGTAATTCAACAATATCATCAATAAGACAGTTTTTTAAAAAATGAGGCTTAACTAAACACTTCGGTTGAGTCTCTTCAGCCTGTAGACTGCTATTTGAGCTAAGAAGTTCTTTTAATATCACCTGTGTGGTGATTTTCAACTCTGACTCCCTATTTAAAGGGATAGCTTTGAAAAAATACCAATGTCTGGGTCTCCTGCCAGATCAATTCATATCTTATAAGTTTTGTCCCCAAACATCATTGTTGTTTTAAAATCTTGCCCCATAATTCTAATGTACAGACAGGTCTGAGAATCAATATGAAGAAACACCAAAAGAAGGGGCTTGTTCAAAATCTGTCAGGACTTGGAAGCCAAGCAGCACACCCAACTCATGAGGCTATCAGTGAGTAACTTCATAGGTTCAAGCTAGATGTCCTGAAGCAAATGTGGAGGAGTGACGGAAGGAGAACTGTGAAAAAGTCCTCAAGATTCTTATCTGATTATATTATTGTTGAGTTGGAAACTTCGTTTCACTAATGATATGATATTGTAAGAAGATTCTTAGAGCCTATCATGTGCCAGAAATAATAAGATATTTAACATACCCTTCTCTTTAAATGCTGTAACAATCCATTGAGAGAAAAAGATGCCAATGCACAGGGAGATAAATTATAGTCAAGCACATAAGCTAAAAATTTAAAAATGAATTTAAATTTGTCTCTTTGAGGTAAAAGCTGCATGAAATTAAACACATAGATCTTCATTGTAGAATTTCATGAGTTTGGCAAATATATATACCTCTCTAACACTGTAATCAAGATGTTTCAAGAACATTCCCATAACCCTAATACATTTTCCCAGGTCCCCCTTCCAGTCAACCCACTTATCAAGGGCAAATATGGTTCCGATTTCTATTAGGACAAATCACATTGTGATTTTTTTATCTGTTCTTTTAGTTAACATGCTTTCTTTGCTGGTTTACTGAACATATTGTTTTAAAGAGTCAGCCGTATTGCTCCGCGCTCTCAGCTATCTGTTGCCTCCATGGAATAAGGGAATATTCCATTGTATGAATATACCACAGTTGACTTACATATCATTCTGTTAATAAGTAGTTGGCTATGGTTGGTGAAGTTTCTTGGCTACTCCTAAAGCTACTACACTGTAAATACTCTTGTCAAGTCTCCCTGTGAAAGTCTGTTTTCATTTCTCTTGGGTAAATAGTAAGAGGTGGTGATTCTGGGTCCGAACATAGGTATAGGCCTATCTTTATGAGAAACTACTGAAGTGTTTTCCAAAGGGATATTCCATTTTACACTTACCTGAGTATCAGAGTTCTGTTTACTTCCCATGTTTGCCAACATATGCTGTTGTGGTGAATGGTACTGCATTTTGGTTTCAATTTTAATTTGTATTTCTGATGATGAATGATGTCAACATTTTCCATGTGCATATTCAACAGTTACATGTACTTTCTTCTAAATTGCCCAAAATTTTGCTCAGTTATTAAAAAAAACCACTATATTCTTTTCATTGTTTGTTCTTTATTAATTCTGGATCAAGATAATCAATTATATATTGCAAATGTATCCTCTAGATTTTTGCCTAACCTTTAATTTTTTGATGAACAGAGGTTTTTGTTTTGTTTTTGAGTGTTTTTGGTGAAATCTAATAAATCACTTTTTGTGGTTAATGCTTTTTCTTTCCTGTCCAAAAAATAGTTGCTACCACGTGATTACAATATATTCTATTGTTTCAAAATTTTAGAGTTATAGATTTTATGGTTAGATTTATAATTTATCTAAATTAATTTTGCTTAAGAGGTTTTCTTTTTTAATTTTTCACATTATTTGGTGTGAGGTTGTAGTTAAGATTCATTCTTTTCTATTTGTTTAGTTACTCTAGCAACATTAGTTTAAAAGACTCCTGTTCCCATTGAATTAGCTCTGAGATTCTATTGGGGAAAATGACTGCGTGGGTCAATTATGTTATAGTGAAGTGACTACAGGTGTGCTGATCTGCTTCTAAAATTCACTTTCTCTCACTGATCAACTTGTATATCTCGTGCTAATACAGCAGTGTTTTGATTACTGTGGTTTTCCACTAAAACCTTCTTGTCAAGCAATGTAACTAATCTGACTTTGTTCTTTTCAAGATAGTTTTGGAGGCTCTATATTTCTTGCATTTTCATATAAATTTTATAATAAAGTTGTCCATATTCCAAAAGGCTTGAAATTTTGTGATTGTATCTTTTAATTTGTTCTTTTTAGATATACATGACAGCAGAATATATTTTGACATATTGTACACACATGCAGTATAACTTATTTTTGTTAGGATCCCATTCTTGTGGTTGAATATGCTGTGGAGTTACAATGGTTGGGTATTCATACATGAACATTGGAAAGTTATGTCCAAGTCATTCTGTCTTTGCTATGACCATCCTCCTTCCCTTTCATTCCCCTTTGTATAATCCAATGAACTTCTATTCTTCCCTCCCCTCCACCATAATTTGTCAGCATCCACACATCAGAGAAAATATTGGATCTTTGATTTGGGGGATTAGTTTATTTCACTTAGCACAATAGTCTCCAGGTCCATCCTTTTACTGGCAAATGCCATTATTTCATTCTTCATTCTTCTTTATGGCTGAATAATGTTCCATTGTGTATATATGCCACAGTTTCTTTATACACTCATCTGTTGAAGGACATCTAGGTTGGTTCTATAGCTTAGCTATTGTGAATTAAACTGCTGTAAACATTGATGTGGCTGCATTACTGTAGTATGCTGATTTTAAGTCCTTCAGGTATATAAAAGAAGTGGGATAACTGGGTCAAAGGGTGATTCCATTCCAAGTTTTCCATACTGCTTTCCAAAGGACTTGCCCCAATTTTCAGTCCCACCAACAATGTATGAGCATTCCCTTTCCCCACCTCCTCACCAACATTTGTAGTTACTTGAATTCTCAGCAGTTGCCATTCTGACTGGCATGAGGTGGGCAATTGTGTTTAAATTGAAAAATACTAAGCCTTCTAGTTAATTAAGTTGTTTTCTGTCAATTTAGGTCTTGAGTCTCTTAGGAATATTTTGGAATGTTATATTGTAGATATTTTTATACATGGCTTACTTAAAATTCATTTTAAAATATTTTCAGTTAGTATGTAGGAATACTACTTATTATTTTATATTGATGTGATAGCATTCACTACTGCTGAATAATGTGCTTGAAACTATACTAAATATTCTTTACTTAAATATTTATAGCAATCTTTGTAAGAGAGAAGGAAACTGAGGCAGAGATACATCAATTATATATCCAAGAACATAAAGCTAATAAAATACCCAAGTCAAAATAATACTTAAGTATTTTTTATTCTAAATTCCATGTTTAACTCACTCTACTTTGCTTTTACAATATAGGGAACATAGGGATCGTATCCTCAGGAGTATGAGTCTACTAGTCAGTGGTTTCCCATAGTGGGGGAAAAACAGTCAAAAATTTAAGAGGTCTGTACAGGGAGATGGAAAGAATGCAGTGGAGCAGTGACTGAACAATGCTCAATGTCCTGTATCCTCCCACCTCCAATTTGACTTCAGGTCTTTAAGTGAACTAAGAGTGGAGTTCCACTTAACTGATTTGAAAAAAAGTCTTGTAGTTCTTCAATGATTAAACATAAAGTTACGAATTTATCTAGCAATTCTACTCATTGATATGTATCCAGGGGAAATGAAAATATATGTGCACACAAAAACTTACATGGGAATAGGAAGAGCACTGCTATTTATCATGGCCAATAACACTGATATCTACCAACAGATGAATGGACAAGTAAATGTGGTATATCCATACAATGGAGTATTTTAAACCACAAAATGGATGGAACATGATGTAACATGAACTCTGAAAGTATTATGCCACCAAAGAATCCAAAAATAAAAGGACACATATTATATGATTCTACTTATCTACAACATCCAGAGAAGCCCCTGTAGACAGAAAGCAGTTCCATGACTGCTCAGGACTGGAAGAGAGGGAGGAGTAGGGTGACGGCTCATTATAAGGAATTTTTCTGAGGTGATGAAAATCTTCTAAAATTGACTCTGATAATGTTTCCTATAATGGTGAAAATGCTCAAAACTACTAAATTCACACACTTTAGATATGCAAATTGTATATCATGTAAATTCTATTTTAATGATGCTATTGAAAATTAAAGAATAAACATTATCCTTTCTACCACGCAATGTCTACCAGCTAATTGATGTCCAATGAAACTTTTGAAATATTAAACAATGAAAAAACCTAATAGTAATAGGGCCCTATTGTGTCTAGATACTGGCTACAATGAGGTGAGGGAGAAAAGTTTTTAGAAAAGAAATAAAGTAGCTCCCATTTCCTAGTCTTGCCACGTGGTAACCCTCCTGGAGCACCATTACTGAACAAGGCTCTATTTAATAGTACCTGCACCTGTTTCCGCTTTTCCTGTAATATTCTTGTCACCCAATATTACTAACATGTCCAGCACTGACTTGCAGCCTGGCCTTTGGTGGGTCACATTCCTTTACTAACTTGTTTCTAACAACACTTCTGAAAACTCTCTTAAGAAGCTGATCAATAAGAAGAGCCAGGGAGGCAGAATAGAATGTAGCTGGAAACAGCAATAAGGCTACAAGATCACTAACACAACAGGCAACCGGGTGTTCCTTGGCATTGTTGCTTCCCCAAATTTCAGCAAGCAAAAGAGGAAATATTTCTACATATTGGTAAGGACCATTGCTATCTAGACCCCAAGTATGTGTTGTATTTCTTTTGCTCAAAGCTAATAAAATATGTATATATTTTTGAAGTATATATACAGTTTTGTATACTGTTCTTACATGTGATTTCATGCTGCATAAATTATTTTACATCTTTTGTTAATAAATCAAATGTTTCTGAGCTTCCATTTGATGTATATGTATATACATATATATATATCCATATATGTGTAATATATATGTGTATATATATGTGTGTGTGTATATATATATATACATATATATATATCTGACTTATTCTTTTGACAGGATTTAATCCTATGATACTCTACATTGTTATTGATTCTTTTTAGTTATAACTAATAAGATTCTGTTTGCTGGCTTTTCTTATTTTCCTCCTTTAAGTCATTTTACTTCTAAACATTAGAATATATGGGGACCTTTGAGATTTTTTAGTCCTGTGTTTCGCAAATTTCAATATTACCAGCTGAGAATCTTGTTAAACCACAGACTCTGATGTAGTAGGAGTGGAGAAAGATCCAAGATTCTAACAAACTACCACATGATGTGTTTCCTGGACCACACTTTGAGTGCAAGCATTTAAATGCAGTATCCTTACTGTATAAATGAAGAAACTAAGGGATGAAAGAGAAGAGACTTGCTCAATGTCACAAAGCTTCCAGTGGGAAGACTAAGATCAAATGAAAAGTCTCTAAAATCCCAACTCAGACTCTTTTCCATTATGTAGCATCTATGAGAAACTTGAAACCCCTCCTGGCTTCATCTTATGATCATTATGTTTTAGGGTATCCTAAGAATATTTGTTTAACAAGCAAAAATCTCCATACTATTTTTCTCTGCCCTATTAAGTTCTCAGGGACATGAAACATAAGAGAACAAAGCAAAGCCCACTCCTGACCAAATGTCCTGCTAAATGACCCCTCTGCCAGCCCACGACAAGGTCAGCCTCTGTGCTGCCTCCTGTCACCATCAGCATGTATTTGGAAATACATACACTGGGTATTGAACTCAGGGGACTACTGAGCCACATCCCCAGCCCTATTCTGTATTTTATTTAGAGACAGGGTCTCACTGAGTTGCTTAGTACATCACTTTTGCTGAGGCTGACTTTGAACTCACTATCCTCCTGCCTCAACCTACAGAGCTGCTGGGATTACAGGCGTGTATGAGGCTAGATATATTTTAGTTTAAGCAAACTATATTATAGCAGAGCAGTGTGTTGAAGAAAAAAATCTAATAAACCTTTCAGGAGAAAAAAATAAAACTCCACAAAGTTTTAGTACACTGTGACTTCTAACCTTAACAGTATACATAAATGAGAAAAGGTTTTATAAATTTAAAATTATATATATTTAAAATATATATATACATATACACATGTAGTCAATAGAATATAGTAGTACTATATGCTTGTGTTGATAAATGCATAGAACATTTTTGAGAGAGTATACAATAGTTTATAATGATGAAATTTAGTCACTTTAATAAGCAGGAATGAATACTTGTGATTAGGAGGAAGCTGTGAGTTCTTTAATTTACACACTGTATCTTTTCATTTTACTTTTATTCCTGCCATATGCACATATTCGCTTTAATGCTTAAAAATCAGGAGTGTTTAAAGAATGTCAATAAAAGGTAGAGTGGCAGATTGTAACTTCTAAAAATGGCCAGAGCAACGTGTTTTAGTTCTAATTCATCTCCTAAACCCTGCAACTCCCCATCAAGAATTGTGGTCTCCTGTCCTTCAACTTGGAAAGGTTGAGTTTTCCAACTAAGAGACTAAAATGAGATGATGTTCTATGACTTCTGAGGTTGGGCCTTTGAACAGTTCATTGGATTAGACAAAAAGGAATGAAGGGAAGGGAAGGTGATGGGAACAGGAAAGAGAATGGAATGAGTCAAATATAACTTTCCTATGTTCACATATGAATAATGACCAGTGAAACTCTACATCATGTACAACCACAAGAATGGGATTCTAATTAGAATAAGATATAATCCATGTATGTATGTCAAAATACACTCTACTGTCATGTTTATCTAAAAAGAACAAATAAAAAATACATGGCAAAAAAAAAAGTGTACAGCCTTTTCTTGCTCCCTCTTTTTAGCTTGCTTTCCCTAGGACAGTAACCACCATACTATAAGGCACACCCTCACCTATATAAAAGGATCACACAGAGAGGCTCATGAGGAGAGAGCGATTGAGGTCCTACCCAGTCTCCATCTACACCCACATGTGCAAGCCAATGAGCCTTCAGATGACTCTAGCCCTCAGAATGTATCAGCTGGTGTCCACATAGAAGAGAGGGAAGCAAGCTACTCATTCTATGCTCCTTCTAAATTCCTGACTCAGAGGGTCCAAGAATATAATGAATAGTTGTTTTACATCCTAAATCTCAGAGTAATATGTCATGCAGCATTAAACAAGTAGAACAGATTTCATAACTGGAAGTAGGGTACTGCCACAGCAAAGCTACCTAAAAATCAGAGGGAGGACTTTGGAAATATAAAGGTAGACAGAGAATGGTATGAAAGAAAGCAGAGTGTCAATGGAAACCCCCAAAGTCTTAAATAGTTTGTCAATGGAAACTTGATGGCCCTCAAGAAGGTTGCAAGGGATTAAAGGAAGGAAAGAAAGGTGTCACTGTGAGCTGGAATAAAAGACCCTTGTTACATATTGCCAGTTTAGGCACACTATTCCCTGTGATAACATGGAAACTAGAAAATACATTGAATGGCCTGGATGATGGCGCCATGGAGATTTCCAGGCACAGTATTGAAAGTGCCACTTGGTTCCACAGGCTTCTAAAGTAGTCTAAAACAAATATAAGGAAACAGAAATGCTAAAGAAAGGACTACTAAATTTAAATAAGCCAAGGCTTTCTGAGTTGGAAAATAACCCTGTTCTTCATTCCCAGCCTCTCCAGATGGTAAATGATGCTAAAATTAATAAATGGCTTTGGTGCAAAGATCAAACCTGGGGTACTGTCAGGAAAATATGATCAACTGATAAAATGAAGGGCATGATTTTTAAACTCATTGTTAAGATCTCAAAAATTAAAGTGGTATCTCATACAAAAATCCACGTAAGTGTCTTGAGGATATGACTCACCAATCCTCTCTGTATATGCATGGGATTTCTAAGAATCCTAAGTGCATTATCTCCTTGTAGTCTAACAAAAAGTTCGAGGTAGATAAGGGTTTTTTCTCCATGATATTTGTGGTGGCTGCCTTTGTCTAATAGAGTTAACCCCAATAATTGATAGAAAATTTGCAATATTTATGAGAATATCTATATTATTTTACATTTTTTCTTATGCAGAAAGGAAAAATTCTTGTGGAAATGGAGAGATGACTCAAGAAGACAGGTAACGGTCGCTGAGAATCATTCTGAGGCAGTAGTCTGAGAAGCAATCCAAGAACTGGTAAGATAAACCTGGTTGAGTTTCAGGATTCCTATGGACCATTAACTGTGTATCTCATGTCTTCTAATTTTTTAAATGATAGCATTTTTTTTTATAGTTATCCTATGCTTGTTCCACTGTGGTATGTTGGGTGTATCTGAGAAAGATTCTTGACTCTAAAAACAACTGTAGAAACAAGACAAAGGAGACCTAAGAAAATGTATTGAAAAACTGTTCCCAACGAATCCCATTCATTCCTGTGACTGCTTCAGGTGAAGTGATCCTGAACCTCAAACATGAGCCTGATGATGTAATGGGACGGTACCTATGGTACCTTAATACGAGAATATTAATGGAAAGGTTAGCCTATTTTGCTTGCACGTTGAAATGATGTGAATTATTTTGGTCAAAGGGTTGATTGTGGCAGATTGTACTTTTCAAAAATAGTCATGGCAATATTTCAAGTCCTACATATTCTTCTACAATTTTGTCTTTCTCCATCAAATTATAGAGCCTATGATATCTCCTCTCCTGGAACCTTGACTCCCTTATGACTTCTCTGATCAATATCACATATTGACAGTGATATTTTATAACTTCTGAGGCTAGACCTTCAAAATGATGCAGGTTGCATAAAATGTTTGCCCCAGAAGATCCACAGCCCTTCATGAAAAAGTCCAATAACTTAGGCAAAGAGGCTCACATGGAGAAGAACGAAGACTGAGAGCCAGCATCAACCACCAGACATATGAGTGAACAAACCTGCAGATGCTTTCAGCCTCCATCTTCAAGTCTTCCATTTGAATCCCCAAATCTCAAGGGAGCAGAGACTAATGATCCCTGAAGTTCCGTGCATATATTCCTCACCCACAGAGTTATGAGCAGAACAAGTGATTATTTCACAGCACTATGTTTTGTAGCAATTTTTTACACAGCATTCGATAACCTTATAGAGAGTGACATAGTATTTGTATATATCCATGCACATCCTCCTATTTACTTTAAATCATCTCTACACGACTTATAATACCTGACACCAAGGAAATGCTATGTAAGTAGTTGCTTATTGTATTTTTAAAGAAATACTGACAAGAAAAAAGTCATAAAACTATGCAATATAGTACAGAGACAATCACAGCAGTCCTAAATACATAGTACATGTTAGCACCTGTTAGCAACAGCATGAATTTTGTTTAAATATTTTTGTCGTAAAAAAATAAAGTTTATTTTAAAATTGTAAAGATTACAAATCAGATTCTGTCAAAGGTTATTCATAGAGGATATACAAAAAATACAAAATAGTTGTATTTTAGTTAATTCCAAATGATGATAAAAATTGAGATTGTATTCAATCATATAACATTCTAATTGAGAATATTTGAAGAGAGTTTATCATAGCTAGGTATTTTAATTTTTTTTATTTTTTAAATTTTTATTTATTCATTACCCTATGTACATAGATGATTACATGAATGGTATGAATCTACATCATGCACAATGCAGAAATGAAAAGTTGTACACTATTTGTGTACAATGAATCAAAATGAAATCTGTAAAAATTTTAAAAATAAATAAATAAAAATTGTTTAAATATTTTTGATCCACAGTTATATCCATGGATACAAACCTATAGATACAGAGATCCAGCTATGTTTGATTTTCATACAAAGACATGATAGGTATTTCCATTTCTACATTTACTTTATTATGTAAATGATAGGATTATGATCTAAAAGCACAGCTGGAGGAAATACAAGTGACTTGACCAAGGTTCACTGTAAACTACAAAGTCCTGACTCAACCCAAATTTTCTGAGGACAAGAAAATCTAAGCTCACATGAAATACTAAGTCCACATTCATGATCACTCATGAAACCCAGGTACAAATTAGGTAGAATGGCTGCTTCAGAGGGAAAACCACCTGGAAACCCCAGGAATTGAAATCCTTGCTCTTTAGTGAAGTGTGAAGAAATGATTGGTTTACCCCCATGCTTCCTAGAAAGTCTCAATGGCTTGACTTATATTCAAACTAAATGGGATGCCAATTCCAAGGGGTCATGGATTTTTCTATTCAGTTTAATATTGTATTCCCAGTGACTGACATGGCATTTGGAATTTGGTAAATGCTCAGTAACTGTATTACATGAGGAACCCCAAGAATACTTTGAAAGTGATCTTTCCCATATTCATTATAAAGTGTTAATCAGGTGAGTTCAAAATAAATAGTAAGAAATAGAACTTAGAAGCCTTTACTCAAGTATCCAGGGACTTTTCAACTCATCTAATTAAGGAGCCTTGTTTTAAACTAGTGGAGAAAATGAACTCCTGAAATATGCAACCACTGTCTCTGGTCACATGGTTACTTGACATAACAGGACCATAGGGGCACCTCTGATTTTAGAATTCCTTTTGAAACCTGGCAAGTTCATGATTCTCAATTCTGTACAATTCTGTACAAATTCTCATCTGTACAGAATTAAAAGACAGATTTAGGAACCCTAACATATTATAAAGGAGGGCAGCTTGTCTTTAGCATGTCCCTAACCTTTGAAAACCAGGTCACAGAGAATAGTCAGGTCCTTCATCCCTATCCTCTGGGTTATTACTTAAAGCCTTTAAGGACACTGCTGATTCATGTCCGGGTTTCCTGTTATATAGTAAGATTCAGGAAGGATAAAAGGGACTTTCTTAGCTTTGCAGATGCAAAGAGAAAGGATTTTCTCCCTAATCTTATCTTTATTAATAGCTACCATTTAGTGAGTGATTACCAAGTATTATACATGAGGCTAAGTGCTGTACCATTCTTATTTAAATACCTCACCAACAATAATGTAGAAGCAACCAATAGTGTGTTAATTTATAGATAATGAAAATAACTCATGGAAAATGGGAAACATTTGCCCCCAGATAGCCTATTGGTAATAGAGCTAGGATTTGAATGCCGGTCTTTATGACTTTAAAATCTGTTGCATAGCTTGTAAAAACAGTGCTTCTAGCTCTCTACTATGTCATGAGTGCTGGGATCTCTTGAGACACCCCTAGACTCTCCTTCTAACATAGGGTTCTATGATAGACCTGCATTTAATCTGAGGTCCCTTTTAATTAACAGAAAGTAGTTTTCCAAGAATATCATTACTATTGCCCATTACTACATGGTCTCCCTTATTCACTCCAGAATATCTTCTCAGTGGTACACTTCCATATTGACTACAGTCTCAGGTTACATCACACCTCCCCAGAATACTCTCTTGTGTGTTGCCCTGTTTGCTAATGTGAGGAATAAGGTGGAGAGGAAGTGAGCTGGACTTCATTTGGCCAGCTGGTCTGTGGAAGTCTGAACATCAGAGCCAAGATGCAGGTCCTAGGGAAGGAAGCCAAAAGCTTGCTACTTTCCATGTATTCCCTTTCAAAGGTCACTGCAATGGCTCTAGACAGATGTCTGGCAGGCGACATCTGAGGGTATTTACTCCACGCCTACCCACAGATGGCTCTACCAAGTTCCACAGCATACGTTAAATTACTTTCCAGAGCTTTAAGTTATAACAAGAGGATTGTGGAAGTTAAAAACTACATAGTGGCAGATATTATTATTGAACATATCAGCTAATATGTGAATACTCACCTGATGGGCACATGTACAAAATTCCTCCTAGCAGCAATAGCTCAATCCCCACACCAACCTGATAAAATAGGTATTGCTGCAACCCTTTCTACAAAATAAGTACACTAAGGCTCAGAAGGGCAAATATAAGTTGCCCAAGGTCACAAAGCAGTGAAAGTAGGGGTTGCTTTTAATATCAAGGTAGTCTCATCCCACAGTCTATATATTTTCCCACTGTGCTGTAAAAGCTAATAGAGATGATGATAATCTTGATGGTGGTGGTGGTGGAGATAATAATGGATAATATCAGTGTTATTAAGGATAACAAACAGCACAATCAGGGTCCTCACATTATGTCAAGTATTTTACATACACTGTTTCATCAAACCCTTAAAGCTCTTCATGGACGCATTAATATTTTCATCTTGCCTGAAGAAACCGAGCTTTAGAGCTTAAATCGTTTAGTCAGTACTGCACAACTGGTAATAGCACTAGGCTAACCCAACTCTCTGTAGCCCCAGCACCCAAATTCTTACCAATTGCCATCACTACCATCTTATGTTAAAGCTGGGGAAACTGAGACTCAGAGGGAAATCTCCAAGCTCATACTTCCAGAGCAGTGAGACTGGCAGCCCAGTGATGACAGCCCTCAAGCCTGGATCACCAGCTCCTTGAAGTTCTCTTCTTAGTCCCACCTCTGAGATGACTCAAGTAGACTTTGTTTTAGGGAAGCCAGGAGTGTTCTGAAAAATGACAGGTGGCAGCAGTGACCTGGGAAACAAAAAATAAGAACTGAACCAGTTTTAGCTGCTTATTTTTGATCAAGACATTTAATTTGTCTCGGGTTCCTCCTCTTTCACTAGGGAGCTTATTATATGATTGGGAAGTTTTGCCGCTAGGGACTGTTGCAAGACAGTGTGTGGGCAAGAGCTAAATTAGGCTATAAAATATTAAGTGCTATCTTTTGAGACTGAATAGATCTCTGCAAGTCAAAGTAATAAAAAGTGCTTTAATTGAAAAGGTGCCACCTAAGGTTGACCCCCTAAATAAATGAGAATAACAGCTTTATATTTTTTTATTATATTCTTGCCATGTAGCAGGAGATAGGTAATTTATGTGTTTTATTTCAGCTTAGTCTTATGAAACCTTATAAATTCACTATTATTGTTTCCTGTTCTAGAAGAATGGAAACTGAGGCTCAGAGAAATGTAATAACTGCTCCAAGATTAAAGAGCTGGAAGGTGACACAGTCCAGATGCAAACTCAGGGAGTCAGACAGATCCCCGCATCCTGCTACCCTTCTGGCTGAGACAATTTTGGGGATGGCTTCTGTGAAAGCAGAAAGCTTCAATTCTGCACCAAAACTAACAAACTTCCATCATATGGGATATGTGGTTCAGGGACCCTAAAATGATAACCTGGTTGTACTCTGTTTTCAGACAGGGGAAGCATGACCACAGGCTTGCAATTCCAAGTAGCTGAAGGACACTCCACAAGGTCAGACCTTCTCTAACAAATCATCTTCTCTTAAGGCAGCACCTTTGCCTCTTGCCTTGAAGCACGGTTTACATTCATGGGCATCCAGGTCCAGGTAAGCACAATGACCTTACATGTATCTCTTTTATAGGCCACAGATTATAATTATGGTGCTGAGACTCAAAATTCTTTCACAGAAAACTTTGTATAAATACAAGGTATTATGTAGAAACCAAGAATATAAGAAATTGGACAATATTAGACACAGCCAAATTGAAATTGAAATGCTGGGCTTTGCTACTCAACAGAGTTTTTAGAGCTGGAAGATTTAGAAGCCAGCTAATCCAAACTACCCATCCTCCAGACAGGGAGATCAAGGAGCAAAGGTAAGAAAGATGGGCAGAGGATTGCATGGTGGCTGATGGTACTACTGAGACTGGTTTTCGGTTTGTAGATCTGCAATCTGCTACTCTTTCTTCTTCACTATGTGATCCTCTTCTTCACATTTCTTTTTTTTTTTTTTTTTTTTTTTTTTACTTATTGATTCATTGAACACAAATGGAGTACAGCTATTGTTTCACTGGTTGTACACAAAGTAGAGTCACACCATCTGTGCATTCATGCATGTACACAGGGCAATGGTATCTGTCACACATTCTGTTATTAATTTTACCCCCCACCCCGCCCCCACCCCTCCCTTCCCTCTATGCTAGCTATCTTTCCTCCATTCTTGCCATCTTTCCCCCCCATATTATGCATCATCATTCATATATCAGAGAGACCATTCGGCTTTTGGATTTTTGGGATTGGCTGATCTTACTTAGCATAACAGTTTCCAACATCATCCATTTACCTACAAATACCATAATTTTATTCTTCTTTATGGCTGAGTAATATTCCATTGTGTATATATACCACAGTTTCTTTATCCATTCATCTACTGAAGGGCATCTAGGTTGATTCCATAATCTAGCTATTGTGAATTGAGCAGCTATGAACATTGATGTGGCTGCATCACTGAGGCAATCTGATTTTACGTCCTTTGGGTATAAGCCAAGGAGTGGGATAGCAGGGTCAAATGGTGGATCCATTCCAAGTTTTCTAAGGAATCTCCACACTGCTTTCCAGAGTGGCTGCACCAACCTGCACTCCCACCAGCAATGTATGAGTGTACCCTTTTCCCCACATCCTCGCCAACACCTGTTGTTGCCTGTGTTCTTGATAAAAGACATTCTAATTGGGGTAAGATGAAATCTTAAGGTGGTTTTGATTTGCATTTCTCTTATAACGAGTGATGTTGAACATTTTTTCATAAATCTGTTGATTGCTTGTAGATCTTCCTCTGTAAAATGTCTTCACATTTCTGTCATGGTTAGGTCCACCCATTGCTTCTCCTGTATGTTGTTTCCCTGTTTCTTTGAAGCCACAACCCTAGAATTTGTGGCTTTTGAACTAGCTATCTTTTACTGAAGCATTCCATTTCTGACCTTTACCCTCTGCCCTTCTGGGGTCCTCAGATGCAGGTCCTGGGAGGCTCTCATCAGCCACAGAGATGCAGATGTGACTGTCAAAGGTGGGATGTACCTATGGACTGAGCTAACCACAGTTGCACCACGCCCAGCAGGCCTCTTTGTTGAGGCATGGATAAGGAATAGCCCATTGTGAGTGGAACCACCTCTCCATAGGAAAACCCATTTGATTTCACAGGATGGAAACAGAAGGGGCTCAGAGCAAATGACAGTGGAAGTTTATTTGCATCATAAATGAACATAATGTTTATAATGTTTGCCTAGGATCTAAGCTTCATCCCCAGTAATCTCTGTAAAACACACCATCCCTTTTTTCTGTCTTAAAAAAAAATCTTTCCTTAAAGTGAATAAGTTATGTTTCTGCTGTCTCAAATTGCTAGTATCTGTATATCTTTTAAGCAGAAATTCGAGTCTGTGTATCAGTAGGAGGTTGATGTAGGCCATATAACCATGAGTTAACAGACTGAGTTACTCGTGGGATTCTATTTATTTAAAATGCAAGGAACTCTCACTGGGTACAGATTCTCCAGCCGGAACTCCAGTCTCCCCTCTCCTTGCAAGGGGAGAAACATTGCTTGGCAAGAAAGGCCTCACAGATGCTTCAGTGATTCCCAAGGTAATTCCACAGAGAAAAACCCATTCCTTTCAGGCAGCCAGGGACACGCAAGCTGAATGTGTTCCATGACAAAGAGCATTTGTCACTCAATGAAATTACATTTTCAAAGCATAATCAATCAAGGATATCAAAAGAGTCATGAGAAAACCCTCGGAGGCAAGAAGAGGTAGGCTTTCTCGGCACCAGCTTCTCCAACTTGTGTTCAAAGGATCTTAGGGTAATTGAGGTTTGCTCTGGTCATTTAGCAGAAAATGACTGAAAGATATGTTATAACCCCACCAACTTTCATAATCACACTGAGGCACATACACTCACCCCAAACCCCAAGAAAAGCAGAACTCCCAGTTATATTCATTCCTTCCTTTGACCAACATGAGCATGTCATTCTGCTTTTTCGGATCTTTATTTTCTATCTATAGGATGGGAGAGAGGATAAGGCTGGTTTGCTTTCCTTTCATTCTCAAACAATATGTACTTTCTCTATTAGTATTGCTGGGTTAGGGGCAAGATTACGAATTACCAGGTAATCTATCAGACTGATATTGAGATCAGCAGATCCACAGTTTGATCATGTACTCCCTTCAGTAAGGTGTTTTGATTGTGTGCCCTCAATATATTTACTTGTAAATCTAAACATGTGTTTTCAATACATACAAAATTAAAAATGCAAATATGTTAAAATGTGCCAGGGTCCAGTCCTAGCAGGAGTCAGAGGTCCTGGATGAAGGAGAAGCGTCGGCACGGTGGAGAAACAGCACATAGAGACAGCAAGTGTTCTGAGGCTAAATCTACTTTATTCACAGTCTCTGGGTATTTATATGCATTAGCTTACAACTCAAACTTTAATAATTTACAGAAGTGAGAAGTTAATTCACAGAACACAGTCATTATAATTAGGTCACAGCTAGCCATTGTTAAGATTCTACTGACCCATATGCACTTTTTATTTTTAACTAAGAAACATATTTTAAGTAATACTTTCTAGTTGTTTTTACTATGGATAATATTAAACTAACTTTTACATGCTAACCTTTCCATGAGCCTAAGTGTTTGACCTCGAACCCATTTGCCATTTTTCCAAACTATTCATTTTCCTTCATCATAATATACACCTGTATAGGAAAGTGGAGGGTCAGCTGGAGGGGGCCCTTGTACCATAGAAATAGCAGGAACAATAGGGAGTTTCTTTCTGCGCTTTCTCTGAATCATTGATTAACTGAGCTGCTTCAGGCCAATTAGGAGCAGTAACTGTTTCCCTAGGGGTAAACAGTAGCTCTTGCTGGATTTTTTCATAAGATTCCTTATTACTTAAAGTCTTATTACATATTAAACTAGTTAAGGGGAAAACAGTCTTGTTTTTATGTCCTAATTCATATAATGTTTAATTTTCCTTGGAAATTTGTAAATGTAGACACCCAAATATTACACCATTGATAACAAAAAACAAAACAAAACAAAACAAAACACAAGAGCCAGAAGGAGCATGCCACGTCCACTTCCCAGAAAATTAGACCGTGCAAGAATCTTCATTATTCCCAGTGGAACCATGTCAAGCACTGAGGGGAATAGCAGTGGGCATGGCAAAAATGCGTGTAAGACTAATATCCCTGGCCTCCACTCTTTATCTCACTCTTTCTCAGTTTGGAATCAACCTGAAACAGACAACCATCAATGGCAACACAACCATCCTCTCCAGTGACGCGGGGGTGTAACTCATTAGAAATAGCCGCCTGCTTGTGAAAACCCAACTGTTCAGTGTTGCTCAAGGCTTACGCAAGTTCTCCCATCTCCATAACACTTTCCTGGCTATTTGGATGTGATATCCTCTCTTTCTCCAAATCCCTGTCAAGAACTGACCCAGCATTTTGCTAGGTGCTTTTAGATGTTCTCATTTCTGTCATCCCAATAGGTCTGTGAGAGAAGGAGCTTAACTTTCCTTTCCCCACATATTAAAAAAAATAAAATAAAATAAAGGATTGGTCAAGGTCCCACAGTAAGTTGCAGACATAGATCATTCAAACCCTGGTCTCACTTTAAATTGTATCAATGCCATCACCATAACAATAATATATATCTTCTATGTCACTCATCTGACATTTTAAATATATCCTGACATTTACAATTGTAATAATTACCTAGACCTTAGGCTCTCTAAGCAAACCATTTCTGAGAGTGCTTACTCTAAAGCTGTCCTTCCACATTAACTTTCTTATGTGCAAGCACCGAGGACCTGGTATATGCCAGGAATTATATATGAGTTATCTCACTCAACATTCTTGGTCATTTTTCAGCATTGTAATTATATCATCTTTAAAAAAATTAAAAAATTAAAAAACTGGGCAAGGGATTTAACTTACCTTGAGCACTTACCTAGCATGGGAAAGGTCTCTGTGTTTGATCCCCAACACTGCAACAACCATCATTCTCTATATCACCAGTAAGTTCCTCACCATGAAATTCCTTAGTGGTCTCACTAACTGTGCATTTTACATGTTTTTGTTTCATATGACTGACACCTCTCACAGTGTCAGTCACCTGTCAGTCACGTGGTAAGAGCTAGGTACATGATAGTGCCTTTTCTCCTCTGAGGAGCTCCTGTAGAACAAGAATACTTGCCAGGGGGTGATAAAGAATACAGTGAGCTTCATTTCCTGTCAATGGCATCATATAAATATGTGGCATTTGTCTCTGCTTTCTTTTACGGAGCATAACGTTCTCAAGGTTCATCCATGTTGTAGCAAGTATTAGTACTTCATGCCTTTCTATAGCAGAAATGTATTTCATTGTACAGATAAACTTCATTTATCAGTTGATGGATATTGCATCATTTCCCTTTTTGACTATCATAAGCAATGGTACTACAAACATTTGTGTGAATGGTTTTTTATTTCTCTGTTTTACCTACATAGGGAGGAAGGGGCAGGAAGAATATTTGATGAAATAATGGCCAAATTTTATGAAAGACATTGATCTACACATCCAAAAACATCAATGAACTCCAAGTATGATAACTTCAAAGAACTCTATGTCTAGACACATCATACTCAACCTACTTAATGTCAAGAATGAGAAAAAAATTTGGAAAGCTACAACAGAAAAAAGTGTTCTAACTAAACAAGGCATCAAGGCATTCCTGATAAGGTGAAGAACATACTTCTCATCAGGGACCATAGAGGGCAGAAGTGGTGTGACATTTTTTAAGCACAAAGAAAGAGAGAAAGAAAAGGGAAAAAAAGAAAAGAGAGTATCAATTAAGATTCTATAGCTGGCAACATCTAGGCAAATTTGTAAAGACAAGAAAGAACAGTGGATTGAGGATAGCAGATAGGAGAGAGAGTTGCTAATGGATATAGTGTTTATATATGGATGAGCATACTATAAAACTAGGTAGTCATGCCAGATGTATAACTCTGTTAAGAAATTAAAATCTGCCAAATTATACATTTTAAAACAGTGAATTTTATAGGTAATGTCAACCTCAATAAATGTGTTTAAAAAAAAAAACAGATACTAGCACAGAGTCAACGCTACATTTGGGATAGCCATCATTCTGACTGTTTTCATCATTTTTATCATGGATCACCCTGGCTGCTCAGTAAATATGCATTGTTTGGAGGTAAGTAGGTAAGTAAACCACTACACTACCTAGGAGCAAGAAAGCTGGTGAACCGGAAGAGGTGGCTGAAAATGGAGAGGAGGGGTGGGATCCAGGCTGAATATCACAACGGAGCCCCTGTCTTGCAAAAGCATGATGCTGTCCTTGGCGAGAATCCCTGTGTAGCTGGATGCTGCAATAACGCTTAGTTGAACAAATAACCACAGCCATCCCCCTGCAAACACAGCTGCTCTCAGAGCAACCCCTTGAGTACAGAGACTATTTTCTCTACCTTCCCTGTCCAGCTGCAGACTCAAGAGCCATTTCAATCAAATACCTCTGGTTCTTGAAAAGGAAGAAAAAGGACAACATTTTTCCAAGCTGATAAATCTACAGATTTTCACATGGTAGGTGTTGGGGATTCCAACACTGATGAGGTACAATCTGAAAGAGAGGAACCAATTTAGGTTCATGATCCAAGGAATGATGGGTGACTGACTGCCTGGTTAAGCAAAGATTGATTAGACTTAGGAATTCAAGAGAAGATTCAGCAAGCTCTTGGCTCAGCCTGCAATCAAAAAGCAAACAATGAGTCTTCAACTGGGAAAGGAGACAACCATCCAAAGGCATGGGACTCCTGGCCATTTCCTGTCATTTGAGAATGTCAGACATGGTATTGAAAGCCTGCTGTGATTTCCATGCAGTGCTCTCCTTTAACTGTAATGGTCTGGTCTGGTTGTCTTCAGGACCACAGAGGTTTTATTCTCCATTGTAATGTTCTTCAGGGGAAAATGCTGGATTTGATACATTCCAGATTTCTTCTAATAGACTGAAACAAAACTCTACCAATTAAGTATGAGAAAAAGCATTCTGTATGTAACATTCTAGAGGATAATAAGAGTCAACCCTCAATGAGTGTTCATACTCTTCTAAAACTGTGCAGATTATAAGCATTGTTTCATCTAATCCTCCTAGCTTCACGAGGTGGGTGTCCTTGCGGTCCCCATGTTGAGAGACTTGAAGTAGGATCCAAAACTAGATTTTCTCATTCCAGAGCAGGTATAAGGTACATTGCCAAAGATAAACACTTTTTTCTTTGGCCCAATACACAAATATCTAAGATCATGACATTCTGAGTCCCATCTATGATCAACCTCAACAATTCCTTCAGCTAAGTTTTATTTAAAGTTTAATATTTATCATGTATCTCATCTATTAAAAAGCATAAACACAATGTCCATGAGAATGCCAAGCAATGAAAACAAATTTAAGTTTTACGTCTAGCCATCTGTATTTTAAGAGTGTTATAACAAAGACTACATGAGTTAGTGCTGAAATATCTTTTAATTGGGGTTGTGGGGAAGACAAGCAGTATTTTCCAGGATACAAAGCAGTAGCATACAATTGCATGCTCTACTGTCTGGTCCAGAAAAAAATGTACTATGGGAAATAAGAAAATAACTAAATAGTTAAGAATGAATTGTGACACTGTCACAGATATGTGTACTTATAAAGCTCCATTTCAGTAACCATCCAAATTCTACCTTAACTGGCAGTGAAGATGTTTTGTGGTCAGGAACAAGGAACATTTTCATCTGAAGAACAATTAATTATGTGTTCTATGAATTCATTAAAAAATCTTGAAAACTATCTCCACCTGCGTTTAGAATTGCAGGATTATGGAAAACTAAGGTAATTACTAAGATAGTAAACAACTTTTCAGCATGAGAAGGAACGGGCACATGGAACCTAACTTCAAATGTAGGCATGACAGTCCCACAAAGAAGCTACATACTGTGTGTGTGTCTACAGAACTAACAGTGTGATGTCAGAAGAGAGATCATTCCTGTGTATATTCCCTAGAGGACATCATATTGATACAACAGTTTTTCATGATCTATAATTAGAAGCTGAACATTTTGTTTGAGATTTGTGGGGAAAAATATCAGTAAGATGGAAACCCAGACTCTCTAGCCCCATAGCAGCTTTGAGCCCCAACTAACTTTGAGGTCTTCTTTATCACACCCATTAAAGGAGCATCTACTGTGAGGTATCCTCATACCAATCCACATCAGATGTCATGCCTCTTCCTGGAACATCCAAGCAATTCATTTGCCCCTCCAGATAAATCAAGAAAATTCAGTCAACTATTTAAAGATGGCCCTGTGTTACCCCCTTACCCTGACAGATCTCTCCCTTTTTTGAACTCATTTTCCATGTATGGCTTGAGTCCCACAAAGCCATCTCTTCATTATTCTCCTGAACTAATCTCATTTCCCAAGCAGAAAAACGCAGGTGTGTACCTTGTACTTCTCTTATATTTCCAGTAAAAGCCAGCACAAATGTGGACAGAGGATGGATGGTCAACAAGAGCACAAATTATTTATGTTCTGATTAGTAGGCTACTCCCACATAACCTGCTTAGTTGGATTTTCAAAACAACCCGCAAACATGATGGTTGAAAAAATTGAAGTTGTATCATTGAAGTGAGGCACTTACAGTCTCACGGCCGATGAGTACATGAGTTCTGCTTCTCTGAATCTGGCTTGATGTGGGTTCTTGGTGCGATTATATGACCTCAGAGTACTCTGGACTTCTGGTTATGTTTTACTATAATAAATAAATCAGCAATTTTTGTTCTTGCTTCCCCCACCACTGTGCTAAGTCTGTAAACTCCATGTGGGTAGGACTCTTCTCTGGTTCACTCCAGTATTTTCCATAGTCTCCGGCACTTATAGTTGCAAACTAACCATGAGTGTTAGAGAAGAAAGAAAAAGTGGGAGCACAAGAGTATGGCAGGTATCAGAGTCAGAGACTGGGTTTTAAGTTCTTCTCCCATTCTTTCACTGACATGCATCTAGGTGAGCTCCATTACACCCATCCCTAGGGAAGGGTGTTGGGGAGAGTAAGTGAGAAGAGAGAGGAGGAGGAGAACATGGTTTAAGGGGGGTTAGCAGTTCCAACATCATGCCCCTCAGTGAGCTTGGTGTCCAGGTGCAAGCCTGAGATAGGAGACTGCACAACTTACAAGGCCACATGTAATTTGTGTTTAAAGATATAGTACATACGATACATTTTTCTATATAACACAGTTCAGGAAATGCCTTCTTCATGTTTATCTATTTCTCTGCATCCTGTTGTTGGAGGAAAACTGGCCCTGCTGAGCTTCTGCAGCATTCTGTCTCCTGCCTAGGGTATCTTTAGGGGTAGTTTTCACTGAATTTGAAATTGGCCTCACATGCTCACTTGAAAGCCTCTCTTTCCTGAGATGAGGCCTGACTGCCTTATCAGTCTTCACAGATACACTGGTTCACTAAACTTGCTTTTCATAGAACACATTCAAATTCTGTAATTTTAGAATAGAATTTTTCTTCATCTGCCTTTTTCTTCCAACTCACAAAATCCTTGTGAATCTAAAGAGAAACCACATTTTCCTTCAGAATACCTGGAAAATACTTTTGGTTAGGCACTTCAAAACTAACATGAGAAAACCTCTCACACACCTTGAAGAACTAACTGCAAAGGTGTTTGTAAAATCAATGTGACTGTCATGCTCTGGGTATTGAACTGGCCTTGTGTTATGGTTTAGATATTAGATATTACCAAAAAGCTCATGTGTGAGATAATTCAAGTTTAGAGGTGAAATGATTGAATTATAAAAGTCTTAATCAGTGCATTAATCCCTTAATGGGGATTAAGTGGGTAGTATCTGTAGGCAGTAGGGTGTGACTGAGAGGTGGTTCATTGGGGACATGACTTTGGGATATATATTTTGACTCTGAGAATGAAGTGTCTTTCTGCTTCCTGTCCTGAGGCACTTTCCTCTACCACACTTTTCTACCCTGATGTCCTGTCTTACTTTTGCTCCTAAAAAATGGATTCAGCCATCTATGAACTGAGACCTCTGAAACCATGAGCACCAAATTAATAAATATTTCCTCCACTTCTACTATTATTCAGATATTTTGATCACAGAAGCAAAATAACTAACTAAAACAGCAATTGGTACTGAGAGGTAAGGTTACTGTGGCTAACCTGACCATGATGTTTAGAAGCTTTTGGAACTTTTTGGAATTTGTGAGAGGAATAACTTGTTGGAAAGTTTAGTGATGCAAGCTGGGAAAGCTTTAGAATGTTGTAAAGTGGACTTTAATAGACAATTCTTGTGGGAGCTCTCAAGACCAGAATCTTGATAGGGCAATTAACAGTTTAGACTGGGTTCATGAAGTTTCAGAGAAAAAGAAAAACTCTATTGGAAACTGGAGTAGAGGACATTTGTGTTATGTTCTAGTAAAGAAGTTGTCTACATTTTCCTCATGTCTTCAGACCTTCTGTGAGACTGAATTGAAGGTGATGGACTTCTTAATCTGGTGGAAGAAATGTTTAGGCAGCATAGCATGCAGGTGGCAGCATGGATGTTGCTGATGACATTTAGTCAAGTTTACAGTCATAATCAAGAGCAGAAAGCAAAGCAGAAATTGAAAAACTGGCAGATCAGTCAGAAAACTATAAATAAAACTGAGACTAAGTGATGCAGTTGTTAGAGGCATTATAACCACTAAAGAAATGCTAAATACTTTACCCAGGGACAAGAGGAAAAATGGCTTGAGGGCATCTCAAGAATTGTCCAACTCAAGTTCAAGGGTGTAAAACTAAAAATTCCTTTAATAAAAGACCTTGAGGGACCCAATACAGGGTGCCTAGCAAGATGTATCACCATGCTCATCCACCCAGAAACTCAGAGGCTGCTGCAGTCATAGTCCCTGGAAGCTTGGCTACTGTTTAAGATGGTGGAAGACCTTGGCAGAAATCATGTGGTGCTGGTTCTTCAGGACTGCAGGATGCTGGAGTTAGGAGGTCATTAAGGCTTCCACTAAGATTTCAAAGAAGGCCTGAGAGGCCAGGCAAAGTGCAGTAGAGACAGACTCCCTGTAGAATGCCCCTAAGAGGGCAATGCAGGAAAATGTGAGAAGGAATCCAAAGCTAGAGTGGAAAAACTGGAGATTAAGAGATGCCAGTACAGTGGAATATCTGTTGAGAAAAGCTGTAGGGATCAAGCAGAAACAAACCAGGACAGAAGCCATTTAAAATACAATCAGCAAGGTCATAGGGTCGGAGCTATACAGCCCTTTGAAGAGAATATCGCCATGCCATGTGCCCCAAATGCTGGATATAGAGCTATAGGACTTGCTTGTCTAGTTGGATTTTGGTCTTGCCTTGGTCCCATCCTTTTTTTCTATGCCCCTATTTCTCCATTTTGGAATGGAAATGTTTATTATGTGCTTTTATATACTGAACAAATGTAACTTCCTTTTGAGTTTTATAGGAGGTCACACTGAGAGTTAGTTAGCTTTGAGTCTTAGAGGAGATTTTGGACTTGGACTTTTGGGCAACATTAGAACCGTAAAAACTGAGGACTCATGGAAAAGAACTAAGTATTTGCAATGTGAGATGGGCATGAGCTTTTAGAAGCCAGATTCAGCATGTTATGGTTTAGATATGAGGTGTCCCCCCAAGCTTTCAGGTGTGGGACAATGCAGGGAAGCCTAAAGGTGAAATGACTGCAATATAAGAGTCTTGACTTAATTAACATTTTAACCCCCTGATGGAAATTAACTGTGTAGTAACTGTAGGCAGGTAGAGTGTGCCTCAGGAGGTGGGTTGCTGGGCTGTGCCTTTTGGGTACATATTTTTCTCTTATTGAGCAGAGCTCTCTCTGCTTCCTGGTGTGATATTCTGAGCCACTTCCTCTGCCACAGCCTTCCACCATGATGTTCTGTCTCCATGCCAGCCCCAAGGAATGTAGTCAACTGTCTATGGACTAAGACCTCTGAAACTTTTCCTCCTAAAATTGTTCTTGTCAGGTCTTTTGGTCACAGCAAGAGTTGACTAAAATACCTTGGGAAAAGGGTACACTTCTGAGAAAGCAGAGATTCTCTCTGACTGAAGCTTTGAATTTAATCAATGGCTTTAGAGGTAGGGTTTGCTTTCCTGAGACTTGGTCTTGAAGCACAGCCCTCTACTGACATATGTAGTGACCTTGGGCAATTTACTATCCATCTTCAAACTCTGTATCCTCATCAATTTAAAGAAAGATCAGAGAAAGTGACATCTATGGTTCTCTCCAGTCAGTGCAAGACATCTTTCCATTCCTGCCACCCCAAAATAAGCATATAAGTTAAAGCAATGTGTCAATCTCAAGACAAGGTTTCTAGCCCATAAAGGAAGATCCAACTGAAAAATTCTGAAGCTATCCCAATTGAAACTGTGGTCCTGACTTAAAAAGATGAAAGGTGAAACCACAGAGAAAGAGCTAATTTCTTTGGACATGTATTTCAGCTGAAACTAAAATTACTAAGATAACTTCCAGTGCTTACCTTTTCTGAGGATTTAAAGTACATCTAGGTCAATTGTCAATGGTTTTCACAGTCCCAAACACCCTTCTGAAACTTTGTAAAGAATTTGTAAGAATTCTTTCTTCTTGTACTTGTGAACTTTCTACTTTCCCAGTTGGAAGGCAAATCCTGGAGGCAGAGCAACACCTCATGTCTGTATTCATCAGTTAGGGGCTGAGGAGATAGGGACACTAAAGGATGTGACTGGGGTATGGAAATACTAAGGTAAGCACCAAACACTAGAGCTACAGTTCTGTATTCCACAATTTCCAAGGGTGACTCCCATACTGAGGCCTGCAGAGGTGATAACTGACTGGTTTACATGACTCTGGCCAATAGGCTGCCCACTCTTCAGTCCACTTCATAAAGGACAATTCAGTCCTGGAAACTCAGGAAATACAGGCATTCAGAACAGGATACCAATCAGAGACACAGCTGGAAAGGGGACAAGAGGGACTTTCTACACTAGTTATGCCTTAAAGGCTAAAAATAAAGTCAGGCATGGGCACGACTTTTGCTAAAACTATGAGGAACAGACGCCCCAAGTTAATGGTGTTATACAAGACCTTGGGAATCACGGACAATGTAGGGAGAGGGTTGGCACCTGCTCATGAGCATCCTCTCCATCAAGTAAGAGCACAGGTGATGCTCAACCCACCATCCCCTCCCTTGGTCATCCTCCCTAGTGGACCCCCCACACCAAAGCTTTGCCCAAGAAATCATCAATTCTAGCCTTCTTATCTTCTACTTGGTGTGACTAAGGCACAGCCTCAAGTGAAAGTAATGTGTCTACAGGTATCTAAGTCTTAGTGGTGAAAGACAGACTCAAATTCTATCTTTCCTGCATAAAACTTTGCTGGTAGAGGTCTCTATGACTGTGTTAAATTACACCTATTCTCCCAGAAACAGACCAAACTACTAGCAATAGCAACACCCATAGGAGTATCCCACTACATTCTCAGAACAAATAAGGACTGAGGTGCTTAAAGGGGAAAAAAAAAAATAAAACAAAACTTGGGATTATTTAGTCATTTCTGCCAAGTGCAGAATTTCACACTGATTCATGTCAGTTCTCTCCCACAGTCACATCTCCCATTTATAATTGCTAAATATGCCAGGTTCACAACGTTTCCCCATTTGAGTGCCCTATTTGAATTTGTGTATAAATACTCCTCCAAATGTGCTATTTGAATACACAAAATATCCACTTCAGCACAAAGCACATAAATTCAAGGCTGGAGGCGTGTGGGATACAGCAAAATAGCAAAATAACAGTGACTCAGGAATCAGGTTGTGGAGCTGTGGATGTGGCTGGACGGTCCACTGGCCAAGAGACTTTAGATATGTCAGTTTCCTTTCTTGGACCTGACTCTTGGTCCCCCTGTTGGGGGGAATTGAGATTTTTCTTGTTCCTCTCCCTGGACAGATGAGAAGGGATCATATGAGATACATGTTTTAACCTTTTGTGGTTCTTGTGTAGAGAAAAAGGAAAAGATTATAACCAGAGGAAGGCATTTAAAGTAAAAAGTTACAAGGAAAGTTGGAGCCAAATGATATGGACCAAGTTTCAATCTTTCTACAAACTAGCTCATGTTTCTTCTCTGGGCTGTAATATCTGCATCAATAAAATGAGGGTTTGAGAAAAAATCATCTTTTATATCTCTTCCACTTCTGTTTCTTGCTGATTCAGTCTTTGTGGCATTAATAGTCCTGTCATTGTGACCTGGGTTTAAGTACAATTCTATTATTTTCTGAATTAATTCTTTGGTACTGGGGATTGAACTCAGAGGCATTTAACCACTGAACCACATCTCCAGCCATTTTCTATTTTTTTATTTTGAGACAGGATCTTGCTAAGTTGCTGAGGCTGGCCTGGAACTTGAGATCTTCGTGCCTTAGCCTCCCAAGTCGCTGGCATTACAGTCATTCAGGACTTGTGCCTGGCCTAAATTAACTCTTGGACTCCCCTCAACCACAATTCAGTCACAACTGTGTGAAACATGCTACTTTTAGGTAAAGCAATATGATTTTCTGCATATAACAACTAAAGGCTTGTAGTATACCAATGTGATCTTCTTGGATTTGCCGTTTGAGTTGGTTAGGTGTTAGCATTAAGAGAAACTGTGAAGGGTTCTCTGGAATTCTCTATCTTGGAACTCCTTGAAGCATAAGATTATTTCAAACTAAGTATTAAAATGTGAGTTGTTTTTCATAGGTGCCTACAAAAGTATGTGTTAAAAGTGCTAGTTTCTCCAATTTGAGACACAAAAAAAAATTATCCTGGAACAGAACCCAGAAATCTTTATCTTACCAGGTGCAACAGGAGAATCTGATGCAGATTTTTAGGGATCATACTTGGAAAAACCCTGATCCATAAAAAGATAAGTGATTAGAGATAAGTAAATGAAAAATACAACCTCAGACTGTGAAATAGATCTAGGTTTTGACTCTATCTCCTCCAGTTTCTATTCACTAACTGGCAGGGCCTCACAGTCCTCATTTGTAACAATGATCTATAGATCACTAATGCCATTCCTACAGATCACATAAAAAATGTCCAGATTGGTGAACAGGAGCAGTGTCCAGAACCTCATTTGGCAGCGAGTCTCTCCTAGCACTCCTGCAGATCCCTTTACGCTTCTGTCACTCAAAAGGACCAGGCTGCAGCATCTTCCCCATGCAGACAAGTGCCTGGTCCTGCAGTGAGTTAAACACAGCCCCAAACAGGACACAGCCATGTTGAAAAAAAAGCCACTGTAACAAGGTCAGCAGCAGGGGACATTAGATTTTGAATTTGCTTTATTGAGTGGAGAAGCAGAGACTATAGTTCCAATAGCATGCCCTTTTGCTTTGAGAAATAGAAATCCTAACTTCCATCTGTGAAGACTCTGGGGAAAGGAAATGAGGTCTTTGGCTTGAGGCCTTTCATTACTGAGCAGATTTATACCAGATGAGGCCACAGACTCACAGCTACTCTGTCTCTACAGAGACCCTGCCTAGGAGGAGGAGAAAGATGGACTTAAGTCAGCTCAGAGCAACTGGATTTAGAAGTGTCACTGACTAGAGTCTTTGGATAGCCCCTGACTTCTTGCTTGATAGTCATCTCTGCTATGTGTACCTACATGCATATGCACACACTAACATGAGTACAAACTTTCCAAATCAGAGGGGGATAGCACATGCAAAGAAAAATCCCCATAGTACAATGTGCCAATCTCACCCCATTCCAATTCTGTTGACCTGACTCAAGAGTTTAAATATTTTCCATAGAAAGGAAAAATTGTACCCCATTTGTGTACAATGAATTAAAGTGAAGTCTATAAAAAATTTTTAAAAAATAATAAAGAGTTTAAATATTTTAACATTTTTTAACAGTATGCATGAATCAACTCTTAAGTTTTACTTCTCCCATGCACAGAATATATCATAAGAACATAAAATAAGAACATTTTCTAAGCACAAAAAATTGTCATATGGAATGGTTATACAACATATTTAACTTCTCTAAATCTTGGTTTTCTAACTTTTAAAAAGGAGCAGAAAACCTCTGCATCATTTAACTTTAATCTTAATTGTAATCCTCCAAGTTTGAGTTTCTGTGTGATTCTCACACATGGGAAAGGACAGTGAGCTTAAATATCTAATTTGGAATTCAGGTAATTAAGTACAGGATCTAAAATTGAGCCCATATCCAACAAATCTAAAGCCTACATGTCTATGAGGATGACTTCAGGCAAATAATGGTTAATTCCAGCACTTTTCCTGAAAGCCAAAATGAATACTTTTAGCTCTGAAGTATAAAAAGAGAAAATCAGGAGTGAAAAGATATATCTGATTTGTGAGTTTGATAGTTTGTTATTGTAGTTTCTTTAGCATGAAATGTGTTAGCTATGTAGAAATAGCTCCTGTAAAATCTGGAGCCAAGGTCTACCCTAAGGTGTAGTAGATTGACAGAAATAAATCCATCCATCTATTCCAGGCAGGAAGAACTAGAGATGCAGCAGTGGGAAGAATTAAACAGTCCATGAGCATGAAGATCGTTTTTTGGATCGTTAGTTTAGCCTTCTCTTACCTTCTGCTATGTTTCTCAAAGGAAAGGCCATGGTATTTGTTTTGCCACGACCACTGCTTGCCATCCTGAAAGAATTCTGCTTCCAATTTCTAGAAGTCACTACTCACACTCAAATCGCTATGTGTTTGTTGGGAATGTAATACCACCATTCACCAGTGACGAGTCCTGCTTCCTCAGATGTTGAAGTATAATGCCAGAGAAGCATGCCGAGGCAAGTGTAGAGTAGAAAGTAAGGAGCTTTATTAAAGTAAAAGCAGACTTCTCCCGGGTGGAAGAAGGGGACCCAGAGGCAGAATCCTGTGCGATGTGTAAATCCTGTCCTTTTTATAAGCTTTATTCTCCTGTTCCCTCCCCCTCAGTTCCTCCCTTCCTGCCTACATGACTAGGCCCAGTTTTGCAGGTGAGATGCATAAGCTGAGAAACAGATGGGCAGGGGGAGGGCAGGTAATGTCCCAGGAGGTACTAACCAGCAACTCTTTGCCTATAGTTCACCATAAGGGTAGGTAAATTAAGTAATCAATGGGCTCCGGAGATCTCTGACATTCCATTCTCCCAAGGGCAGTTTCCAACTTCCAGGTGCAGATGGCTTTCATCTCCTCCATTTTCTCAATTTGACCTGATAGCTTATTTCTACACTACCTGTCGCCAGTTCTGGCTTCAATACCATGACAATTTTCAGGTAGATGTGACAATAACATGACTTAAGGAAATCAACTGTAAAAAAAGAAAAAAAAAATATCAGGAGATAATGGGGCTGTGCTTTGCCTCAGAACCATAAAGGAAGGAAAAAAAAAATAAGAAAGAAAAGAAAGATCTGGAGGTTGTCTTAAACCACAGGAAAAAATCCCTTGTCACTGGGGATGAGACAAGAGGAAACCCAGCAATCAACCTTTCTGGCTTCCTCCCCTGGTCTTCCACCTTACTTGAACTACATGCCCACTTAGAAAGCCTGTGATCTTACCTTATCATTTCTCTGCTCTTCTAACCAAGTGGCCCTGCATCTTTGGAAAAATTTATTTCACTGTGAAAACTTTCTTTTTCTTAGTCAGTTCACTTTCTATCCTTCTTGAAGAGTTTTCAGACCTTTATATTCTCTTCAACCCTAGGACCCAGCCTTTGTCTTCCTCTTTTAGAATATTGCTATATGGTCATGTCTCCCAATGCATCAAAACACTGAGGCCACCAAGTAGGACTTGCATCAACTTCCTTTCCTATCTCCATACATGATCTCACCTCCAACACCACCAATCCCTCCCACCCCTCCAATTGTTGGAAATAGCACAGCACCCACACTTGTGTATATTCATATTTCTTTACTGACATTTTGGTTGTAGATATTCAACTGTAGCCTGAAGAACTTTGTCTGGGTGTTCTTTAACTTCCTGAAATGCACCTTTTCTAAACTCACATATTCTCTAAGTTGATTTTTTTCTTATCAAACTACAAATCTTGGAGTGATGCCTGCTGTCATCTTTCCCTCACTTACCATCCACCCAATCAGGTTCATGCAACCAATCAGATTCATCCATCTAATCAAGCACTCTTTCCCACTGATTCTGGCTTTAAAATATTCTTGAATCTTAGCGCTCCACTTTCTTTGCCTTCCACTGCTACCCAACATATGGATATTACTCTTGTGGATAGTCTGCTAGTGACAAATGACCTCTGGGGTTACCTTCTTGGAATCCTTCTACTAGTCACCCAAGTTGTGTATATAAAATGACAACTGAATGTATTGAGGCCAGTTTGAAGAAGGTGTCATGCCTAAGACCCTTTACTGGATCTCTACTGACCTGTTTTTTTTCAGCCTCATCTCTCACTTGAGCATGACACCTTCTTCAAACTGGTCTTCTCCTTGAAGTTGCAGAAATTAAATTCTGTATGTAATTCTCTAGACACACCTCAATGATTCTGCTCATGGTGTTTTGTCTGAAGGAAACACACTCTTAACTCCAACGTTTTCTCTAATATTTCTTCACCTAACTTCAGAACCCATCTCCTCCAGGAAGGTTTTCCTAAGCATCATTGTTGCCTGACCACGTGAGATAACTCATCTTCTCAATTTTCATAGAATCACCAAGGATTGCATCACTGTTTTTGGAAATCTTATTATAACTGGTTATTCTATGTCTTTTTCCCAAACTGCAATCTAATTTTTAGAGAAAGAATTGGCAAACTATCCCCAGCAAGCCAAAAATCTATCATAAGTAAAGTTCCCTGGAAGACAGCCATGCCCATTCACATACATCTTGTCTGTGTATCTTCACACCATGATAACAAAACTTAGTGGCTGTGGCAGGGACCAACTTATCCAAAAAACCTAAACTACTTCAAATCTAACTCTTTGCTGAAAGTTTGTGGACTCTGTCTTGAAGGGTATTAGTTGGTTCATTTGCTTTTGCATTTATATCCCTTTACCCAGAGCTTTGTGTAGTGTTGGAGTTTGTTGAAAAAATTAAATAATGTTGCTGAATTAATAAATGCAATTCTAAAGTTTCCAGGCCTGGCTTATTGAACAGTGATCAAAAATAAGGATTTTTCTAGATTAAATCCTTAAATTTAAATTGAAAGAGTTAATGAAACTCTCAGACCAACTATATAGACGTTTAAGCAGTTTCCCCTTAGGAAATCAATTTTGAACATTATTCTTAGTGACAGCAAGCACAGTTTAACAAGGAGTTCCTCTCTGCTAGAACAGGAACTGACTAAAGTATGGATCTTTTCCTTGATTTCATGATAAAAGGATGAATTGCAATGATTATTCTATTTTATTCTTCATTGTGTTGAAAACATCTAAATTTCCCAAAGACTGATTTAATTTGGATGGTCCAGAGGTGAATTTAATGAATTTTATACAACCACTGATTCAACAAATAATTTCTGAGTGCCAGTGGATGATATACACAGCATGCTCCTAAGTTCTATAGGAACTGCACCATATCCCACCATCTTCATGGTTCTCCATCAGTGATGAAAGTGATTCACACATTAACTGTCATGAGGTTTTAGAAGATGGTACATGTGGTTAAGAAAGGAATGATCATAGTGGGAGATTTAGGTTGAGACAGCAATCACAAGCATGCACTCTCTCTCTCTCTCCCTGCTTCTCTCTCTCTCTCCCACTAAATGTGGACAAAATAAATGCAATATCTATCAAAACTCTGAGAAGTAAACAGCAGCAAACCAAGGAAAAGACCTCAGAATGTCAAAGACTACTCAACTGGCAGCGAAATTACCTCACCCAAGCTCCCTGTGCAATATCCACATGCCCAGCCTAAAACCTGGAGGTGTGTACAGAGAGTGCGAGACCCACAAGAAGGCCTCTAGGTACAACCTGAGTGAATGAAGAGTGCAGGAAAATTTGCAGTTCTTTAACCTCTCATTCTGTGTCCTGTTATGCCCTCATCCAAGCAATCTCATAGCCATGGCACCAGCAGCATTAACAGTAGCCACAGGATCTAAAACTCCAAGGGAGGGGAATGCGCCTCTGTGATTAGAGAGGCTGTGTTCCCAAGATTGATCTCTCTCTCTGTTCTCTTCTGCTTCACTCTGGCATACTTTTAGGAAATTCATGGCAAAAAAGATAATAAAGCACTAGAGTTTTTGCCAGATACTGTAAAGAACTCCCTAGGAAAGAGAAAATTCTGGGGACATGGTAGAGATCAGGAAGAGACCTTATAAAGTTGTTTATGAACCCTTGAGCTCAACCCAGTGCTACACATGTACAGATTTAACTGTAAATAGCATGTATAAAGGACAGATTCAATTATCTACCAAAGCTTTTGACAGCAGAACTGAAAATGGAACCACAACCCATATAATAACTGCTCAGAATTTATAAACAAGCATGTTGAATAGATACTAAAATCTAAGTGCTGAAATTATCAATTAATTGAGAACTGGGCTCATAGCATAGTATTCAACAGGTCCAAGACACAATTCAAAATTGCACAACATTTGAATAATCAGGAAAATCTTACTTTACATAGAAAAACTCACTTCATATAGGTATGTTATTTGAGAAGCCAATTACAAGATGGCACAGATATTGAAATTATCTGACACAGACGTCTAAAAAACTATTTTAAATCTTCAATTGTGAACACTTAATGAAAAGTCTTGGAATGGAAATAGAAGACATGAAGAAGAAGTTAGAACTGAAAAATACAGTAATGGAAATATTTTTAAATGGGAAGTAGCATAAGGGAGATGACAGAAGAAACATTCAGCAAATGAAAAGACAGATCATTGGATGTTACTCAATCTGAAAAATAAAGAAAAAATATTGGGAAAAAAAATGAACAGAGCCTCAGGTACCTGTAGAACAATTCCGTAATGTCAAATATTTGAGTTATCAAAGGTCCAAAAGAAGAGGGGAAAATGAAATGTAGGAAAAAACATTTGAAGAAATAATCATGGAAAATTCTCAATTTGGAGAAAATCATGCACCCACAATTGAAATAACCTCAAGCAACCCAAACCAGGATGAACACAATGAAATCCATGTCAACACACAGGGAAACCACAGAAAACTAGAAGACACCAAAAGCAACCAAAGCAAAACGGCACATTACATATGTGTATGGAAATTCAAATGGCTTTCTATTTCTCAATAGAATCCAAAGAGCCAAGAAGGAACTACAACAGCATTTTTAAAGTGTTAAAAAAAAAAAAAAAAAAAAAGACCTGTGAAATCAGAATTCTATGTCCAGAAAAAAATGCTTCAGGAAAAAAGACAGACATTTTCAGATAAAAGAAAAATAAGAAAATCTGTGGCTCTGAAAGAATTATCAAAGGGAGATTTTCAGAAAAAGGCAAAATCATATTATAAGGAAACTTAGAATATTAGGAATGAGTAAAGAATGGAAATGGCAAATATCTGGGTAAATACAGTATTTCCTATCCATTGGCTTTTAGTTTTATTTATTTATTTATTTATTTATTTTTGAACCAGGGATTGAACTCAGGGACACTCGGCCACTGAGCCACATCCCCAGCCCTATTTTGTATTTTATTTAGAGACAGGGTCTCACTGAGTTGCTTAGGGCCTCGCTAAGTTGCTGAGGCTGGCTTTGAACTCATGATCCTCCTGCCTCAGCCTCCCAAGTTGCTTGGATTACAGGTGTGGGCCACCACACCCGGCTCTATTGGCTTTTAAAAATATATTTTACATTTAAAATGAAAATCCTTTACTTTGTCTAATGAGGCTTTCAATGGATACACATGCAATATATAAGAAAACCACAACATAAAAGAAACTTACATGGCAAGAAAGGTTTGAGCATTATTTTTGAAATTGTAAAATACTGATTCTAAAAAATAGAAGAATTTCTATCAAAATCCCTAGAGAAATCAATACCAAAATCAAAATCATAGGATGAGAAAGTTTAAACAGCAAAGTAAAATAACATCTTTTAAAATGTTCCAAGTAACATCAAAGAGTAAAGAAGGGATCAGAGACCAACTGAATACAAAAGAAACAACTATGATAATCAAATGGCATGCCTAAATTCAGACATGTTAATAATTATACTGTTTAATGGACTAATTATAGCAACTGAAAAATCAGAGATTTTCAGAATGCACATAGAAAAACTAACTAGACCTATAACCAAGTTATTTCAAGTAATGATACAAGGAAGTTAAAATCTGCCTTACAGATAATGCAGGTTTGGTTTTAAACAACCACAATAAAGCAAATATCTCAATAAACTGAGTCACACAAATGTTTTGTTTCTCCAGTGCATTTGAAAGTTAGATTTATATTATATGGTAGCTTATTAAGTGTATCTAAAACTATGCATATCCCTTGATTCAAAATATCTTATTGCTAAAAATGCTAAGGATCATCTGAGCTTTAGGAAGTCCTAGTCCTTTTGCTGGGGGAGGGTCATCTGTCAATGTTGATGGCTACTGACTGCTCAGAGTGGAGGTTACTAAAGGTCACGGCGATTGAGTCAACTTTTTAAAATAAGGTAACAGTGGCGTTTTCAGATCACTTTACTTTTGCTATCACAAAAGAATGCTCTCTAATATGTGCTATTGATTAGCATTTTACCCAAGTAGAACTTCCTTTGAAATTGGAGTCAGTCCTCTCAGAACCTGTCACTGCTTTCTCAGCTCAGTTAATGCAGAATTCAACAGCTTTGCTATCATTTCAACAATGTTCACAACATCTTCACCAGAAGAAGATTACATCTCAAGAAACCACTTTTTTGCTCATTCATAGGAAACATCTCCTTCTTCATTGAAGTTTTGTCATGAGATGGTAGCAATTCAGACACATCTTCAGGATCTGCTTCTATTTTTGTTCTCTGGCTATTTCCACCACGTCTGCAGTTATTTCCTCCAGCGTCCTCTTGAATGACTCAATGTCAACCTTAAGGGTTGAAATCAAATTTCTATAAATGTTTTTGTTTTAATCCCTGACATGAATTACAAACATCCTTAGTGGTATGGAGAATAGCACCCCCTTTCCAGATTTTCAGTTTGCATTGTCCAGATCTATCAGAGAAATCACAGTCTAGGGCAGTTATGCATACTTATGTGTTTATGACTGAATTTAAAATTATTCCTTGATCCATCAGCTGTACAAAGGATATTTTGCAAGGATACATGAAAAAAACCTTATTTTCATTGTATGTCTTCATCAGAGCTCGAGTGACCAGGTGCATTGTCAATTAGCAGTAATATTTTGAGAGAAGTCTTCTGAGCAGTAGGTATTGTCAGTAGGCCTAAAATATTCAGCAAACCATGTTGTAAACAGATGTGCTGTCACCCAGGCTCTGTCGTTCCATTCATAGAACACAGACTAGATTTAGTGTGATTCTCAAGGGCCTTAGGCTTTTTAGAATGCTGAATGATCAGGGGATTCAACTTAAAGTCCCCAGCTCTGTTCCCTCCTAACAAGGGAGTTGGCCTGTCCTTGGAAACTGTTAAGGCAAGAATTGACTTCTCTCTGTCCCTGAAAGTCTTAGTCTTTTCTTCCAATATAAGTCTGCTTCACAGACATTGCAAAAACAACGTCTGGCATGCATAACCATCTTTGCTAATTATCTTAGCTAGCTTTTCTAGATAATTTCCTGCAGCTACACCTTTACAACATGTACCTTTATGTAAAAGAAACATCTTCTTTCCTTCAACGATATGAACCAAACTCTGCTAACTTAGCACTTTTCTTCTGTAGCTTTCCTCTCTCTTTGAGCCTTCATAAAGTTGAAGGGAGTCAGTGCCTTTGTCTGGATTAGGCTTTGGCTTAAGGGAATGTTGCATCTGGCTTGATTTTCCATCCAGACCACTGAAACTTTCTCTGTATAGATAAAAAGTTTCTTTTGCTTTCTTACCATTTATGTGTTCACTGAAGTAGCTCCTTTAATTTCCTTCAAGAACTTCTCCTTTGCACCTGCAACTTGACTGATTATATGACCTAAGGGCCGAGCCATCAGCATATCTGGGCTTTTAACATGTTTTCCTCACTACACTAATCATTTCCAACTTCTGATTTAAAGTGATGGATCTGTGATTCCTTCTTTCTTGTGAACACTTAGAGGCCAGTGTGAGGTAATTAATTAGCCTTATTTCAATACTTTTGTGTCTCAGAGAAGCCCAAGAAGTCAGAGAGAGATGGAAGAATGGGTGGTTGGTTGTGTAATCAGAACACATGCTACATCTATCAGTTAAAATTTCTGTTTTCTATGGGCACAATTTGTGTACCACACAGCAATTATGAGAGTATCAAAAAGACCAGAGATCACTTATCACTGTGACAGATGTAAGAAAATGAAAATTACCAGCAAAGAAAGGCAACTTTGTTGTGGATTCTCCAAATACTTTACAGAAACAAAATGTATGCAGGATAATATGAACAATCTTATGTCAATAAAAACCATTTAAATGAAAAAAAGAAGTTCAAAATATTGTGAGAATTAATAAAATAGGACACAGAGACTTTAAGTAGCCATGTGCTGTTGGAAAAATTGGTCCAATGTGGTTGCTCAATGCAAGGTTGAATTTTATTCTTCTTTATGGCTAAATAGTATTCCATTGTGTACATATACCACAGTTTCTTTATCCATTCATCTATTGAAGGGCATCTAGATTGGTTCCACAACCTAGCTATTTTGAATTGAGTAGCTATGAACACGGATATGGCTGCATCACTGTAGTATGCTGATTTTAAGTCCTTTGGGTATAGGCCAAGGAGTGGGATAGCTGGGTCAAACGGTGGATCCATTCCAAGTTTTCTGAGGAATCTCCACACTGCTTTCCAGAGTGGCTGCATAATTTGCAACCCCACCAGCAATGTATGAGTGTACCTTTTTCCCCACATCCTCGCCAACACCTTTGTTGCTTGTATTCTTGATAATAGACATTCTAATTGGGGTGAGATGGAATCTTAAGGTGATTTTCATTTGGATTTCTCTTATTACTAGGGATGTTGAACATGATTGCTTGTAGGGTACTCCACTTGTGTACAATGAATCAAAACAAATAAATTTTAAAAAACGAGGTATGATTATCTACCTTACAAATATTAATCAAAAGTCTAGAGTGATAGTTAGTATTCAGGCAAATTAGACATTACAGAGAAAAGAAGGGCATTACATAATGATGACAACATCAGGTCTTGAAGGAGAAATAACAATTCTAATGACACATGCACTTAATTACACATAGCACAATTGTGTTGTTATTATTTATTAGTAGTATTTTAGTGCTTGGGAGTTAACTCAGGGGTGCTCTACCACTGAGCTATACACCCAACCCTTTTTGTTGTTTTATTTCGAGCCAGGGTCTCACGAAGTTGTTGAAACTGGCTGCAAACTTGAAATTCTGCCTTGGCCTCCAGAGTCACTGGCATTACAGGCATGAGACACCACGTCCTCCTAATAGCAGAGTTCTAAAACACATGGAGCAAATTCCGACAGACGTGAAAAAACAAATTCACAGTTCTAGTTGGAGATACTAACACTTTTCTTTCAGTAATAGATGACACTAACAACAAATTGTTAGAATATGAAACTTAAGAGTACTATCAGTCAATAGTAACTGACATTTTAGGATTTGAGGAGCTTTATAACTATTAAAGAAATTGAATTCATACTTAAAAACGTTCAGAAAAATAAATTGCCAGGTCCAAATGGTTTCACTGGTGGATTTTAGCAAATATTAAAACAATAGACATTGTAAATTCTATTACATTGCCTCAATATCTAAAGCAGACAATGTTTGTCCAAGAGAAAAAAAAGAAAAAAAGATGGGGGAAAGAATGATAATAGCGTGAAACAGACATTATTACCTCATGTACAGGTATGACTGCATGATTGATGTGATCCTGCAATATGTATGATCAGAAAAATGATAGTTTACAATCTATTTGTGTTTGGTCTATCAAAATGTATAAATGCATTCTACTGTCATGTACACCTAATTAGAACAAATAAAAGGAAAAGTTTTAAAAAGAAAGAAAACCAATAATCCAAATTCCTCATTATTTAACAATCTTGGACCAAATATTAACAAATCTAGTTCAACAAAAAATGAAAACGTTGTAGTTTTCATTTACAATTTGTTGTAAAATTGTGCCATATCACAGCAACGAACAGTTGATTCAATATTTGAAAATCAATTGAAATCATCTTCCATATTAAAAATTCAAAGAATAGAAGATACAGGATTGTTTAAATTGACATAGAAAAATAATTTTAAAAGAATCAACATCCATTCATGATCACACTCTAAGAAGTGTGTGAATAGAGGGAAACTTTCTAAACCTAATAGAAATTGCATTTGTAAAATATCTACAGCTAAATATTTAACAGAGAACTTAGAATGCTTTTTCCATAAGATTAAAAATAGGCGCCAAGTATACCCACTCTCACCACTTCTATTCAGTGTCATACTAGAAGTCTTAACCAGTGAAATAAGCTAAGAACAAAAACGAACTTAAGTAGATTGATAAGGAAGATGATTGAGAAAATTCCAAGAATCAACATAAATTTATTTAAACAAAAAATTGTTTTGTACCAGGGATTGAACCCAGGGGTGCTTAGCCACTGAACCACACCCTAACCCCTTTCTCATTTCTTTTTTGAGAGAGGGTCTCACTAAGCTGCTTAGGGCCTTACAAAGTTGCTGAAGCTGTCTTTGAACTTGCGATCCTCCTGCCTTAGCCTCCGAGCTGCCATTTATTTTAAAAATCATTAGTGCATTATAGTTATACATAATAGTGGTGTTCATTTTCACATTCATAGGTGCATGTAACATAATTTGCTTGATTTCAATCCCCAATACTATCTCTTTTGCTCCTTTCCTCCCTCCCTGAATCCTCTATTATTTTTCCTTCTATTAGTTTTTAATTGGTGCACTATAGTTAGATATAAAAGTGAATTCAAAGATTTACCCCACAATTTTCCTCAAACTGAAATATAGGCTTAACACAATTCCAAACAAATCCAAGCAGATATAGATAAGTTTATGCCACAATTTATGTGAAAATGTAAGGGAACAAGAATAACCAAAACTAATTTAAACAAGAAAAATAAAGTTGGAGAAATCACACTGCCAGATTTTAAACTTAACACATAGCTACACTAATGGAGACTGCATGGTTTTGGCAAAAGTAGAGACCAATGAAACAGATGCAGATTCCACAAATACGCCAGCACAAATATGGCTAATTGATTCTCAACAAAGGTGTAGTGATAAATCAATGAAGAGCTAGTTTTTCAAACAAGTGTTGTTGGAATCAACTTGGCATCTAGTCCAAAAGAAAAAATGAAACGAATCTGAACTTAAATTTCACATTTCACACAAAAATTACTCAAAAACAATTATAAATTTAAATGTGTAAGACCACATATCTTTCAGAAGAAAAAAATAAAATCTAAAATCTCCATGACCTTGAGTTAGACAAATAACACTTTTTAAAATGGTTATTGATTCAACTGAATTTTCAAAACTGAATGTTATTGAAATACTAATTATTGATTAAAATTAATTTTATTATTTAAATAGCTTTATGGAGATATAATAAGATATAATTTTATAAAATGTAATTTACTTTACATAAAATTCAACCAAAGTACAGGAATTGAGTGACTTCTACAATACAGAGTTTTGAAACTATCACCATAATCTAATTTTAGGGCATTTTCATCTTGTGCAAAGGAAACTTGTATTTAATTGCTATCCTTTTCCATTCCTCCTCATCCCTTAATCCTAAGCATCCACTAATCTAAAAACAGTTCTTGTGCAACTCTAAATGCCTGATTCACAAGAGCAAATGAGGAAAAGTTGAATTTCATCAAAATTTTAAAACTTTTGGTCTATATAAAACACTATGAGGCAAGTGAAAAGACTGGGGGAAATGGTTGAAAATTACATATTTAAAAAGTAACTTGAATGCAATGCATATAGAAAGCTTTCTAAACTCAACACTTTATTTAAAAAAAAGCTCAAAATATATTCTAAAGGTTTGAACAGACATTTCACCAGAGAGAATATATAAATGGCAAGTATTCCCATGAAATGATTGCTAGCCATTAGGGCAATTCAAATTAAATCCACAATAAGGTAAGATTTCATTTAATATTTCACAGAATTGTTAAAGGACTGACAATACAAATTGCTGAGATGGATGGTTTAAAACTAAACTCAAAAGTAAAAATAAATCAATCCAATATATGTTTTTGGGAATAAAAAACATGGCAAGTCACTCTGAAGTAAATTCTGTGGCCACTTATTAAGTTTACCATATGCCATTGAAATCCTATTCTTGGTTATTTACCTATGAAATGAAAACTTACATTTACACCAAGGTCTGTCTTCCAATGTTTATAAGAGCTTTATTCACAATCATCATGGAATGCTAACAACCCAAATGTCCTTAAACAAATGAACAAACTGTGGCTCATCTATATAATGGACTACTATGCACCCAAATAATAATAATTAGCATTTAAAAAATTTCAAATACCAAACAAGAACTGTCAATAGTCTCAACAATTTATATAAATCTCATGAACATTATGCTGAAAGAGTTCAATCTCTAACTTTTATATTCTGTATGGAACCATTTGTACATCATGCTTAAAAAGGCAAAATGATAGTGACAGAAAAAGATCAATGGTTGCCAGGATTTAGGTGTCTAGGAAGGAATTGAGTAGAAAAAGTTAAAATGAGGGAGTTGCATAAAGTAATAGAACTATTCTGTATCCTGACTTTGGCAATGGTTAGATAAACCTATACTTTGGTTAATAGGACATACACATAGAAAAAGTAAATTTTGTTGCATGTTCATTTAAAAATTAAACACAAAAGTAGAAAGTCGAGTGATATCATCAACATGGCAGAATAAAAGTCTTCTGCCTCTCCCTCTGTTCATGGATGCATCAAATAAACATCTACTCAGGAATGAGTTCCCTCAGAGGTAAAATTACAGGCCAGTTGAGAGTCGTGCATCCACATCAAATAGGTAGAAAAAGCTGAGGCACTGTGTCACAGAAACTGAAAAGGACTCCCCAACGTCTAATGTCTGTCTGTGAGAAGAAGGGTTTGGGCCTTACAGAGCCTTGGCTCTAAGGTTCCCCACAGTTGGACTCTTAATTTAACAAGTCTGGGAGTGTGACTGGAGGAGATTAGTCACATGCAAGTTTTTTCATAGACCACAGGAAAAAAGCAATTGTTTTGGACAGGCACACCAGCAGTTCTAGAAGCTTCATACCCAGAGCAGCACAGAGAAGGGGCTTAAAAGTATAGCTCCTTTGTTTTTCTCCAGAAAAAGCATATGATACACTCTTTCTGAGTGTGTGGTGGTCTGGCTTTTAACTAACTTGTTCTGGGGAGCTAAAAGAAGAGACAACTATTAACCCACCGGCAGCCTGAGAAACAGCTTGCTACTTCTGAGCCCTTTCCTCAGATCACCCCAGCAATAAACACAAGTCTATTAATCCCTTCTGGGAAAAGTTTGTTCACATATCAAACACTAATTTTTAAAACTTCTTTCCAAGGGATTGCATCCTAAACCTCCTAAATCTGAAAGCAGAGAGTCTAAGTCTATCCAAGTCCAAATAGATCACTGAAAAAGTTTTATATAAGTGCACCATGTCCCAGGGTTTCGTTTTCCAGAAGCAGTGCAGAGAAGCAGCTTTAAAATTACCACTCAGCCCAGCATGGTGTCACATACCTGTAATCCCAGTGACCTGGGAGGCTGAGGAAGGAGATCACAAGTTTGAGGCCAGCCTCAGCAACTCAGTGAGGACTTATGCAACTTAGGCTGATCCTGACTCCAAATAAAAATATTAAAAAGGACTGGGAATGTGGCTAGGTTGTTAAGTGTCCTAGGGTTCAATCCCCGGTACAAAAACAATAAAAATCCCCAAAAAACAAAAACACATTTCACCGTTTCTCCCAAAAAGGGGTTTACCCTACACTACACGACAAGCACCCTAAACTTTACAGCTAATTTCTCAGTGACAGTCTTCTTAATCTTTTAGTTCTGGGAGCAGAAGAAATCAGACATATGTGAGTCTTCCCAGCTCATGGAACAAAAAGGTGATTTTAAATAGGTGTGTGAACACTTCTAGGATTCACAACCACTTGGAATAGTGTGGAAACGGGGAAGGAATGCATGACTACCATTTTCTTTCCAGATGGGGATTAGAGGACATTCTCCCAGTATCTACTTGGCAGCCTGCCATCTGATAAATTTCATGTAAGGCACCAACAGGGCAAACAGTAGCACTTTGATAGTCAGAACCAGAGGTTGACACTTCATGAGCTTTTCCTTTGTCTCTATCCAGTAGTGAATCTAAGTCTACCCATTTTTCCTGAAAGAAACTTGGGCACTGAGGGCTACAACTACTATAACTCTCATACAAGGGACTGACTTCTTAACAGCCTATCTCTGGAAATGATGGCTGTTTTTCATTTATCAATGGCCCTATATCACAGGGGTCAAAAGAGGTGGATAAACAATAAACCGTTTCCAGCAGCTCTCTCCCCAGGGTGCAGCCTGAATGTGAATGCAGGCATTTGCCACAAATCCTTCTCAGGATTAATGTAGAAATGTTGGAAAATAAAAACCTACTCTCGACTTCACTGTGAAGATAGAAGGGATAGGAATACACTCTAACCATTCTAGGTACATAGAGAGAGCCTAAATCCTAATGTATCAGTCCTGAGATACTGGAAAAATGGGGCACATCCTAAACTCCAGGAGCCTCCAAAAGATACTATGTCCATACGTTTGTCAAGATTTGAGAGGGTTCTTAAAACCTCTGCTCAGATGGATTGATGAGATCATTCACCCTTTCATGAGACCAGGTTAACAGGGTTAGAAGAGTTAGTTTTTTCATATAACATGCAGAAAACAACAGAGTCAAGGGGTGGGGAGAAAAAGAAACAGGGAAATACATTCCAAATAAGAAAACAACAGAAATCTCCAGAAACTAACCCACGTGAAGGGGAGACATGCAATTTACCTTATGGCCATTTCAAAACAGTGGTGACTGACTTCAGGAAAGCAATTATAACACAAATGATTTCTACAAAGAGAAAGTATTAAAAAAATGTGCCAAGCAGAAATCATAGAACTGAATAAAGCTGTTACTGAATTGAAAATTTCAGTTGATTCAAGAGCAGATGAGATCAAATAGAAGAAAGAATCAGTGAGGTTGAAAACAGTTCAATATATATGATCATGAAATCTAAGGAATGAAAAAAAGAAAGAGGATACTTTAAGAGACTTAAGTAATCAAGTTTAACAATCAACAGTTGTTGGTTGAATATATCATTCCACTCCCTTTAGGACTTCAAGATTTATTCTTAAAAGTTTATGATAATTTTATGGGGATTTCTTGTTTGTGACAATTTCCTTTTTTCTAGCTGCTTTTAAAGCATTGTCTTTAACCTTTGACAGTCTGATTATGATATGACTGTCAGTGTGAGTTTAGGATAGAGAAATGCAGGAGTTAGTTGTACAACTTGTGGAGCTCAATGTGGTGTATAAACCTTTTGCAGGAAGAAACAGTGAGCTGATATTTAAAACCCCTTCTCTGCAATTCTTCTGATGTCAAACTGGACATCATTAAGTTTAAGAACCGATAAATGCTGAACATTTTTTCATATAGCTGTTGATTGCTTGCAGATCCTCTTTTGTAAAGTGTCTGCTCATTTCCTTAGCCCATTTATTGACTGGGTTATTTGCATTCTTGGAGTAAAGTTTTTTGAGTTCTTTGTAGATTCTGGAGATTAGTGCTCTATCTCAAGTGTGTGTGGCAAAGATTTTCTCCCACTCTGTAGGTTCTCTCATCACATTGCTGATTGTCTCCTTTGCTGAGAAAAAGATTTTTAGTTTGAATCTATCCCAATTATTGATTCCTGCTTTTATTTCTTGTGCTTTGGGAGTCATGTTTAGGAAAATCTGGTCCTAATCAAACATGATGAAGATTTGGACCTACTTTTTCTTCTATTAGATGTAGGGTCTCTAATTCCTAGGTCCTTGATCGATTTTGAGTTTCGTGCAGGGTAAGAGATATGGGTTTAGTTTCATTTTGCTGCATATGGATTTCTGGATTTCCCAGCACCATTTGTTGAAGAGGATATCTTTTCTCCATTGTATGGTTTTGGCACCTTTGTTTAGTATGAGAAAACTGCATTTATGTTTGGCTCTGTGTCTTCTATTTGGGTTTGGCTCTGTGTCTTCTATTCCATATCATTGATCTATCTGCCTATTTTGGTGCCAATACCATGCTGTTTTTGTTACTATTGCTCTGTAGTATAGTTGAAGGTCTGGTATTGTGATACCCCCTGCTTCACTCTTCTTGCTAAGAATTGCTTTAGCTATTCTGGGTCTCTTATTCCTCCAGATGAATTTCATGATTGCTTGCTCTATTTCTATGAGGTCTGTTGTTGGGATTTTAATTGGCATTGCATTGAATTTGTATAGTGCTTTTGGTAGGATCGCCATTTTGACAATATTAATTCTACCTATCCAAGAACATGGGAGATCTTTCCATCTTCTAAGATTTTCTTTAATTTCTTTCTTGAGTGTTCTGTAGTTCTCATTGTAGAGGTCTTTCACCTCTTTTGTTAGATTGATTCTCAATTTTTTTTTTTTAAGCTATTGTGAATGGGGTAGTTTTCCTAATTTCTCTTTCAGAGGATTCATCACTTACAAAAAAATTGCATTAGATTTACGAGCATTAATTTTATATCCTGCTATTTTACTGAATTCATTTATGAGTTCCAGAAGTTTTCTGGTGGAATTTTTCGACTCCTCTAAATATAGAATCATGTCATCAGTAAACAGGGATAGTTTGAGCTCTTCTTTTCCTATTCTAATCCCTTTAATTTCTTTGGTCTGTCTAATTACTCTGGCTAGAGTTTCGAGGATGATGTTGAATAGAAGTGGTGAAAGAGGGCATTCCTGCCTTTTTCCAGTTTTTAGGGGGAATGTTTTCAATTTTTCTCCATTTAGAATGATCTTGACTGTAGGCTTAGCACAGATAGCCTTTACAATATTAAGGAACGTTCCTACTATCCCTATTTTTTCTAGTGTTTTGAGCATGAAGCGGTGCTGTATATTATCAAATGCTTTTTCTGCATCTATTGAAATAATCGTGTGGTCCTAATGTCCAACATCTCTAGTAATAAGGGAAATGCAAATCAAAACCACCTTAAGATTTCATCTCACCCCAATTAGAATGTCTATTATCAAGAATACAAGCAACAACAGGTGTTGGCAAGGATGTGGGGAAAAAGGTACACTCATACATTGCTAGTGGGGTTGCAAATTAGTGCAGCCACTCTGGAAAGCAGTGTGAAGATTCCTCAGAAAACTTGGAATGGAACCACCATTTGACCCAGCTATCCCACTCCTTGGCCTATACCCAAAGGACTTAAAATCAGCATACTACAGTGATGCAGCCACATCAATGTTCATAGCAGCTCAATTCACAATAGCTAGATTGTGGAACCAACCTAGATGTCCTTCAATAGACAAATGGATAAAGAAACTGTGGTATATATACACAATGGAATATTACTCAACCTTAGAGAAGGATGAAATTATGGCATTTGCAGGTAAATGGATGAAGTTGGAGAATGTCATGCTAAGTGAGATTAGCCAATCCCAAAAAATCAAAGGCCGAATGATCTCTCTAATAAGTGGATGATGATACATAATGCGGGTTGGGAGGGAGGCAAGAATGAAGGAAGGATGGATTGCAGAGAGGAAAAAGAGGGGTGGGATCAGGTTGGAGGGTAAGAATAATAACAGAATCAAACAAACAGCATTACCCTATTTACATGTGTGATTACACAAATGATGTGACTCTACTTCGTGTACAACCAGAGAAACAAAAGCTGTGCTCCATTTGTGTACAATGAATCAAAATAAATTTTAGAAAAAGAACCAATAAATGAAGTATCAGTATACCAGTAATAATGTACTGTGTTTCAAAACAGCTAAAAGAGATTTTAAATATTCTTACAAGGAAATAAATATTTGAGGCGACTAATATGCTAAGTAAACTAATTTGATTGTTCCACAATACATATGTGAATCCAGACAACATATATTTAGGCAAGGGACAGTTCATGAAAATCTCGAATGCTAGCCAAATGAATTTATCTTTAATTTATATCCTATCTTCTTATCAATGAAAATTGCCCACTATCCTGTTCCTTAGTCTTATCACATAGACCTTATTTAAATTCACATCTGAAGATTAAAGGATGGAGTACTGTATGCACTTCAACACTTATTTACCATATGAACTTGGGCAGATTAACTTCCACATCTTCTTTTACCATGCATAACATAAGAAAACTTGCCAGCCTTTCATATTCTATGAAGCTTATCTGATAAATGAATCTCATGATTGATATGAAAGGCATGTTTTTAAACTTTGGTTTGCTTTACTTTAGTTTAATGTTAACTCCATGCTGTGTGTGAAAGGTATTTTTAAAGTATAATGAAAATATTTTCTCAAAATGTGATCTTTGGATAAAAAGCATTGGGACAACCTGAGAAATCACTAGAAATTAAAATTCCCATGCCCCACCCCAGACTTTCTGAACCAGAAATGCTGGGGTGGTACCTAGCAATATGGGTTTAGCAAATCCTCTTGGTTCTTCTGATGCATGCTGCTGTTTGAGAACCACTGACATAAAATATTGCACAAATATGCTCACATGCCACGAAACAAAATGGGCATGGTCTCACATAGAAACAATGTCTTCTTCATAGTGAGAAAATCAGATCTTCTCCACTGTCATTTTACTTTCCACAACTCAGAAACTTCAGATCTTATTTTCCAAGAGGAACAATTATTTTCAGAAATATTTGGCACTCTATATCAGAAGGTCCAGGAATCATTTCTTCAAAAGAAAATAGGGAATTTTTTTCCCACTAGTTGAAATATTGATAAAGCAATTTTGCTTGAGAGAATTGATGTCAGTGCACTGACCTGCACACCACCATAAATTTGTGTCCATTTGCTAAGTGAATCATTTCCAGTGTCAACATTCTCCCCTCTACCCAAATGCTATTAAGCATTATAAATTCCTGGGCCATAAAGGATAAACAATAAAGATGTTGTGAGTCTGAGAACAGAACATAAATGACAAAGGAGGTAAGGACACGACGTTGCTTTCTCAGTTGATACAAAATACACAAAAATACGTTACTGTGTAATATATTTCAACATACAATATCATCAAAAGAGATAATAAAAATAGATTGCCTAGTGCTTTGCTCAACTAAAAAAATCAGTACACCATGGCCTTGTTAATCTTTTTATCTGTTTCCCTTTTCCCCAGATCACATCATAGTTTCCTATGCCTTGCTTGGTTTGAGTTGTCAACCATCAGCAACGGTGGCAGTACTGATTTTGTCCTTCAGACTGAAATTTCCCCATAGGTCAGTCCCACAAGGATGAACTAAAGAGGTGGACATTAAATTGAGGAAGCACTGCTCTTTCAACCCAGTTTCTATCAGCAAGAGTCTACTGGCCAAGCTTCAAGTCTGGCCATTGGCTGACCATGTAATTCTAATTACCATCCTGGGATTTGGTTTCTTTCACTATGAAAGAGGAGCTAATACTGTCTTCTATACGAAAGGTCTCTTGCTTTGCTTTTTACAACCATTCACTTTCTTTTAATCCCATCACTGCTTTCCACAAAGCTGCTCCCACATTCTGCCCACATTTGTCCTATGTCCAGAAAACATAAATGTGATAAACTCTTTACTATTTAGGCCAGAGGCCATAAAATTAAATGCCTAAAGGTTAATAAGGTCAACACAATGCTTGCTGGGTATACAAAAAATGTATACTAAGTGCTCAGCCTGACACAAAGCAAAGCACAACCTAGTTACATTGACTTTAAAAGCCTCTAAGCATTGTTAACAAAATGCTCAGAGAAAACATCAGTACTTGTGAAACTTCGAAGCCACCAGTTTGCTTTCCTTGATTTAATCCTCAAGTACCACATAGTCCCTGAGGAAAATTTTACTGCAAAAGAAAGATCACAACCAATGTTGCTTGACATTTTTTTTTCCTACCAAATATGTTCTCTCTCTCTCTCTCTCTCTCTCTCTCTCTCTCTCTCCCTCCCTCCCTCCCTCCCTCTCTCCCTCTGTTTCCCATCCCTATTATGCTATCTGTACCTCTTGGTCAAGAGATTGTCTTACTCTATCTTGAAGTTGTACTAGGTAAAAGGTCACTTCCAACCCCTTATATTACTTTGTAATCTTCTGGGGCTTGCTTGAGACAGGTTGTTAGGTTGCCCAGGCTGATCTCTAGACCCTGGGTTTAAGCCATTCACTTGTCTCAGCCTCCTGAGTAGGGGAACTGCAGGTGTGTACCACCAAGCCAGACTTATTTTGTGATCTGACATAGGGAATTGGGTGCTATTGCTCTTTACCTCTGTCATAATTTAGAACTATGCCTGGAATACTCCTAAATTAGCATGAAAGAATGGAGATACTTTTGTTCTTTGAATTACAATCACCATATATCAGCAACTAATCAAAGCCATGTCCACCTTTGTAGGTGACCACTCACATCTCCATAGTCAACATCCCTGTGCTCTACAGATAGCAGCAGGCTTTTGAAAACAGGATCCAGTAAAACAGGGTTTAAAAATGAGATCCAGAAAAGTAGGATTTTGCCATGGACAAAAAGGCAGATATTGGATAGGAAAAGAAGAAAGATGCTTGTGTTGGGAGATTAGGAAGGAAAAAGCAAGCCTCAAAACTTTTCAAACACTATAGAACGCTGATTCCTGTCTAAAATGTTTTTCCTTCCTTACATCCTTATTTACTAGAAGCTGTCATCAGGGTACGATTAACCACACTGATCACTAACTCCTCCCTTGTAACAAGACCAGCAATCAGTCCTCTTAGAGGAAGTCTGATTGCCCCCATTGTGAAGGCCTAAATATTCCAGATGGCTTTGCAGAGATTCTTGGGTTTTGTCCAGTTCCGTGGACAGCTCCACTTATTCATCCACAATGGCCTGTGTACAAGTCCTCCCCACAAGTGTTATTATGCATCCTTTGTCTAACAGTCGTCGCTATGCCGAGTATATATTTTCCTCTTCCACTGAGAGCCACAGGGGCAATTTCAGAGGCAGAATCCACATTTCCTGTGCATTAGACTTTTCTCGCAGTCAGCACCAAGCTATACAAACCCTGATGAAGCACAGAAGTCAATTACAAATATTATACTAATTTCTGCTAGATCTCAAGAGAGCCTCCAACTTAGCGTCTTTTCTTCTTGTCTTGTGACTGAGAGCTTTTTCTGAGTCATTATTACTACTTATTTTTAAGTATCATCATCATTTATTAGGATGTCACTGCAGAGAGAAAAGAGAAAAGAAGGAAAAAGAACAACAGACATCTAAAAACTGTCATTGGCAAGACATACATTTTTAGATGAGGGACGCATGATGGGGAAGATCACAGTGAAAATAAGTGTTCTTCTGTTGACTGGTGCGCTTCAATAGGGAAAAAAGATGACTGGAAGCCACATGTCTGTGCCTTGGCGTCCTGTCTTCCGAGCACACAGGCTCAGCACTCCCAGTCACACCCAAACCCTCAGGCATGATAAGGTCAATGTGACCGTGTCTCCTCCAGTGTCTCCGACTTTACTGAGGCAATCGGATTCATTGCTGGCTTTTTATAACTTGTCTTTTTCAAGCATCTTTGCAAAAGGGCCTGCTGCTCTGCACTTCTCATTTAAGGTATTAATAAAGAACTTGGTAAATCCTCAAATATCTTCTTTTAGTCCCATCTAAAGTTGCCCACAGGGGAAATAATGGCATGAATTTACTCCAGTAATTGGCCTACCTCCATATTCGCATACAATCAAGGAATTAAAATAGATTAGTCCCTCCAAATTTGTATGAATCAGTCAATGTGATCTGACAGGAAACTATGGATAATGCTTCCATGCCTGGCTGATCCATTCACGAATGCAGTTCAGTGATCATGCTTGAACCTTCATATTTTTACCAGGTCAACATAGAACATTGAATGAACGATGCCTTCTTCCTCCATATTCTCCCCTCTAAAAATGACAGGTCTGAACAAAATGAGCTCCGAGAAGCCTAGAATTCTGGGAAACAAACTTCTAGAATTCCTTGATCAAGTCATTTTAGGCCACAAACCCTCAGCTTCCTCATTTATGAAAGTAATAAAACGTATCTTCTCTACCTCTCAAATGATAGGTTGGGTTGTTAATATACAGTTCCTTTTCAGTTTTAATTTTTAATATAAAATTTCAGAATACTTCGGCTAGACAACCCCATTATATTTCCATTTGGCAGTGTACTATGACATCGATTGCCAGTATTTCATAGGTAAAAAGAATTCAGGGCTCTGGAGTTAGAGAATCTGAGTTCAAATCTCAGCTTCTGTCCTTTTAAACTGTTATCTTAAGAAAGGTACTTATAACTGTCTCAGCATAAATTCCTTCATTTGTACAAGAGGGGGAGGGAGGGAGGGGAAATTTGTTCTAAGCACTAAATGAGAAAATCTATCCAAAACACTTACCATAGTTTCTAACATTTAGCAAACACTTAAAATGATAATAATTATTAACTTTATAGATGATATAATCAGCATGGTAGAGATGAAGTCAAGAAACCAGGTGACAACAAAAGCAATGACAGGGACAACAATTTCAGCTCTGTTGAGCATGTCATGCATGGAACTCGTAATTTGTCCATATTTGTCCTCTGTCCCCTAACTTGCATCCTCTCCTTCACTTCACTGTATTAATGACCATCATGCAAAAACATTGTTTCAGTATTATTTTGCAAATAAAATTATTTTATAATTAGACAACACTATTTTCTGCCCTCTCTCATTGGAGTCTAGAAACAACGTGATGCATATTTATCATGATTCCTTTTATTCCCATTTTGCAGAAACAAACATATTCCAAGGGAGGAAAAGTTATGAAGTAGCATAGCAAATCTCCTGATTTCAAGTCCGGGGTTTGTTATTCTTTTGCACTCTGTTGCAAAGACTTGCCAGGTGGGCAAATGGCATAGGACTGATTACTAATGGGCACTGAATTGGAATGGTACCCTACCGAGGAAATCTAAGTGTGCAGACAGCTGGGTGTCTTTTGCATCTTCCCCCAGTGCAAGTATATATTCTGGCCAAGAAGTTATGTTATTCATCAGATGCCACGGGGTTGAATTTTTATGTAAGCTCAATACTGAGTTGGCTGGCTAAAAGAAGACAAATAAAAATTGCATGAAGTTTGGAGTAGGCTGGGGGTGGGTGGCAGAAGTGTCCCTGCTGACTTGGCCTTTGCTGCCTGAAAGAGAAAGCTGACCCTCAGCAAGCTTTGTGTGCATCCTTGAGAAACTCATTTGACAAAAATATAAACCTTCCGCACGAAGGGAAATTCATGAACCTACAAAAGCTAGAGAAACTGACCATCCTTTTTAATTTTTTGCTCCTTTAGAAGAAAATGTGAGAAATAGAAACTTTCTCTTTCCCTTTGTTCATTCAAAATATACTCAATACCCACTTTATCTCCAGCTGTATCCTAGGCACCGGGAAGCACAGAGAAGAAACAAATTCTTAAGCTCAAAGAATTAAATACATATTAATGCCAGGCTGTGAAAAAGACCCAGGGCTAGCCCCTGTCCTGAGAAGCTCATGCACTAGAGCAGGCAGTAATGACAAACTGTACTACTATAGTTCTAGTGCTTGGCTAAGAAGTAAAATGGAAATAGGTACCGAGAGGAGGAGGAAGGCGAGGGGAGATGTGATGGAGAAAATCAGGGAAGACTTCACAAAGGAGGGACATTTGAGAGCATGGTGAGAATATTTGAATATCAAAGTATTTTAGGAAGAAATGAGACTTTATGAAATGTTTAAGTACTCAAGAAAGGTTTGATACACCATAGCAACACCACCTTTTCTTTAAGTTAACATCTCCATGGAGGCTATTGGAGGCCAATGGGCGGAGCCAAGAGGGAGGAAAGTGATTATTATAAATTATTATTGCTAATGTGATACAGCAACAATAGGCACAGAGCAAGTCAGACACCCCAGCTTCAACTTTCAACATTGCCATTTCTGAGATTTGCAAGCTTTGTTCATTCGAGTCTCTGAACCTAGGTTTCCTCAACTGTGAAAAAAAAAATGCAGTAAACTTGGGGTTGATGGGAATATATTAAAAGTATATTAATGATCTCTAAGGTATAAAGGTAGCTAGTGTTCAGAGGAAGAAAAGAGGAGAGAATCGTCACAGATTTATAGGAACATCAGAGTTTACTGGAAGAAAAACTAGACAAGAAAGAAAATAATACAATTTTAATTGTACTCTTTTACCTGATAGTGAACATTTTGGGGGAAAGTTCCTTTCTAAGGTCCTAGCCAAGGACCAAGAAGAGGAGGAAAAATGAAAGTCAAACGTAGGCTTTAGGGGCTGGGGTTGTGGCTCAGTGGTAGAGCACTTGCCTAGCATGTGCAATGCACTGGGTTTGATTCTTAGCAACTCAGATAAATAAATGAATAAAATAAAGGTTATCAACATCTTAAAAAAAATTTTTTTTTTAAGAAGCAGGCTTTATCCCCTGTTTATTGTGAGCTCTTGAACTGGTAGTTTTGCCATTGGAACCAGTGGTCAGTTTTCCCTGGCTAAAAGCACATGCATTTGCATAGGAGTCATGAATTTTAACTGGCCTTTGCTGGCCAGGAAAGTAGTTATACCAGAGTCCCCTGTGGAATAGCCCCACCTATAGCAAAAACAGGAAAGCTAATCAAAACTGTATTCTTCCAATGCTCTCCCCATCCCCACAAATCTTGGAATTGTCTTTGACTATTTTTGTCTCTCATCCCACATCCATTTCATCAGAAATTACCAACTACTCCGCTTTCCAGGTGTGTCCACAATTTGACATTTGTCCACCTCTGACACTATCACTCCAGTCCACTTCACTGTCTTTCTCTCCCTTTTCTACTCTCCAGGCTGTACATTCTCTCTTCCACACCTTGGCTGAACAGATGATTCAAAACCACATCATATGACTCCTTTGCTAGGATCCCATGAAGTCTTCCCACTAAGAGTGTAAAAAAGAAAGAGAGGGATAGAGAGAGAGAGAGAGAGAGAGCCAGCCTGTGCCTTATGAGGCCCCTGCCACTCCTATCCCTCTTGACTCTTCTGCATCATGGACACCTAGCACCCTTCTCATGAACTTTACACCCAATCTTTCTTCTCCTAGACCAGAGACATCCTGGTCTACATTTTCACCTTGTTAATGTTCTAAGAAAGTAGTGATTTTTATGAGCCCCTCCTGATGATCATCTTTGAAAGAGTAACGAAGCCCCACCATTGCCTGCCTCTCCCCACCCTGGTTTCATTTCATTACTTATCATCAATAGACAGACTAAAAATGTTGTTTTCAATTACATATTTTTTCCTACAAGGCAGAAGCTTCAGAATAATTAACACTTTGTTCCCTGCTATATTTTCAGTATCCAGTACATATGCCTAATGTATTTTGGTTGAATAAATAACTACACATTCAGCTTTGGGAACTGAATATGGTAACTTATCTCTCTAACCATCTAACTTCAGGCTCAGAATATTAAAGACCCACCGACCATGTAATACAAAAATCTATTTTAAGATATTGCTGTTCATTGACTTAACACTAAAATGAGATGCTAAGAAACTGAAATGTGTATTAATGTACAAATCAGTATTGAATGAAAAACACAATATTAAATATGTCCTTGAATATTAGGTTTTACAGTGTGCTACTTTGTAATAAAAAGATAGAAGAAAAATTTCTAGCCCCAAGTTAAAGATTTTGAAAAGGAAACTAAGAGCTCTTAGTTTCAGTGGCCACTTCAGAAATATAAAATCTATTTTTATCTCATTAAAAGTGAAGGTCAACATTGACTGTAAAATTACTGCCAAAGCTGTTAAATACACTCATCTGCTATCTTAATTTATTTAAATTTACAAGTATGTTAATCTTATGAAAACACTGAAGACTGTGGAAGTATCAAGTGGCAGTTAGCCAAACTATTTTGAAGTTGTTTTATATTTAATTTATCATATGATTAGGGGAAAACATGTAACTAGCTTAAAACTATCATTCTATGGATATTATTTCTTTGAGAGTAAGGTAGATATTTCAAACTTTTTAAAAAGTGAATAGAAAGAAGTATACTAGGTAAATAACAGTAGAGGTGTGCCGTAATTAAGATATGAGGTGTCCCTCTAAATATACTATTAATGCAGGAATATTCAGAGGTGAAATGATCAGATCATAAGTGCTATATCCTAGTTTGAATAGACTTACTGGGTGGTTACTGTAGGCAGGTGTGGTGTGACTGAAGAAGTGAATCACGGGGGGTATAACCTGGAAGGGTGCATCTTCCCTGTGAACCCTCCTCCCACCTCCTCTCTGCTTCCTTGCTGCCATGAGCTAATCAAATTCCTCCACTGGGTCCTTCACCCAGGATGTTCTGCTTCACCTCTGGCTGGAGCAATGGAGTCCACCATCTATGAACTGAGACTTCTGAAATTGTGAGCCCCAAATGAACTCTTCCTCCTCTAAGTTGTTCTTGTCAGGTGTTTTGGTCACAGAGATGAAAAAGCTAACCAAAACAAGAAGCTACCAGGTCATAGAAAAAATGTATGGGTTGTTTGTAAAGCACTACAGTATGGAAAATACTGATACACTTTAAAAAAAATATTTAGCCTTGTCATAACTCTGTGAAGAAGGCAATCTTAATCCCAGTTTTCTTTACACATAAAATATTAATACTCATGTGAAGTTATGTATTCGTGATCTCATAGCTAGTATTTTGGAGAATTAAAACTAAAATCAAGGCTCCTGACCATATATTTTGCATTCTTTCTTCTACTCCACTATACTCAAAGGTCTCTTCCATCTCTAAACCAGCAATGGCCATCTAGGATTAGATAAGGATTGTAAATTGATAATGCATGATCTGGATCTGGCTCAGACTAAATTTTGCAAAATTATACATATGACTAGCATTTTATACAAAGAAATTCCACGTCAAAACTAACTTTTTTGGGCTTCACTTGAAAAATCCAAAATGTCAGACAACAAATGGAGGTGGAATTAAGTCCCAAAGATGCTCTGAAGACTGATATTATCCCCGGCCAGTCAGCTCCAGTTTTGGTAACTGACTGTCAGTTTTTATAGGCATGTTAAACTTTCAGACCACTGGATTATAGGAATGTTATTTCATATTCACTGGGGTCCTGGTTATTTTCCTAAAAATTGAATAGAAACACTGGAAGAAATTTGATCAAGTTAAATTAACAAGGCTACACATGTCCAAATCAGTGTCTGAGGCAGAATTGATCCTAAATAATCACTAGGGCACGTCAGTGTAGTCTGATACCTACATTTTCCTGTCTTCTTGGTAGAAATGTGCTGATAAAGGCAGTATTTCCCAAAGAGTGGTCCACTGCAAAGACATCTGGAAAGACTGTTAAAAGGAACATTTTTCTGAGTCCCAGTTTGAAATGCATTTGGTTAAGTCTAGCAAACCAATCTCCATGCTAGGGTCTCAATTTCAGCCCATGTCTGAGCCCACTTACTTCCAGTTGGAGCTATGCTTTAAGAGATGGAATTTACCCAGGGGGTAATAAGAAAGGGGTCTCGGAAACACAGTATGGCATCCCCAACTGACTCCCAGATAACCAGGTTTTCAGGAGGCCATGAATGGCAAAAATATAAAAGTAAGGACATTTTGCATGAAAATAAGGAAAACTGAGAAACACACATAGAACTCTCTGTATATATGGCAACAACGTTAGACAGCAATTTTTATTTATTTATTTATTTATTTATTTGGTGCTGGGGATTGAACCCAGGGCTTTCTGCTTGCAAGGCAGGCACTCTACCAGCTGAGCTATATCCCCAGTGACAACAATTTTTGACATACACCATTAATGAGATCTTGATCAATCATGCCTAATGATCTCATTCCAAGGTCAATATTTAGCAGCATCTCTTAAAATCCCCAAAATCTTGGTCACACAGATGAAATTATTCTTTTTATTTGTTTTGAAAGGAATGGAAATAGTTTGTAGGTTACTAAACATTAATTCCAATTCTTCATCAGAAAGGAGGAAGGTCCCCGCCACCAAACCACAGAAGACATTGAAATGGGCCAAGGCAGAGCACAGCAGCTACAGGTAAGCATTTTGGTATCTGCTGTTAGAAGAACTGTCACAGGACCTGGGAGTAAGATATACATTATAGTGTTTTCATTACCCCTGAGATTCTAGTCTTTTATTTTCTTTTTGAAAAGTAATAGAAATTGTTAACTCCTGAAGTTGTATGCTTGCTTATAAGCTATTTATGGAATAAAGCCCAAGCTGGTCTTTCATGCATGGATGGATTCCATCCCCACAAGGCTTAAAAGAAAATTTGTCAGATAGGTAAGGCATGCCCTTAACCATCTTCCTACCACATGGTGTGATGTCGGTGTCAGCCCTACTGAAGTACTAAACTTAATTCTTACTTCACTATTTAAATATTCAACAAGAACAAGAATACAATTTGTTTGCCACGCAGGTAGTTAGAAAGCAATCTCGTTCCACACTCATAAGCACAGTGAAGACATCTCCAAGGAATAAGACCACACAAAGGCTGTCTGAAAGATTCAGCTCTCTGAAGGATTCAGCTCCCACCTTGAGTAGGTATGCACTGCCACCTCGTGGTCATAAAAAGAACACAGGAAAGTGTCCACAATAGGAGCAACTTCAGAGGAGCCTGGGAAGCGTGGAGGCACAGGGCATGATTGATGGTACTGACTTACATAGCTATTTTTTTTCCCTGCTCACCTGGCAATTGCATAATTTTCAGGAGTAAGCTTGTTTGGCAAAGTGGAAAATCTCAAAACAAATACTCTTCCTTTTAGACGTAGACAATCTTCCATGTTACCAAATCTTTCATGTATCTATCACAGGAACATTCATTTATTCGACAAATATTTTCTGATTGCCTGCCAAGTTTGAAGATTTTTTTCTGATCGTTGGGGATATAAATGGTAAAATATAGACCTAATCACTCTTACTTTTTTGTTGCTTTGTGAGCATGGAGGATTTGTATGTTAAAAGTGATTATCGTCTAAGTTTGCCAATTGCAAACAGTCTCAGGTTCACATTTAATCCTCTCCATTAATGTGGAAAATAAGGCAAGAAAGCATGGTATCATTACCACAAACCTGATTTGCCACCCTAAGTCAGAAACTACCTTTGTTGGAAGGGATCCAGAAGAACAAGGACGTCAAATCCTTCATTCCTGTGTTAGCAGAATGGGGGTGTGATCAAGAATAGCAGCTCTGGCTTTCAAGGTCACAGTGATCCACATTCTAGCCCTATGACCTGTGCAAGTCACTTCATTTTTGAATCTTCAGGTCCTGCTCATAATGGGTTTTATAACATTAATTTGTAGACTTGAAGTGAGATTGAAGGGATCAAAAACCAAAATGCCCAGCAGGAGAGCAACTGGCAGGACTGCTTCATGTACAAAAGAAGAGCCACGAAATCAGAGGTGGCAACACAGAATTGCTCCACAAACCACTGCTCCTTGTACCTCGACTTCTCATTTTTACATGGAGGGGGAAACGTGGGATTTTCACAATGTGGCAGAACAAACTGCACTGTGACTTTCACATTGACGTCTGCATTTTTCAAAAGTTTTAGCACATTCCAGACCATCACATTTCCTCCTTCTTTAGAACATCATATGGACAAGGTTGGGTGTTATGCTCTGCCATTCGGGAGGAGTGCAGGAGGACACATGCCCTCCCAATACTGTTGCCATCATTAAGGTGATCGACCCTTGCTTGGGCTCAATAAATGCTAGCAGTTAATATTGGACACATTATTATTCATCTTTCACAAAAATAATACAGGCAATAGTTATTGTCATTTATTATTAATAGCATAATTATTACTATGGCTGCTATTAGCACTACTCTAAGTGCATTTGCTTAAAATGCCCCTCAGGCAGCTTGTAGTATCTCAAAAATCTATGAGCTTAGTGTATCATGTCCAGATCCTTTTAGACACTGCCTCTGAGAAGTTGATCCTATATGGAGTCAGGATACATAATAAGAGTTAATCTGCCCAGGTTATAGAATGAGTGGCTGAGGCAGGGCCATCACAGATGGACAGTTAGCCTTACATGAGCCTTCAAAGATGGAGAAATAAGTAAATCATCAAGTCAGTGGTGGAAGTAAAGTTGAAAGGGGGCAAAGATGATCTCTTCAGGGTTCACTCATTCATGAGTCAGGCAGATGCACCCATGCACAAATGGGTTTGTAGGGGAGACCTTAAGGGACCAAAAATAAATAAAGTCTTGCCTCAGGAGGGCAGCCACACCTCAGAACTCTCAATTGTTTTCATGCAAGATTGTGGACATGCTCTTATTGATCTAAGATACTCCAAGAGAAGCTGAAAGTCTGGAATTTATGCAACATTTCCCGTTTTCCAAAACGTAATACTTTCTTTGTATGCAGAACAAGCAAAGCAGATAGAATAAGAATGTTCAGCCTACAGACCTCCCATTTACCATTCCAATCTAGTTAGGTCCCTGCAATTTAAGAGTGGGACTCAATGTTCAGAGAGGGAAAGGGACTAGGTAAGGTCACATGCTTAGTAAGGATGGGAGCAGACAATAGAATAATATGCACCTCAAATTATAGAGGTGCTGGTAATTTATTCCTCATATATTATCTTTGTTCTCTCGTATATCTTGCAATATCCAGCATTTATGAAAAAAATCTCAAGCTAAAAGACACAGAGAATGTTTCCTGTGTGGTTGGCCTCTATAGATTTCCAGAAAGCAAGTTGTAATTTCAGAAACAAAACCCAAGCAACCACCACAACAACAAAAACCCAGCATGCCGGTTTGAGTAAGAATGAAGCCCAGATGGATCAAAGGCACTTGGAGAGAAGAAGGATGTATTTAAGCTGAATGATGATGACTATTATTATTTGTGCTTCTATAAGAAGTTTACATATGGAAAGTTATTCAGTTAATGTAATGAGATTTGGGGCCATAATCATCTTTAAATAGGAGAAAGGAATTATGGAGGAGCTTAATTGCCAATCTGAAATTCCTACTGGGATTTAGGAACTGTGTGTGATAGCCCTATTTTAAGAAATAACTAGCCAGTGACTTGGAAAAGTTACTTTACCTCTACAATCCTCTCTTACCCTGAACTTCAGAATTAGTCAACTTTTTTCCCTGATAATTAAAACATATCTAGCAAGTCTGGCACCTAGGATAAACAAGAAAAGTCCAGTAGCACTGAAGAGATCCATGAAGGACAATCAGCAGGACTCCTGACCTTGATCTTGGGTGTTGGACTGAGTTTGGAAGGTGTCATAAAGGGGACAGTTTGCCCAGAGACAACAGCACATAAAACCTTAGCACGTTAAACCTATTATTCTTAAGAAGTCTGTATCCTTCCAATTTTGGTTTCTGGGCCTCTAAGTCAGTTGATGGCTGTGTTTGATGGAAGTCAGTTTTTAGGCCTCTATCTCAATCACTAGCTTGAGTTTTTTAATATTCTGAGAACAACTGTTTTATTTTAACTCCTCATACAACTTGGCAAGAGGGAACTTGGGAGTCCTTGACTCCCAAATGTGGAAATAAGCACAGAAACTTCAAGCGACGTGTGCAAGTTATGGAAGAGTGGCTGACAATCCTACATGGAGACTGCCTCCACTCCAAGCTCTTCCCTGCGCCAGCAGCAAATGCCCCTGTGTTGGGAATTAGCTTCCTCTGACTGCAAGCTCTCTCTGCTACCAAAGGGGCTTTGGTGACACTGTCCTAACTTCACACTGGTCACCTTTCACCCTACTACATGTTCCTAATTAGTGCAGGAAGGAGAGAAAGAACGGAATGGCTCTTTAAAGCTGGGGCAGAGGAAGGAGGAGTGAGAGAAGGATTAATTGCCTCCCAGCTGTCAGAACAGTAATTAAATCCCTGTTGCTGACTCCAGGCTTGCTTCGATTATGTGAAAAGAATCTCCAAATACCTCCACATTGCCACTGCATTTGGCTTTCTTGCTGAAAGCAGGATGACCTGAACAACATGTGGAGTGTGTGGCACGTGGGTCCTTGGCCAGCGCCCAACCTAAATCAGCCTCTCATTGCTGAGCAGGGTCAGGGGCTCTCTTTCATTGCTCCTCTTAAATCAAAAACACTAGACTTCTGTGTTCATACAGGACCATCTTTGAAGGTAATGACGTGAAAGCCTTAGGAAGAATTTTCTAAAGGACACACAGGCATATTCTTCCCAGACCCACTAAGTGTAAACGATTGGGGAAAATAGAGTTTGTAACTGATGATGCTGACTTGCAGATCTGGAATTCCTAGGACCCAGGCCTGGGATCCTGGATTCAAGCACAGATTCTGATGTTCACAGTTTTTATTTTAAAGACAGAGTAATTTGCCTCTGGACCTCAGATTAAACTCCACCTCTATCCCTTATGGGAGAATATGATTAGACTACAGTGATTGCCTATTCAATCCTAACTGTCCTTGACTCTATGACCTACCCACTTGCCATTAAAATCCATGCATGTCTAAATATCCAGGCTCCTTCCCCAATAACACTTGTAACTACTGAATGACTTGAATTTTCCCTTGGTCTCCAGATTCCTAGGAGAATGGACATGAGTCTGTGGTGTAGAAAATAATAGCCAGGCACACATCATGAGCTTTGATGAGCATAGGCTCTACTTGTACCTTCTTCCTATGCCTTGAATTTATTTTGGTGGGAAAACTCCTGCTCTCAGAGTCAAACTTAAAGTGTAAAATCTTCATGAGAAAGAACTCAAAGGTCAAATTCCCAAGAGGAAGATGTCTTGATATGGAGGATTGGAGGTACCATGAAGAAGGGTAAGAGTGCAGGAGGAAAAGCAATGGGTGCAATATCTTGCCCCAGACAACCTTTGCCTAGCAAACCTTGTTGAGCAGATGAAATTTCATTTGTTTTCTGCGAGTAAGAACACACAGAGAAATAGTAGTCAGGCTACTCATCAGAAGAGTAAGAACAATGATTCCTACACAGAACTATTGAAAACATCGAAGAAGGATGCAAAATACTTTCAAGTGTGCTATTTCACTGGCAAGGTCATGTTGAATATTTGTGGCATTGAATTAAAAAAATTAGTAACTTGTCCAGAAGAATGCATAAACTTGGCATCTAATAAGTGCTTTATGTGCATCACCTCATTCAATCCCTTATCAGCCTTGTGATGTAAATACTCTACCCACTCCCCATCCCTACTTCACCATTTTGCAGACTAAGGGGTTGACAGGATGTCATTAAAGCAAGGGAAAGCACTTGGAAAATTATGAATCCTATATCCAAGTAAGATTTCATGATCTCAGAAATGACGCTCTCTAAAGGAAAGGGGAAGGGAAGAGTAAGATTACATAAGGGACCAATCAAATACAAATTAATAGATAAGCAAAAGGAAGTCTACTAGACTAAAGAAAAGAGAAGGGGTTGGAGAAGAGTGGGAGCAGAAAGGGGGAGAAAATAAGGGGGAATCATGAACTGAAATTGATTTCTATGCATGTAGGAGCTTATTGGGATGACCCAGCTACTGTATATAACCATAAAGCTCTAATAAATTTAAAAAAAAAACTACATCCTCAACTAACCAAAACCCTGCAATGTTAGTGAACTCCCTGTCACTGGACTTGTCCAAGCAGAGGGTAGACAACCAACAATCATCAAGACAGCATGAAGTTTTTGTGTGAAGTAGGAGCCCTATTAGGGAGATGTCTAAGGTTCCTTCTGGGAGAATATAGATTCTACATACTTGGATGGGATGGTGGTTTAAATGCCAAAGGAATTGGTGACAATCCTTAATGGCTGAGCAGAGCAGCAGTTTGAGGCTGAGCCACATTTTCAACAGGATTATTGTCCTTCATGACATTTTTCATCTTTGCTTTTGTAAAACCTCTTCACTGAAGTATAGTGGAAATACAAAAAGCTGTATATATTTAAGGCACACTACTTGAGTTTACAGGTCAGTATACAGCCGAAGCCACCACAATCTGGGCTATAAAGATTCTTAACAACTTCAAAAGTTTCCTCCTGTACACACTTTTTTTTTGTATGATAAGAACACTTAACCTAAGATTTGTCCTCTTACAAACTTTAAGCCATGCATTCTAATATTGTTAACAATAGGCGCATCGCTTTAAAGTAGATCTCTGGGACTTACTAATTTTGCATAACTGGAACTTTGCACCCTTTGATTCACACTTCTCTACTTCTCCAACACCTACGCTCCTGGCACACTATTGTACTATGCTTCTATGTTTGAAGACTTTTGATTTTTTTTTTTCACATAAATAACCTAATAGTTGTCCTGTGTCTGCTCCTTCACCTACCATAATATCCTCCAGTTCTATCCATGTTGTTACAAATGGCAAGATTTCCTTTCTAAAGGTGGAATAAAATCCATGGTGTGTCTGGACTACATTTTCTTTACCAGCTCCTCCTCTGACAGAAATGCAAGCTGTGTAACCACATCTTGGTTATTGTGGGGAATGCATCAATGAGCCCAGGAGTACTGGTATCTTTTCAATTCCCTGAAATACATACACAGAAATGAGATTGCTAGGTCATACATGGCAGAAGTTCTGTTCTAACTTTTTGAGAGAACTCCATACTGTTTTCCACAATGGATTCACTGATTTGCATTCACCAAAGCATGTTCAAGATTCTGTTTTCTCCATATTCTCACCAATGTTTGCATTTTGTTCATTTTTGATTATTATCATTCTAGCAGGTGTGAGGTGGAACCTCATTGAGGTTTTGGTTTTCACTTCCTTTATGATTAGTGTTGCCAAATATCTTTCCAAACAACCATGGGCATTTATACATCTTTGAAGAAATGTCTATTAAATTCTTTGGCCTATTTTTAAACTGCGCTACTTTTATTTCATTGAGTTCCTGATATATTTTGAATATTAACTCTTTATCAAATATACATTTGTAAATATTTCCTCCCATTCTGCAGGTGTCCTTTATCATTTTATTGATTTTTTTTGCAGAAATGTTTAATTTTACCTTCTATATCTTTATAAATTGCTCAATTACCACTTGATTCCCCCTAACATGCATTGCCCCCAACCCACGTTATTACTCATTGCTCCACCATGGGTCTTGGTGATCAATCCTTGTGCCCTTTCATTAAACCCAATTTTCTTTCCTGTGATCTGCAACAAAACCATGACTAACATCACTTCCCTGGCTCTGTATTGTGGGCCCTGCATGCCTGCCACCAGTTAATAAGAATAAAAAGGTAATTAATCCACTCAGGTACCATTACTGCTAGAAGAAAGAAAATCTATTGTTCATATTTTTAGAAGCTCTAAGATTAACCTTTATGAAAAAGTAAATTTGTCTTTGAATGGAAAGGTAATATGGACCCCTCTCATTTTCAATTCATGGCCTAATTTTAATCAGCAGGCATTCTTTAAGCATCTACTATGTGTATAAGTACTTAAAAATAATGAACTTTGAAGAATTATGGCAGAGTCTCATTTTTTGTGATGTGGATGGGAAATTCTCTTAAGCAATTTTATATCAATAAAACATATCCTTTTAATCTAAAAACTTAAAAAAAATAAAGTAGACTTTTGTTCCTGGACAATGTCTATGTAGCAATAACATATTCTCATCTACCTAAACAGAAATTTGTTACTTAAGTAAATTCCTTCCGGGAAACTCAGTCCTTTCTTGACTGTGCATCAATTCCTACACTGCACCATGACACCTGTCTCTCCAGGGAGCTTCAGGCCTTTTGCCTTCACATCGCATGTCCCACAAGACACAGATGCTTGTGGAAATCTGGCACCTCTTTACATCTACACATTCTGCACCATTCTCACCACACACTCACCCGCATGCACACTCACAGTGACACATGATTCAGTCATGGTCTCTGCAACTGCTAAGCTCTGGCCTAATTGCTACTCCTTGTCTTCTAAATTCTTCTTATTTTTTCAGTCCAAACACAAAGATTATTTATGTAGTCACTCTCATTCTTTGTTAATCACACATTCCTCTTCGTAGGGATCATAGGGATGGGTGACCTGGCAGCTTGAGGGGCCCCAGTGGTCAATGTCTAGATACTTACCAACTTGGCTGGCCTTGGTGACAAGGCTCTAAACCCATGGTTCCCAAGCATAGCTGGAGCTCACTCAGGGCTTCCTGACCTTGTTCTGACTGCAGGAAATGGCAAAGGTTCCTTATCTTCTAAATTCTAAGGAAAAATTATGGCAGGTTACCCATAAATTTGGTTACAACAGTTCTTCCCAGCAAGGGGTGGATCTATTTGAACCCCGACCAGCCAGGCAACTTGCTTTGACCAACAGAACACTCTAGAGGAGATGCTCTGCCAGTTCTGGGGTAAGCCCATAGCAAATCTGAGAGTTTCACTTCCACTTTATGATCCTCCATGCTGCACAGAAGCCTGGAAGATGAGGGGTTCTCTTGCTCATGCAGCTCCACCTAGGACCCTGGGTGAACATAAACACCTGAGTGAAGTCTGCATATACCACATGCAACAGGACCAGCTTAGTCCAATACACCTGCTACTCATGAAAAATAGTTGCTATAAGCTACTAAGCATCGAGTGGTTAGAAATTTAAAATCATATATAATAAGAATAAAGGAGATCTAAACATGCATTATTCAGACAGTGACCCATTCTTCCTGTGAATTAAATATGTCTCCCATAGTGAGAGAACCTGATATCTATTTTAAATGATCCAAAAACTTATTTTCTCACCTTATTTACAGCCATCTTTTATTTTCTCTTGTCCATCGCATAACAGGGACCTTTGCTTAGTCCTTTAAAAGAGACAAACTCTCCCTTATTTCACCTCAAGACCTTTGCAAATAATGATACTGCCCTTGCTTGGAATATTATAATCCTTCTCCTGTCTCTCCCTTTAATTTAGTAATGTCTACTCCACCTTTAGCTCTCAGCATATAGGTTTCTTATTCCTCAGTCTAACTCAGGTGTCTGCTATTTCCTCCCCAGCATCCTATACTACTCCATCCTTATTCACTGTGGTCTTCCGTTTATCAGCATCTTTGCACACTTGCAAGCTCTCTGCATACACAGGACACAACACACAATACAACACACTCGCTATAAGCATGTTGTGAGTTTAGTAGCATTTATGGCCCACTTGGCAATTCTGGAAAAGGAGCTCCCTGCAGAATGGGCAGCCTCACCTCGCACAAGCCCTGCTGTTCTCCTCACATCACTGTTGGCCAGAATGAAGAACCTCCTCCATAAAGACCTACAATTCCACCAAGGCCTACCACATTATCATCACACTGGGTTAATGTTAATAATCAATTTTCCCTTGGCTGCCACAGAAGAGGAAGTGTTTCTCTTGGGCATGTGTAGAGCAATCTCTTTACATATACCAACCTTCCATTTTGTTTCCTCACTCAAGTGGATATGTTGGTGATAATTATTTGTAGAGCTCAAATCCCCCAGGGGTGGCTCACATTTAAATAGGAACTGACTCATTTTAAAGCAATGATATCTGAACTCTGGTGACAGAACTTCAGAAGACATCCTGACACTGGCCAGGATGTAAGGTTGGCAGAGTTATGGAATCCCCTAGAGTCTTAACTGGTCAGTGTCTCTCCAGTATCCTGGAGCCTCAGGGTTAGAAAGAAGCATCAATCCTATATTTATGATTCTGTGACTCCTTTTCTTAGAAAGTGTTTTTAAATCTCCATCACACAAGCATGTTTCTGTGTGTACCTCTGTGTTGGAAGTTGGTATCAATTCTTAAGTAGGTCAGATACACTCTGTTCTTTTATAGTTGATTCCCCACATAGAGTAGCTAGAGTAATATTTTTTTTAATTGATCATGCTACTCTTCCACCCAAGTCTCCAATAGCTTATTTCATTATGAGTAAAAGCAAGGTACTGAGGACAGTGAAAGGCCTCCAGGGTCTCCCCAGTGATCATGCTGACCTAACTTACCACTCTCACCTTCTCATCCACCCCTTTCCATCCATGTTGCCCTCCCTCGTCCTCACATCATATGCAGACTCTGTCCCACCTCCTGGATTTTCCAATGGTTCTATCCTTGGTCAGGCACACCTCGACTCCTTTACCCATGATTCAATTTCCTTTCTCCTTCAAGGCTCCTCTCAAAAATCCCTTTGTAAATGAGGTCAGCCTTGACCACCCTATTTCAAATAATGTCCTTGCAGCATTTTGATGTCTTCTTATTGTTCTTCCTATTTTCCTTAACTCTACATTAGCCTACAACATAATTTATGTGCTTTTTAGGTTTATTATCTCACTCTCCCAGATACAGCGTAGTCTTAATGAAGACACATTGAGTGAGTGGTTATGTTTTTACTATCACATGTCTATCATCTAGAACAAGTTGCTCAATAAATAATGATTGAATAAATGAATTAAGTATTTTCATTCATGCTTTCACCAACTTATTAGCTTTGAGAGTTTATGAAACTCCTAAGATGAAATTGCAAGCTTCAAGTTAGTCCCAGCTAACAATTATTCTTGCATTATCCAATTCATGTTTACAGTTGACGTTGTTATTTCAAAAACCCATGACAAAGTTTTGGGATACCTTGTAAATCCTCTGAAAATCCTTTGATAATTTCTGTCCTTCCACCCATTCTAATTCTTTATCCTTGATTCCTAACATGACCTTTTTTTGACAGCCTCATTTGGCAATGAGCAAGAATCCACTTCAGATATTAAATAGCAGCCAAGGAGAAAGATGATGGTGGTCTAGATAGTGTAGATTTTTCAAAGCAGAGGTATTGTAATAATTAAGAGCTAAAACAGGCAGAGTGTACTGATGAAGTAGATAAGGCAGAGATGTGAGGGATGTCAAGATGGTGGCCAAGGTTCTTTATCTAACATGCACACCCTTCATCAAATCAGTACATATTTTTAAAAGAACATTTAAGTTTAAAGATCAAGAACTATATGGTGGAAAGAGCACAACACTGCTGGTCAGGAAGCCTGTATTCTGTTCTCCTTTCTGATCCTGGGCCCATGCAGCCTTCACCGATTCAAGTGGTCATGTGCCTTCTTACAGGAGAGGCACACAATCCACAATCTACCTGTCTCCAAAAAACAGGAGACCTCACCTTGAATGTGGTAATCAGGCTGGGGCTTCAGACAGAAGGAAGATCTCTGACATTCTGGCAGAAACCCCCCTAATATGCTGATTCCATTTGGTAGAAGCCAAGTAGTTGATGAAAACTCCTCTTTCAAGATGTGACACATTCCACATGAGCTGTTGAAAGGGAAGTTTGTAGAAGACAAGTACTGTCATGGATCTAAGCCATCTGGAGATCCCCATGGGCACCATGTGACTTGGGAGTCTTTATGAAAGGGACAAAGAGAGATGAATCCAGGTTCCATGAGTGGTTAGCCAAGGAAATTAAATTGTGGTGCTAAATATATTTATGTAAATATATTTAGAAATTTGATTTTTACAGCATCTTTGGGTGTAATGTTGTACACTGCACATTTCTTGGGTAGAGGACCATGCAAGATCTATTCACTTTCCTTCCACCAATTGACTCCCCCAGATTTCCAGCTACCCTCTTGGCCATGGGGTCCTCTGTTTAGGATATAGAACCACAGGTACTCCATTCCTCATATCCATAGGTGGTTCTTGAGCAGGCATGTGAAATGTGATTCCAAACAGGAAAAAAAAATCTTTTATAGGAATGTTGGCACCAAGGTGAACCCTCTCCCTACCCCATATTCTAGATTTAAATGTCAAAGATGTAATTCCAAGAGGTAACCCACTTCTTTGACACCTCTGTCCCAGGAAATTCACATAGAAAGTGGTGAACTGAGGAGAGAATCCAGCTTCCCTCACTGCCATCCCTGTACCCTATCCACCATGTGAATCTTTAAAACATGGAATGTTCTTTTTAATATATCAGCTGAAAAATAAGTGAATAATAAGTGAATAAGTGAATGTGATAACAGAACCAACCCAGAAGAAAATAATTCAAGTGATGGTTTATTATTTCATTATTGGAAACCTGAAGCCAGTCTGTCTCTGGACTTTTTAGTTTGAGGAGTCAATAAATTCTATTGGCTTTAGATCCCTATGACTTACATCTTAAGAATGTGTAATGCAAAGATCCTTGATTGATGCATGGGCTTTTTTGAATGCAAAGGATTCTCTTAATCCTTGTCCATGATTTTGCAAGAACACAACACTGAATATTAAAGAAGGAGCAGAAGAGAATCTACACTCTTCTTTGCTCCATCAGGGATAAGGAGGACAAATGGACCAACACCCGGTGTCCATGCTTCCCAGTCTTCAGAGGATCAGAGGTGGCTGCAGACTCCCGGCGAGCAAGAGGCGGACAACAAGGCACGTCTTTCCCTCTCAGGTCAGTTGTGGGAATGGCATGAGATGCTGGTGAATGAGTGTTGCCAAGTCTGAAGCCTGTGGTGCTGTCTGGCGGTATGACTGCTCACAGTCCACGCTCCAGTGACAGCAATTGAGAATCACACTGAGCAGTGAGCAACTAATCACCAACATCGAAAAAACATGCAGGTTTGGTGCTAGAGCAAGCAGGATGGAAAGGTCAAGCACTGATCAAGTCAGCAGTGGTCATTAGAGATCAATAATTGGCACATCTGTAATACACGCTGCTATTTTACTAAAATGTTCTACAGAAAAAAAAACACATGACCTTTTAAATTGATTTTTCTTCTTCATTTAAAGAAGTTTTCCCTTGACTATAAAATCAAACTACTTTACCATGATTCTACAAACAAAAGCATAATCAGACATATACAATCTATGTACAAGTTCTGAAAATTTTTAAAAATCAATTTTTAAAGTCAATGAAGCTGAATAAAGTGGCAGGTGAAAAACACAGTCATTTGCCAGCATCCCAACCAAGGACAACTTCATCTACACAGTCACTCATATCTCCCCATGTAAGTCACCAATCTCACAGTCTGAATGCCAATATTTTAGAGAAGAAGTCACAGATTGACAGCTTTAAAAATACTCAAGATATTTTAAATCAATTTCCTATTTAGTTCTGAATTTCCAGGGTTTTTTCTCAAAAGATTTCAAGAAATAAGTGCTTTGGACCTTGGAACTTAGCTCCCTTACAGCAGTGAGTAATAGAGAAGGGGAGAGGGAGAGGGAGAAGGTGGGGGGAGAGACAAAGCACACTTGTAACCCACTTTTAATCTCTCATAATCACTGTTGCATAAACATTTCTTTTTTTGGTGGGGAGAGTACAGGGGATTGAACCCAGGGGCACTGAGCCACATCCCCAGCCCTATTTTGTATTTTATTTAGAGACAGGGTCTCACTGAGTTGCTCAGTACCTTGCTTTTGCTGAGGCTGGCTTTGAACTAGGGATCCTCCTGCCTCAACCTCCTGAGCTGCTGGGATTATAGGTCTGTGCCACCATGCTCAGGGCATAAACATTTCTTAACTGACAGTATTTTTAACTTATTGCAAGTTTGGGTTTTGTCTAACTTAACCTTTGGCATGGTAGGCACTGATGTTTTCATGTGGAATCACATAAGAGTTAACAGATGATAAATGTGATGTGTAGATGCTGTACTGCTGGACTTACTGTACGGAAGATGAAGAAGTGGTCACTCTAATGAAAAACAGGGAGCAGGACATGCCTCAGAAGATGGTACCATGTTCCCATTGGAACAGGCCACACTGCCTGATTAGCATAAAATGACTCCTGTTTCCCTTTGATTTCCCCTACACACACCTACTGATTACCAAGCTTGGGCAGTTTCTTGCAGTTCTTCAAGCATGCCAGTACATTGCCTTATTGAGGACTTTTCCCTAATCCACAAAACTCTTTTTATATCACTGTTCCTTCTCATTTCTCAGATCTCAAATTGAATGACAAGTATAACTTAACCACCACCAAAATCTCGCCTTCTCCCATTTTTTTCTCTAACTTAGGAATTCATTTATTCACTCCATTTAATTATTTGGAATAATTATTACTTTGATAAACCAATTCTTCTAGCATTGGGCTGCACAATTCAGTAGCCACTAGCTAATATGTTGGTGTTTATATTTACATATACTTAACTGAAGCACTGGCCGTACTCTTTCAAATGCTCCATAGCCAAACTCTAGAAGTGTAACACACTTCCTTTATTGTAGAAAGTTCTGTTGGATGATTCTAAAACTCCTTAAAGCAGGACTCACTCTCCACCTTGCTCACTGTGATACTCTCATGCCCATCACTAAGTCACTATGTGTAGCAGGAACTCAAATGTTTATTTAGTAGATAGATAGATGAATGATATAGAAAAAAGAAAAGAAAAACTGAAGGAAGAATAGTAAACAAAATTTTAAGAAGCTGGTCATATAGTAAAGAGGAGAAAGGAAAAGGTGTCAGGGGTCATGGAAATCAAAGGAAGATCAGTATAGGAAAGCAACCAAGTGGCGAGAGGCGGGAGGGAGGGGAAAGTGCCAGGGAGTGGTATTGGACGCTATATTTTTATATTGTGGACATGTTCAAATATGTAACAACAAATCTCAACACTAAGTACAACTAAATGCACTTAATGACAAAAAAGGTAGGGGAAAAAAGCTGGAGATGTGACTCAGTGGAAGAGCATGCACAAGATTTTAAGTTTGATCCCAGCACTGCAAAATTTTAAAAAAAGTCTCAACATAAGACTAAGAACTACAATCAGTGGATGGCACAGATTAGAGTCAAGTCCCAGCACTCAAGTGAAAGCACCATAAAATATATCACATATACTTGTTGACCAGTGCTCTTTTATTCTACTGTGAAAGCCCCCTGCCAGTAGGTTATTTTCTTATTCACTGTCATATACCCAACACTGAGAACAGGGCCTAAGCCAACTCATTCTTTTCACTTATTTATTCTCATATGTAAAAATGAGATAACTCCATTTCTATAGAAGGTTGCATCCATTTTTTGAAATACCCCATATATCTCTTTGTCCCTCTATATGACCTCTTCCCAATCTTAGAGGTCAATTCTCATTATTATACTCCATAGGGTTCCTCCTGGTCTGGAATAGCCACCTGATACCTACCTGGAAGCCACCTGATACCTTCTGCTGAAGATGGATTGCTACAGGCCAGGGTCTGCCCCACCCCATCACCACCTGCCTTCTCAGGATATGGACTCTGCTCAGAATCTTCTCTTTCCAGTTCCATCAATATGAGGTGCCTGCTCTTAATTCTGACAGACAGGTATGACCCACAAATAAAGCATCTCATGGATATAAATGGATGAGACTGTTCCTTCTTGCTAGGTGTATGAATCCAGAATAGGATTTCTAGTTTTCTTTTTTTTTTTATTCAAGCAATATAGTTACACATAGTAGTTTGGTTCATTTTGACAAAATCATACATGGATGGAATTTGATTCTATGTTCTCCATTCCCTTTATCTTCTTTCTCCCCTATTTTCCTATCTCTACTGATCTTCCTTTGTTTTTTTTTAAATATTTTTTAGTTGTATATGGACACAATACCTCCATCTCATTTATTTATTTTTATTTGGTGCTGAGGATTGAATTCAGTGCCTCACAAGTGCTAGGCAAGTGCTCTATCACTGAGCTACAACTTCAGCCCCTTAAAATGTAATTTTAATTGGTACTTTCTACCTATGCTTAAAGGAAGAATTCCCTGTGGGGCATGTATATATGCATATAGCATGATTTTGTTAAATTCATCCTGCATTTTCTCACCTTTTGCATTCCTCTTCCCTCCCTCTTCTACTCCACTGATCTTCCCTATTTCCTTATGATATCTGATTCCTCCCTCAATTTTTTCGCTTATTTTTCTCTAGTTTCCTCATATGAGGGAAAACATTCAACTCTTGATTCTCTTAGTCTGGCTTACGTCACTTAGTATGATGCTCTCCAATTCCATTAATTTGCTGGCAACTGCCATAATTTCATTCTTCTTTATAGCTAAGCAAAACTCCAGTGTGTGTGTGTGTGTGTGTGTGCGCGCACACACTCAAACATGTATCACATTTCTTACTCCATTTGTCTATTGGGCATCTGGGCTGGTTCCATAATTTAGCTATTGTGAATTGTGCTCCTATAAACATTAATGTGTGTATCACTGTAGGAAGCTGACTTGCCATCTTTTTGATAAACTTCTTGAAATTTTCTTAATTCCCAGTATTGCTCATTCCTCAACATTGAGCTTAAACCCCTTCTTTTTCTTCAGGAAACTCTCCCTGATTCCTGAGATTAAATGTAAACACGATTTTTACTTTAGCAGAAGCGTGTTTGAAGTTTATCATTTTCTTGTAATCAAAAAATGGTAAAGCTCAACTCTCCTTTGTTCCTGTATACAAAGTCATTTCTTTGCCCTCTGACCTCTCATAGCAAGCACCTGCCCCTCTCCTGTGACACATGTTACTATCTACCTTGTATTGTTGATTTACACCCAGGCCTCTCTCTACCTGGAGGGGATTGACCTTCATGCACCACACAGACTTACACAGAATGGGATTCAATGCATGATTTTCACATGAATGAATGGAAAGTCTTGTGCTGGTCCATGTTTTGTGGTTCACAGTCTTACTTAAGAATGTCCCTGAGAAATTTGAGAAATGTAGAAGGGGAGTCATTTGACCCCAGGAGTGGAAATAAGGATGACAAATGAAACATTTATGGAATCAAGAGGACTTAATAGAGCAGGATCTGAAAAGTATCACAAGCTACACCACAGTTGGCTTTTGCATTGAATGACACATCATGAGAGGAACAATAGGGAGAGAGGAAAGGCCAGGTTATAGAAGAGTTGTTTCTATGAATTGTTTGATTAGACAATGGGTTAGAATGGAGTTACTGTACAGACTGTGATGGATGCAGGTCACAAGCATGCTACCCTGGAGGACAAGTCCATGGAGAGATGGCAGAAGAGCAGGCAGAGGAAGAAGCTTTTAAGAGCAAGTGGTGGCTCACTAAATAATGGTACAGGCTCTTCGTTCTGAGGTTCCTTCTCCTCAAAGTAATGACACACCTGCACCTTTCTGGAAATGCTACAACAAGTTACAACATGTGACATGCATATTTGGAGTTAATTATTTTTTTTATCTTAAAGAGACTGTGAAACCCTCTTAAAGTGTTAACATTCAAGGTCAGGACATAAACATATGAAATCATCTAGTGGCAGAAAAAAATTCCCCACTCGGAAATATTGTTGCAGAACTCACCCTATCATTATTCACCCGTGAGACCCTGGTGACATCTGTGTCTTAGTGTCCTTATGTTTAAACTGAGCAATGTGTACACATGGAAACATGTGAAAATATGTGCATAAGTGCATGCAAATCAATGTACATATGCATATACTTGTATGTATATATACACTTTTAAAACAGCATTAATAGGTAATAGGAAAGTCTGCAAAGCACTCTTTCTTTTCATGAAAAATTAGAATGGGCAGGCAATTCATTAGAACTGAAGATTTATGTTTTCTATTTAGCAGAGAACCATGGTCCCAAGTGGTGATATCATTTCCTAGAAAGTGAATATTTGCTCCCCTTCTGTGGTGTAATTTTTCTATGGTTAGTCCATCACATTCCCAATCTTATGAGGTTCAGGGGTGATCAACCACATTCTCAACTCACAGGGTGATCCTGTAATGCAGGAATAGGGACATACATAAATATGCAACATCTGGAACAACAGGGAAGAAACTTCAGCCACAGAGAACCATAACAACTACAGAGGTGAATGCTGAGTGGTAACTGCCCTGCTCAGAAGGAAGAAAATGAGTGAAGCCATCCCACTGGCTGCAGTGCATGCATGATAACAAGAGACAAAACAAGGCAATGAGCAGGACCAGAGTTCTTGGGGGAAAGATAATTCCTCCCTCTTTGGAGGTTTATTGAATTATGAGATGGGGGATGCTGACATGATTAGAGTTATTAGCATGTAGATTCTGAGAACAACCCCAACACAGAGGAAGAGGAAGGAAAATAAAGAGATGCAGAAACATAAGTTCTTTCTAATGTTGCTTGGGCTCCTGATGCAGCTGCACCTGAAGCCTGAAATGTGAACCAATAATTCCCACCTCTTTTACTAAATCCAGTTTAATATCTGTTTCAGTTACTTGCAACCAAGTAGATCCTAAGGACTAAGCAAGTTTACATAGGAAAAGTGGCAGCCAACACTCAAAACCAACTGTGTCTCCTTTTGTAAAATTGAAGTGTTATTTCCACTGTGTCAGTTGTTCTCATTTGGAGGAATGCAGAAGACTTAAGTAAAGGAATAGCTTGCAGGACATTTAAAAACCTACTCATTAAAAACCTACTCATTAACGCATGTGAAAGTCCCTATCCCCAGGGAAACCTAAAGGAAGGGAAGCTGGGTGTTGGAGGTAAGAAGGTTAAAGGAAGAGAATAGAAGCAAATTTATTTTGAGAAAGCTCCCTTAAGTGATGGATATCTCTAGCTATAAATCAACTTTAAATCATGTGCTGTCTTGCTACATTAAGTGCCAAGCGCTCAATTATGATGCAGGAGTGAAACTGCAGTTGAAAGCACTGCCTTCCTCTTTACAAAGCAAATAGCTGCTTTTCCAGCTGCTAACAGTGAGCAAGGCCGTGGAGAAACTTCCCTCCTCAAGGAAATGATTGACTTCTCCAGGTCCCTGGAATGAAATTAATTTTTAGAATTGCAGGAAGTAAGTGCACAACAATCATGCTTTTGAAGAGGGAAATGCACCCATAACTGCTGGAGGGCTACTTTGTCTTCTTACCAGCAGAAATGACAACATCTTCACTGATGTAGAACAGGCAAAGTACTGGGTCTGTCTGCTCTGCACAAATTGCATGTTCCTTGGATGTTTACATAATTTTACATGCACTGTAATGCTGCAGCTACCTTGTTTATAGGTTTCAACATAAAGGAGGAAGCAAAAAACAGTTTTAAATATTACCTACTAAAGAAACCATGGCTTAAAATATGCCTTTAGATTGAAGGTCCAAGGCAAACCTCCATGCATGTCTGTGTCTAAAGCAAGGTGGCAAACAGGGAGAGTGTGAGGACTTAGAAGGGCTTGTGAAGAACACCAAACCAAGCTAGGAAGCCTCATCTGGATCCAGTGGGAAAGGATTCCACGATTGATTATTGATGTCTGTCATGGTCATGGAAGTGGAGAGTGAAAGTTTGAGGGTAACTTCCTTATCCTCTCTGTCCTAAACCAACCACATTTCATAAAGGCATGCCATTCTTTGTTCAACTTACATACTCCCTATAAGCATTCTCAATTATTTTGGAGTTTGGCCATATTTTAAGCCACTAACTGGCTTATTTTGAGACATAACACTGTAATGACCATATTTGTTAACAAGTATCTCTCTACTGACATTCTATGTTAACTTCTATCCCCATTTTTCATCTAAAAATAAGTGAATGTGATCGATGGCGAGCTATGACTTTTACCCCTAGGGAGGAACACTACTTTATTCTGGGAAATCTACTTTATAGAGACTTAAAATTCTTGAAACCAATCCTGCTTCTTCCAATTGTGGTCCTGCATCTTTGTACTGATCACTTGGCCTTCTGAGCTTCAGGTTCATCATCTGTGCCCTGGATAGTGACTATATAGTGATGGTCCACTCAAATGAGACATATAAAAATAATTGGAAAAGCATTATAAAAGTATAAATTCTGGAGAGTTTACAATATAAAGTTGAGAGATAATTTCCAATTACAGAGCCCCAAAGCTCTATGTATTTCTTATAGTTAAGTGAACTTAATTTTACCATGTGGGATGAGGACTATTCAGGTTAGTATTGTTCGGTGACTTACTGGACCCTCCAGCTTGTTACCTGTCGAGCATTGTTGTAACCACTTAGGGGCCTATTGGAGCTCTCTTCACAAGCTCCCTTCTCACCTGTATATCTGGTCTGGGTATCATTCTCATGGTTGGTTCCCAGAGGAACCAACTGAATTAGCAACTGCACCAATGCTGCAAGAAACTGTCTTCTCATAAGGTGTCAGCCAATAGGTATCACACATTTCTAAAAACTGGAAATTAGCATTCAAACTTATTTCCTTCCTTGGATATACTAATTTCTCAGTGCTTTTGTGATATTAATGTGCTCTATATCTCTGAAAAGAGAACAACCTTCATTCTATTTCCCAAACTTTATGATAGTTATTAGCATAATTGATCAAATTGACCCACAGAATAGTTTTGGCACACTGTCTTATAATACAGAATACTCTACAAGCAAACATTTTAATGAGTTCGGGTTAAATCACAAATTTACTTTTCCCTTACACTTGGACCAGGTCAACCTGGTGCCTTTCTGATATGTTACACAATATAGTGCTACATGTAAAAAACTGAAAATCAGTTTCCCACAACTTAAGAAAATTTTTAAGTCTATATTGGGATATCTTTGAATAAAATCCCAGAATGTATGTGCAATCTGGTAATATATTTGTATTTCTCTCTACCCATCAATTGCATCTAAAGCCCCTTTATCTCAGTAAAGCATCTGACCACGATCTGAAATTGCAAAACTGTCCTCAGTCCACCTCAAGCTGGTGCTTATCTTCTTCATCCACTCATCTTATCTTTTCCCCTTTTAAAAGAATGTTCCGCTTACTGCAAACTAAATCCACACAATCCATCTACCCTCACTCCATCAACTCTCCCTCCTACAACCCCACTTCTACAGTGAAGCCCAGGAAAGCAGAAGACCCCTTGGAGGACCAGGAAGGCAGAGGAGCTGTGCTCGCTCATCCTCTAGCCACTGTTTCCTGAAACAGTTTCATTGATTTCATGCAAGTTTAATCTGGTCTCTCTTTACTATTTACAGTTCAACTCTCACTTTCAACCTGTTGTCAGGGACTACATTCCAAGCACACTCACTGGAAAGCCACCTGAACAATTCAGTCCATTCTCTAACAGTAGATAGAGGGGAACGGGAAGAGTTTACCTGAACAGCAGTAAAGATTTAGTTATTGACAGCAAAAGCCATCACAGTGCAAGTGTTACTTCTCAAAATAAGCCAGTTAATTGCCTAAAGTACTGGCCAAAACCCAATATAATTATTTACTTGAGAGTACTAATGAACACTTCCAAAGAATTCGGATTGCTAGTTCAGGTAAGCAATGTATCTATCACCCTTAGATTACCATGACGTCATGGGGGGCCATGGACTTAAAGGAATAGTCTAGACCCCAAACGTGCCCTGGCATGGAACCCCTGATCACAAGGAAGCTGACCTTCCTGGGTCTAAAGTCCACTACCAATATGGCAGTTTGGGTTAAGCATCACAGTTCCCAGGGTAGTTTCCACACTACCCTTCAGCTTTCATTATAAAAAATGTTCCAAACAACAGGGGCGTCTGTAACACAGAGTTCACACAAGCCCAGAGCAAGCTAAAAATACCAGCAAAAAACAGGAAACCAGCACCAGCAGCTCTCCCTTCACATGGGCAAGGACTCACTTCCTGTTGAGTAAATCGAGTGTCCGTACAATCATGGTCACCTTGTTAGAAAGCACACATGAACCAAAACACCCTGTCACAGGCCTTGAGGACACCAATCAAAGGTAGGTACAGAATTTCTATACTAGGGGCTCTTTAGGGTGACAATGGAGATAAATGGGGGTGATCTAGAAAAAAAGGGGGATAGTTACATGATTATCATGAATTTAAGTTCGCATAAGAAAATTGTTGCTAAGAGAGATCCAAGATGGCGGATTAGAGGAAGGCTGCATTCCTACTTGCTCCGTGGATTCCTACTTGCTCGGGATTCAAACAGCAGGAATATGACTCTCAACGAGATTTTATATTCAAAGCACATATAAGGGGTCCCCAGGTGCCGCTCCAGAACCAACTCAGCCAGGCTGGGCTCGGCCTGCCGCGGGCCGCTACCATCCGGGAACGCCAGACCCTGCAGCTGCTTCGGAGCCACCAACCTGGATCTGCGCCAGCCAACAAGTGAGTGCAGGTCCCCAGTAGCGCTTTGGAGTCACTGGCCGCGGCTCCGGCACCAGCCGGCAGCCTCCCAGGCAGAGACCGAGCATCTCAGGCTACCTGGGGCATCCAGAGGCGTCCGGGAAACTCTGGGATCGCGGACTCTGGCGGGGAGATGGAACTACCCCACACCATTTTGGCGGCTTAACTGGCGGAAAAGGCCCATTACCAGCTTCCTGGGGCCTACAGCTGCGTCAGGGGAGCTCCAGCGAGGAAACTCTGGGAACGCAGTCTCTGGTGGGGAGTGGAAACTATTCTGCGCCACTTCCGCAGCTTCCCTGGCGGAGAGTGCCCATCTCAGGCTTCCTGGGCCCTCCAGCCGCACCTGAAGAGGTTGGCCCGAAGCCCCTAGGATCGCTGACTCCGGTAGGGAGGTGGAACTGCTCTGAGTTTGGTGGCTTCCCTGGCAGAGGGGGTCCATTTCCAGCATCCTGGGGCCGCCAGCAGTGTCAGCAGTGTCTGGAGTGATCGGGCAGGGAGCTTTGGGCCTTTGGCGATAGCTTACAGTGTCCCCAGGAGAGAGCAACCACCTGCCACTGCCTGAACCCCCAGCGAGGAGTTCAGGTCAGCCTGGGCTCTCAAGCCCAGTGTCTCCATCACTGAGCACAGTTCTGTGACACCACCCCAACTTGAACTAGTGCCCAGGCCCACACCCAGGCCCGGAGTCTACCACCTTGCTGTATCTAATTGTCTATCAACACTAGGCTGCCTCTGCCCAGAAGCATTGATCATTCCCAACCTGGAGGTAGTGGGACAGCACCTTTCTTGGGTCACCGCTTGATCAAACATCCCTCAAGCAACAGAGGGGAAGATACACGAGCACCATGAGAAAACATGGGAAGAAAGTGTCCCAATTAAACCTAGATGATATATCAAGAGAACCCAAAGACAGCATGGTAGAAGGAATGACAGAAATGGAGTTCAGAATGTTCATAATTAAAGTGATCCGAGAAGAGAATGATGTGACGAGAGAGCAGATTCAGGCTATGAATAATCAGCTAATAGAGCAATTGCAGGAAGCAAAAAATTACTTCAATAAAGAGATAGAAATTCTGAGAAAAAAACAAACAGAAATTCTTGAAGGAAACAAGGAAATGAAGGAAACAATAAACCAAGTTAAAAACTCAATAGAAAGCATAATTAACAGAATAGATCACTTGGAAGACAGAACCTCAGACAATGAAGACAAAATATTTAATCTTGAAAACAAAGTCGAACAAACAGAGAAGATGGTTAGGAATCATGAACGAACCCTCCAAGAAATATGGGACATCATGAAAAGACCAAATTTAAGAGTAATCGGGATTGAGGAAGGCGCAGAGATACAAACCAAGGGTATGAATAATCTATTCAAGGAAATATTATCAGAAAATTTCCCTAATATGATGAATGAGATGGAAAATCAATTACAAGAAGCTTACAGGACACCAAATGCACAGAATTACAACAGATCCACACCAAGGCACATTATAATGAAAATGCCTAACATACAAAACAAAGATAGAATTTTAAAGGCGGCGAGAGAAAAGAATCAGATTACCTACAGGGGGAAACCGATACGTATATCAGCAGATTTATCAGCCCAGACCCTAAAAGCAAGAAGGGCCTGGAACAACATATTTCAAGCTCTGAAAGAAAACGGATGCCAACCAAGAATCTTATACCCAGCAAAACTTACCTTCAGATTTGATGATGAAATAAAATCCTTCCATGATAAACAAAAGCTTAAAGAATTCACAAAGAGAAAGCCTGCCCTACAGAACATTCTCAACAAAATATTCGAAGAGGAAGAAATGAAAAATAACAATCTCAGTCATCATGGGGAGGAACTACCCTAAAGAAAGAGTCAATCAAAGGAGAAACAAAGTTAAGCTAAAAACCCTAAAAAAGCTAAAATGACAGAAAATACAAGTCATATCTCAATAATAACCCTGAATGTAAATGACCTAAACTCATCAATCAAAAGACATAGACTGGCAGACTGGATTAAAAAGAAAGACCCAACAATATGCTGCCTTCAAGAGACTCATCTCATAGAAAAACATGCCCACAGACTAAAGGTGAAAGGTTGGGAAAAAGCATACCATGCACACGGACTGAGTAAAAAAGCTGGGGTTTCCATCCTCATTTCAGACAAAGCAGACTTCAAACCAAAGATAGTCAGAAGGGATAAAGAAGGACATTTCATATTGCTTAAAGGTAGCATAAATCAACAGGACATAACAATCATAAATATTTATGCACCAAACAATGGCGCATCCATGTATGTCAATCACATCCTTCTCAATTTCAGGAATCAAATAGACCAAAACACAATAATACTCGGAGACTTTAACACTCCTCTCTCACCGTTGGACAGATCTTCCAAACAAAAATTGAATAAAGAAACTATAGGACTCAATGACACAATCGCTAATCTGGACTTAACGGACATATATAGAATATTCCATCCATCAAAAAGCGAATACACTTTCTTCTCAGCAGCGCATGGGTCCTTCTCTAAAATAGACCATATGTTATGCCACAAAGCTACTCTTAACAAATACAAAAACATACAGATACTACCTTGTATACTATCAGATCATAATGGAATGAAACTAGATATCAACGAGAAAGTTAGAAACAGAAACTACTCCAAGACCTGGAGATTAAATAATATGCTATTGAATGATACATGGATAACAGAAGACATTAGGGGGGAAATTAAAAGATTCTTAGAGGTCAACGAGAATAAAGATACAACATATCGAAATCTCTGGGATACTATGAAAGCAGTGCTAAGAGGAAAGTTCATTGCAGAGAGTGCATTTAATAAAAGAATGAAAAGTCAACAAATCAATGACCTCACATTACAGCTCAAAGCCCTAGAAAAAGAGGAACAGATCATCACCAAAAGTAGTAGAAGACAGGAAATAATCAAAATCAGAGCTGAAATCAACGAAATTGAAACAAAGGAAACAATTCAAAAAATTGACGAAACAAAAAGTTGGTTCTTTGAAAAAATAAACAAAATTGATAAACCCTTAGCCACGCTAACAAAGAGAAGGAGAGAGAAACTCCAAATTACTAAAATTCACGATGGAAATGGAAATATTACAACAGACACAATTGAAATACAAAACATAATAAGAAGCTACTTTGAAAATTTATACTCCAACAAAATAGAAAACCTGGAAGATATCAAAAGGTTCCTAGAGGCATATGAGCCACCCAAACTGAATCTGGAGGACATACACAACTTAAATAGATCAATTTCAAGCAATGAAATAGAGGAAGTCATCAAAAGCTTACCAACAAAGGAAAGTCTGGGACCAGATGGATTCACAGCCGAGTTCTACAAGACCTTCAAAGAAGAGCTCATTCCAATACTCCTCAAAGTATTTCATGAAATAGAGGAGGAGGGAACCCTTCCAAACTCATTCTATGAAGCTAATATCACCCTGATACCAAAACCAGAGAAGGACACATCAAGGAAAGAAAATTTCAGACCCATATCTCTAATGAACATAGATGCAAAAATTCTCAACAAAATTTTAGCGAATCACATACAAAAGCATATTAAAAAGATAGTGCACCATGATCAAGTGGGTTTCATCCCAGGGATGCAAGGTTGGTTCAACATCCGGAAATCAATCAATGTAATTCACCACATCAACAGACTTAAGGTCAAGAACCACATGATTATTTCAATAGATGCAGAGAAAGCATTTGATAAAATACAGCACCCCTTCATGCTCAAAACACTAGAAAAAATAGGGATAGTGGGGATATTCCTTAACATTGTAAAGGCCATTTATGCCAAGCCCACAGCTAACATCATTCTAAATGGAGAAAAATTGAAAGCATTCCCCCTGAGAACTGGAACAAGGCAGGGATGCCCTCTTTCGCCACTACTATTCAACATTGTTCTTGAAACTAGCCAGAGCAATTAGACAGACCAAAGAAATTAGAGGAATACGAATAGGAAAAGAAGAGATCAAACTATCCCTATTTGCTGATGACATGATTCTCTATCTAGAAGATCCTAAGAATTCCACCAGAAAACTACTGGAACTCATTATCGAATTCAGCAATGTAGCAGGATATAAAATTAATGCTCATAAATCTAATGCATTTTTATTCGTAAGTGATGCATCCTCTGAGAGAGAAATTAGGAAAACTACCCCATTCACAATAACCTCAAAAAAAATAAAATACTTGGGAATCAATCTAACAAAAGATGTGAAAGACCTCTACACTGAGAATTACAGAACACTAAAGAAAGAAGTTAAAGAGCATCTGAGAAGATGGAAAGATCTTCCATGTTCTTGGATAGGCAGAATTAATATTGTCAAAATGGCCATACTTCCAAAAATGCTATACAAATTCAATGCAATTCCAATTAAAATCCCAATGATGGACCTCATAGAAATAGAGCAAGCAATCATGAAATTCATTTGGAGGAATAAGAGACCCAGAATTGCTAAAGCAATCCTTAGCAAGAAGAGCGAAGCAGGGGGTTTCACAATACCAGACCTCCAACTATACTACAGAGCAATAGTGACAAAAACAGCATGGTATTGGTACCAAAATAGGCAGGTAGATCAATGGTACAGAATAGAGGACACAGAGACAAACCCAAATAAGTACAGGTATCTCATACTTGACAAAGGAGGCAAAAACATGCAATGGAGAAAAGACAGCCTCTTCAACAAATGGTGCTGGGAAAACTGGAAATCCATATGCAGCAAAATGAAACTAAACCCATATCTCTCACCCTGTACAAAACTCAACTCAAAGTGGATCAAGGACCTAGAAATCAGACCAGAGACTCTGCACCTAATAGAAGAGAAAATAGGTCCAAATCTTCATCATGTTGGCCTAGGACCAGATTTCCTTAACATGACTCCCAAAGCGCAAGAAATAAAAGCACGAATCAATGATTGGGATAGAGTGAAACTAAAAAGCTTCTTCTCAGCAAAGGAAACAATCAGCAATGTGAAGAGAGAGCCTTCAGAGTGGGAGAAAATCTTTGCCACACACACTTCGGACAGAGCACTAATCTCCAGAATCTACCAAGTACTCAAAAATCTTTACACCACGAACACCAATAACCCAATCAATAAATGGGCCAAGGAAATGAACAGACACTTTACAGAGGAAGATCTACAAGCAATCAACAGATTTATGAAAAAATGTTCAACATCACTCGTTATAAGAGAAATGCAAATCAAAACCACCTTAAGATTTCATCTTACCCCAATTAGAATGTCTTTTATTAAGAACACAGGCAACAACAGGTGTTGGCGAGGATGTGGGGAAAAGGGTACACTCATACATTGCTGGTGGGAGTGCAAGTTGGTGCAGCCACTCTGGAAAGCAGTGTGGAGATTCCTTAGAAAACTTGGAATGGATCCACCATTTGACCCTGCTATCCCACTCCTTGGCTTATACCCAAAGGACTTAAAATCAGATTGCCTCAGTGATGCAGCCACATCAATGTTCATAGCTGCTCAATTCACAATAGCTAGATTATGGAATCAACCTAGATGCCCTTCAGTAGATGAATGGATAAAGAAACTGTGGTATATATACACAATGGAATATTATTCAGCCATAAAGAAGAATAAAATTATGGTATTTGTAGGTAAATGGATGATGTTGGAAACTGTTATGCTAAGTGAGATCAGCCAATCCCAAAAATCCAAAAGTCGAATGGTCTCTCTGATAAATGAATGATGATGATTAATATGGGGGGGAAAGATGGCAAGAATGGAGGAAAGATAGCTAGCATAGAGGGAAGGGAGGGGTGGGGGCGGGTGGGGGGTAAAATTAATAACAGAATGTGTGACAGATACCATTGCCCTGTGTACATGCATGAACGCACAGATGGTGTGACTCTACTTTGTGTACAACCAGTGAAATAATAGCTGTACTCCATTTGTGTTCAATGTATCAATAAGTAAATTAAAAAAAAAGAAAAAAAATGAAAATTGTTGCTAGATTAAATAATTTCTTAAAGGGCAAAATTTGGTGCAAAGGAAAGAAATTGTGGAAAGGTGACATTTCCTGAGCCTCCCCTTCATTCTGTCATTTAGAAACAGGCCTCCTCACTGGGGAGATGGAGGACCAAACAGGTTACGATAGAAAAAGGAGTTTAATAAACAAGGAACAGCATGCTGTACTCAGGGAAACAAAAAAGGGGGTGGCCGCAGGACTACTTTAACCTATATCCAGAAGAGACAGATACCTTAAAATTCTGTTAGAGAGATGTATTATAAAATGAAAGCACAGTACTCTCCCTGTTGCCTTCTGAAAGAGACAGTTCATACAACATAGGAAAGCAGAGTGTCTGTCCTTAAATAATAATGGACTGGATTGATACATCCCTTGCTTACATTCAAATCTCTTTTATAGAGTTGAACTGGAAACAAAAGCTCTTCCACTGTCACCACTCAACCAAAGGCAAGACTTTTAATCTCTCTTAATGTCTATGATTCTTAGTTTCCTTATCCTTTTTTTTTTTTGGCAGTGCTGGGGATTTGAACCCAGGGCCTTGCACTTAGGAGGCAAGCACTCTACCAACTGAGTTACATCCCCAGTCCTACTTATCCTTATTCTTAGTCTCCTTATGGGAGACTCAGTCAAACTGAAATACAGGCATCCACTGTAAAACGATGTTTGGTCAAAGATGTTCAACTTGTAAAATGACAGTCCTGTAGGATTTCGGCCTCTAGTGACATTGTAACCATCTTGGTTTGTGTAAACACACTCCCTGATGCTTACACAAAGATGAAGCTGTCTCACTCTGCCTTTCTCAGAACACAGCCCTGTTGTTAAGAGCTGCACGAATGTATCACCCAGGTCCCCAGTAGCTGTAAAATAATACCATTTCATAGTGTGGATCAGCACTCTTAGTATTTTGAGTCATTGCTAAATGGTCAACCTCTGAGTTTGGGTCTCAGCTTTGTTAGTGCAGATGTACAAATAATTAATTAATTCCTCTAGGTTTTACCTCCTTAATCTATAAAATACGGATAATCATAATACACCCTACAAATTTGGGGACAGATTGAATGATAGAAAATATTTAAGGAATTTAGTTTCCAGCACCTACTTCCAGCCTCAGTAGGTAGAAGGGGTTATCAATATTGCATTTTTTAAGGTTCATGCAGCATCTATCATAACTTCTGGTGCATAGCACTCAGTGAACAGATGCTAAGCTATGTACGACCCAATCCTATGGTCCCTTTATTTCCAGATAAATTTCCCTTTATTTCCAGATAAATTTCCCTTGAATATTTAAGATCATTGACTTTTAATCATTAACCTTCCTTTAAATTCTTAGGACTGGTTCTGCTCAGAGATTGTTCATTCAGCACTTGATGTAGCACTTGGAAGTGATTGACACTTCTCTACACACTTTAAAATGCAAACACAGCATTTCTACAACCCTACAAATTAGATTATCTTCCCACTTGTGAGAATGAGGTGGGAAAACTGAGGCACAGCAAGGATAAGTGACACGCCCCAGAGCATGTTCCAGAGGGTGGCACGTGCCAGGCTTGGATGCAGACGCAGGCAGCCTGGCAGAGGACCTGCATTCTCACCAAGCCTTGCTGCCAGCCACTGCCCTGCCTTTCCTGAGGGCTTCGTGGGTCTCCTGACCATCCCCCCCCAGCAGTTCAAGTGGATTTCCTCATTCACACTGTGATAATTCCAACCCTGCTGCCCTCCCAGCACTTCCTAACCCATCAGGTGACCCCTCCCAGGTCCTATGTGGACCTGAATCTGAGACACCTGTCAAGGCTTCTCACTCTTTTCTCCTCGTATTGTTCTTAGTTTTTCCTTCCAATGAGTACTCAGATTTCTCCTGTCTTGTCTCCTACACTTGCAAGCAAAGAGGATCTGGGGCATGTCCTCACTTCTTGCAGGTAGGACTCCACCTCCTTCTGCCCTGCAGGAAACTGTAGTTACCAGAAGAGCAGGATTTATAGTTTCTGGTGCACTTTTTCTCATGGTCACCTAAGACAGAGACTTCTTGTGAGTTGAAACAGTAGAATGGGAGGAATCTATCTGACCTGGCAAGCAAATGTGGAAACAGACCCACCACTCTTATTTGGCATAAGTTAGTTTAGAGCGACACCTGGTGGCTATATCTCCAAAAGCTTCACAAATCCTGCACTTCCAGGGAAATTGTGTTCCTTAAGGAAAAGGTGTGTTGACCTTCCAAACATAGCTCAGAATTGAGCCACCTACAAAGACATCAGGAAGGATCAGCTGAGTCAGACAAGCAGAAACTCCTGGACACTCAACAGGCGATACAGTATGGAGCACTGCCTAAGGAGGGAAGATCATGGGTACCAAGGACTGAGCCAGAGTCCCATGCCCATATTCTGGTTCCTGCTGTTAATCTCTGGAGAACAGGAAGCCCTACTGTCTCTGGTTATCACTTCCCTAACACATTTTTAATGATGAGGTCAACTTGACCTTGAGGTTCTTTATTATCCTATCAAGTTGTGTATCATCTGCAAATAAACACAAAATTAACACCAAAATTCCAGTGCAAAGATGTTCCAATATCCCACTTAAACACCATCTCTCTTTTACAAACACACAATGACATGGATCACAATGAAGAGGCTAAAAGCTCTCTCATCATAGCAGTAACAACAAAATCACTCAAAAGAAATGACAGCAGCCAACTTATTTCTCTAAGTATCACCTCATGCTGTCACATGCAGAAATGGAGGAGGAATTTACACCTTCTTCCAGGTCAGCAGCTGCACCTTCTGCCCCAGGAGGTCTCTGAGGAAGGAAGGGGGAGATGACACAAAGCCCCCATAGGGACAGCCACTATAGCTGGGGGGCATCAATATGGGATCACAAACCTGCCCATCCTGTAAGACTTCAATGACCTTCCCTCTCCTCACTGCCCTACCTGCCTACCTCCCCACCTGCAGAAGCACTTTTGTAACAAGTGGAGCCCAAGGACAATTGGCTCAAGGGCAAGGCTGACCTCCCCCCCTACATGTCTCTACATCTTCACTGGCCCCTAAACTTGAATTAGGCTCAAACCTGGGAGGGATAAAGCCAAAGACAGTGAAATATGGGAGCTCTGACGTTAGACTGGATGAATGTGTTCCATTCCTGGAAAATGAGACTGTTTACTGTCACTGAGAGTGACATCAGAAGCTACGGGACATACCCAAGTTACAATCAGGGCTCAGAAAGGAGGCATTTGATGGTGATGGAGGAAAGAATGAAGTCATTTTCTGCTGAAGACTTCCCAATCCAGTTCATTCAGGAAATCATGCTTACTGTTTTGTACCACACAGAATGCCTATTTTGAAAGATGAGTAAGCAAAGAAAATAATCAGGCACAGAAACTCTGAAAGAACGGAGGAGATGTGGAATACAAGACATGGCCATGGAAATCATACATGTTTTCCCTTATTAGAAAAATTGAAGAAAATATCAATAATCTGAAACAGGAAATAAATTACCTGACCCAATGAAAAGAAAATTAAAAGAGAAAAGGAACGGTGCTATGGCACAAACCCTACAAATGGTGAGGATCTGCACCAAGCAGTACTGGCATTCATGAAAAATAAGCAGTCAGTGAGGAGGAGGGTGGGCTTCAGAAATCACAAGGACTCACAGGTCCTTGGATGCGCTTTGTCCCAAGTCTGCTTCTGCAGCTGGGTCAGGTAGGCAGGTTGGCAATTAAAACTTAAAACAACATTAAAATAAAGATCAGTAAAGAAAATCTAAAGGTTCAGCAGGGAGGAGGTAAGAGAAGACAATTGTGTGAATAATTACTTTTCCTGGAAAAAAAAATGACAAAAGAAAAATGTATTCAAACTTATGTTGAAAGAGAATCATTCAGAAATGAAGGTAAGAGGCTACTTGAACTTCCAGCAGGTTTCTTACATTCCAGGAAGATAAAACAGTGATTGCCACAAACATTCTGATTCAATTGCTACACCTTAGCATTCAAAGTTTCTTACAATCATAAAGTGTAGAAAGAAATGGTTACTGAAACAGAAACACAGAATGTATTAGGCCTTGACTTCTCAGACAGTTTAGTTGCATGGAGATAACAGAACTATGCCTAGTTTGGACAGAGAATTATATAGTTTTTAAATGTTGAATTTGACAAATGAAAAATACACATTTATTTTCTCTGCACTTGTCCCCTGAACTCCAATTTTCTACTAGTGCTTACACTCTATCTCCACACAATTATCCAATCAACACAGCAAAATTTGCAAAACCAAAATCCTGATGTTACCCCTGGAACCTAAGGTCTTAGTTTCTCAATTTAAGTTATTAAAAACATATTTTCAGGTTACTAAGGAAAAAAAAAATAAAGGTGGGTAGGGTGGGGAGAGAAACAAAAGAAAAACCCAAAGGAGAGTCACCTTGGACACCTCTCTTTCTTGCTACTAATCCCGACATCAGGACTATTTGCAAATCTCACTGGCTGTACCGGGGAAGGAACCTTGGGATCCCACTTGACCCGTGATCATCTGCGGGCCATCACCCTTTTCACATCTGCCTTTTCTTAGCAGGATTGATAAAACAGCTTCCTAATTGTCTCTCTGCTTTCGTCCCTGCCCCTCATTGCCTATTTTCAGGGGTTTCTCTGTTCTATCATCTAACTCAGGATGTTTATTAGCTCAAGTGGCCAACAGTGGTGGCAGGGAGGTTGCAGGGTATCCGAAGCGACTGCTTAGGGTGCATATCTGAAGTCTCTGTTGATCTTAATACGGAGTCGGGCACACAAATGCCAACAACTGCCAATTACTAATCCAGTCCCAGTCTTTTGGGATTAGTGTATGGAAGCTTCCATCTGGCTGCCTGGACTGCTGTAGGGACAGCTGTCTACTTCCTGCAATGCTGACTTACAGCCGCTGCCTCCCTGGGTATTACAGAATCTCAGGAGACGGGCTCCCTGGACAAGGAGCTGCATGTTGAGGTCAGACTCGAGCTTTCACACATCTGGCCTCATCCACTCTCAAGAATCTAATGTAGGCAGAGCAGGTGCTAAGTAACATTGTTCAGTGATTGAATATCATTCAATTTCTATAAAATCCCCCAATTCATGAAACTAAACAACATGGTTCAAAAATAGGAATGTACAAGATGGAAATATGGATAGAAGGAGGAGGATTACACACTACTATATTTAAGTAAAATAAAGAAAATTTGAAATAAAAATAAACTAACTATAACCAAAGTTAGGTATTCAAGTGACCAACATGCTATTTATAAAAGTGTTGATAAAAGGGGATTGCTTTATAAAATGAAGTTTACAATCTACAACAAACATACCAGTGCCATTGATCTATCTTTGTCACTGGAGGATACAGTACTGGCACCCATAAATTCACATCTGTAGACAGTGGTGGAGAAATTGACAAAACAGGAAGAAACTAATTTATCTCTTATAAAACTTGACATTTCCAGTGGGCAAAAATGAATTATGATAATTAAGGGGACCTTTAACAGCAGAGCAGATACACCACAAAGAGAATACACGCTTTCACACCACAATAGTGTTTTTAAAATTATGACCACATATAGCACCAAGGAAAACTTCATTAAAAACAAAATTATTAAGTAGGAGGAATGCTGACTTGATTTTCTAATCTCCACAATGAAATAAAGAAAAGTGAAACAGTGAAGACGGTCACAGCAACTCATCAAAACAGTGAAAACGGTCACAGCAGTTTTACCAGCAACTCATCAAATGTAACAGAACAAACTGATGAAAAACGTGAACCTCTCTCCTAGGAGCCTTCATGTCACAAAGGAAATCAAAATCTCAAGTACAGACTTTGCTTCTAGCAATGTGGTGGACTAGATTCTTTAATGAGACCTGGATAAATTACAACACATACTTGTTACTTCATTACTAAGCGCTCAAGAAAACAAAAGCATATAAACAGCAATGGTGAGCTGAGGCAGAGCACCAACCAAAACTAAAGTTCAGGCTGCCCTCCAGGCAGTGCAGACAGGGGAGGGCAGATGGGATCCTCGGGCTCTTGTGAAGGACTGAGGCTGGACTTGGCCTCCCACATCAAGCCAGGAACCTCCAGGGGCTACACCCTGCTGTGTCTACAAAGGGAACCTCAGGGAATCCTGGCTCCAAGCTTCTCCAAGCGCAGTTTGAGAACTGTAATTCAGCCTGCCCTCACCTGAGTTGGAGGTGGAGTGGATAACAACCACCTGGTCAGAGAAAGCTCAAGCCAAGAAAATCAAGCAGTGCCTCCTTGATAGAGCCCCCTGGTGCCAGCAGAAGGTATTGCAAGAACACCAGGGCGATATGCACCCCTAACTTAGGTCCTCTGCTGTTCTGTAAGTTCAACCTCAAATGAGCTCGTGAAAAATAAGTCAAAACACAACTAATTAAACAAACACAGGAGGAAATAAGAAATTATATGTAAAAGAGAATTTAGACCCCAGGGACACTTCATATATTGGAATTATCAGGCAGAAAAGATTAATCTTTAAACACTAATATTTCAAAACTAAGAGAAGAAATCAAAATGAGGAGGAAACCCTCAATTTAGGAGGAAGATTCTCTGAATAGAGTGGGAAACTGGGACAAGGGGATGAGACATAGGCATCTTGACATATGTGTATTGTTTCCTCTATTTGCTCATTGTTATGCACCATGGCACACATTAAATATCACAAATAAGCTTTTTCCAAATATTACATGAAATATAATTTAAATATTTTAAAACCATATAAGAACTTTGGTGAACATTGATATTTGGTTTTGTTTCCTCCTAAAATGGTCCTTAAAATATTTTGAAAGGTGTGAATTAATGAACTTGAACAAAGAAGATACGTCAGATGACAAAGCAAGATTGATAGAGCAGGGAGGAAGCTGCTGGAAACACTCCTTTGTAAGGACCCAATCCCTGCTTTCCCTTCAGTCCCTCCTCCAACATACCTTCTCACTCAGGTGAGGTCCAAGTGTCAGAACATCTTCCCTCCAGTAGCTGTAGCCTCTTTATTTTCCTACATATTCAAGCAAGTATCCATCCCTTCCTCCCTCCTGGCAGAGGATTCGAGGTTTATTCTCTGGAAAGGTAAACAGAAGTTCCCTAAACACCAGTTATGATTAAAAGCAGCAGTTTCATAATGCCAACCCAAGAATAAAATACTAGCCTATCAACTGGGATAAATCACAAGAAATCTACAGCTGGATACTTGGAGTATAAGTGCATTCCAATCAAAGGAAAGACTTAAAAATCAGTCTAAGAGAAGAGATGGATTTACTGCAAAGAGTAACAATTAGACCATCAACTGTTTCATACAAGAAAAAAAAAAAGAAAGTTAAAGAGTAAATATCGGTCTACAAATATGTGCCCAATTCAACTACACACAATGTTTTCAGGAAATATTCTTATGAGCTTGCCACCTCTTGTTATGGTTTAAATATGAGATATGCCCCCAAAGGTCCTATGTTAATGCAGAAATTTTAGGAGATGAAACATTTAGATCTGAGAACTATAACCTAATCTGTCCATCCTAATTTGAATGAACTGGGTTGTAAGTGTACATAGGTGGAATATGACGGAGGAGGTGGGTCACGTAGGGTGTACCCTGGAAGGACTCATCTTTCCTGTGCCTCTCCTACCAATCTCCATTTTCTGGTCAGCCATGAACAGAGCAGCTTTCCTCCACCATGTCCTTTCTCCATTATGCGCTGCTTTACCTTGGGCCCAGAGCAATGGAATCAGCCATCTATGGACTGAGACCTCTGGCACCCTCAGCCCCAAATTAGCTTTTCCTCCTATAAGTTGTTCTTCTTATTTTAGTCACAGTGACATAAAAGCTGACTTACACACCAGGAAAACCTTAAAGAATTTTAGAAGGATATATAACGTGATCATGAAAAATTGAAAAATGACCTAGAAAAAAGTAATAAAACTTTAAAAAGGGACCACAAATTTGATGATTGTGAAAATTAATATAAATGTTGTAAAAAATAATAATGCCAATGTGTGGACTTTGATAGCTAGATTGTGGAACTAAACTAGAAGGCCTTCAACAGATGAATGGATAGAAAAACTGTGGTATATGTACACAATAGAATATTATTTAGTCATAAAGAATAATATTATGGCATTTGCAGATAAATGGATGGAATTGGAGAATATCATGCTAAGTGAAATAAGCCAAGCCCAAAACAACAAAGGCTGAATGTTTTCCCTGATAAGTGAATGATGATATATAATAGGGTTGGGGGGTGGGGGTGAGAGAAGAATGGAGGAACTGTAGATTACAAAGAGGGAAATGAGAGGGAGAGGGGGAGGGGGCGGGGGTATGAAAAACGGTGGACTGAGACAGACATCATTACCATATGTACATGTATGATTATACAAATGGTATGAATCTATGACATGCACAACCATAGAAACAAAAAGTTGTACCCCATTTGTGTACACTGAATCAAAATGCAGTCTGTAAAAATAAAAAACAAATATAAATAAATAAATAGTTATAAATACTGCACAAAATTACTGGGGCTTGAAAGGATAGTGCTTGGAAATAAAGTGTTCCAGGGCCCTGAAAGTTCTTGATAGAGGGTAAAAAGCTGGTTCACTCTGGACTTTTCTTTATGAATCCACGGCCCTCTATTCACTTCTATCTTCTGTATTTCACTTCTGTTTTTCTCTCTTTTGTTCTGCTCAGTGGGTATTGCTCTTTCTTTGCCCTTGCATGAAAATCCTTATAATCTGCAGACTCCTATTATTACTGGTTACTTATAACCAGAAGTCAGGCAATTTAAGACACAAGACAGTCTCAGATGAGCAACAATCGGTTGCCAATCCCCTGTATTTATAAACATGTTCATCTACATTGCAAGTGAATTTTCTTTCCCTTTACCCACACTTGATCCAGCTATCGGCAGACTTGGTTTTGGGCTGTAAGAGTCACCAGCTGGTTATCTTTCTTTCTGTTCCTTCTTTTTTCCAGGTTATCAATAGTGACTTCTGAGTATTGAGACCCAAAGAGCTCTCCTCCATCTTGGCTCTCAGAAAACTGGCAGCCAGGCCCTTCAGGAAGGACAGTAGAATTTCCTGTCCTTTGGAGAGCTTTGGAGAGGAATGACCTAAAGATAATGACATTTAGGGAAATCCAAACACACTGTGGTCTAGATCACCTCTGTAAAGTCCACTGTGGATGAGCCCCAGACTTAGGCTCAGAGCTTCCTCTGGATTTCACATGCTCTACAATCAGTAAAAACAACTAAGGGTCCTAAACAGGATCCTCTTTAGAAAGTTCAAGCCCCAAATATAAAATATGGCTGACAGGAAGCACAAGTCAAGAAATAACAGCTTCTGAAATATGACTTTGGAATCAGAATTCAGACTTTTCTATTACCTTTGTGATTTTGCAGAAGTTATTAAAAAAATTGGACATCTCAGCTTCCTCAAATTAAAATGACACAAATTTTCATCCTTAGTTCATGGGTCACTATGATTAAATTAGAAAATATGTGAAAGTGCTTAGGTAATGACCATACATATAACATACTAGTTACTGTTTCATTACCAATGACTGATAGTTACCTTTTTATATCATTATCTTTATTACCTATTAGAATCTCCTATAGAAATCCTCTCACTCACCCCTACCTTGTCTTAAAGTCCCAAAGAATTAGCATAAGTATAGATGCAGATGTTCTGGATGGACCTCAGTAATTCAAGCATTTCTGTTTATTACCCTGAATTTATCCCTCTTCATGATACCCTTGCCATTTCCCTTTTGTATCCTCTGCATATTTTAAGACTAACCTCAGTTGATAGCTTTTGTAATGATTTTGTCTGTGACCACTTTGTCTTCTGGAATCTCTTCACATCTCCAATTAATAGTTTCATACTGAATCATTTTGTCACATACGTTTGCATAATCATTCTTCTATCACAACTAGATGACAGACCATCACTATGTTGTATCCCCTAAATTCTCTCTTCCCCTTCCTTCCTAAACACACACACTCACACACACACAAACACACACACCCTTATAAAACATCTGCTCTTGCACGGGTATTTCAAATCACTCTCATGAATAGATTGATTCAGTATATTAATTTATTAATTTTTTTTCTTTTTTCTACCCTGCCTCTCCAAATTTTGGTCTCCATTATAGTATATGAGCCAAACATAAAGATAATGGTTTTCTTAGTACAAGAGAGGAGTTTTAATTTATTTACCAATTTTTTTTTCCTGGCCAGGCCATGACAGTGTTAATTATTTCCCTGATCTTCTAACCTGTACTGAGGATGGACTGCATGAGAAGGCAGTGGAGGCCTGGAATCACCTGGATGGAGCTCAGCTCTGGATGTGGCTGGATTGATAACTCACACCATGCACAGGGCTCCTGGAATTGCATTTCTCCCCCATGTGCCCTGTGAGGCCAGTTGAGGCATCTGAATTTCTTCGGTTCTCTACAATTAATAGTCCTTCTGGTCCAGGGTGTGTAATACTAATGCTCCCTGGGTGGCTGCCCTGGATCTCAGTCAATTCTCACAGTGCATTACCCCAGGTAGGGGAGAAAGTACATCCTGGAAGTTCATGAGCAGAGCAGTGGTGTCAGCTTCAGGAGAGGCTTCAGGGCAGAGCAGAAGCTGGTGCACTTGTGAAAGGACTATAGGAGATGTCACAGGGCAAGAAAGAAAGCAGGAGCTCTTACTTTTAATAAACTATGTATATTGTGGCTGCTGTTCCTTTTTCCCCACAACATTAGAGCTAATTTTATTTAGGCATTGGTCATTTCCCCTGTTTCCAAGTTTAGAGTGATGATTAATGAAAGAGGCAGAAAGTACAAATGGCCATGGAGCCAACTCACCAACCTCCCTTCCTGGTACTAAGTGTCTCCTTCACAGTATCAAGGCAGGGAGGGAGGAGGAGCTGGTTTTATTGTGGCTCAGGAATGGTGAGGTCAACAGATCAGAAGACAATGTCCATTGGAACAGCCCTTTGTTTACAGACCCCAAGAGCAGGGAGCACAGGACACCACAGAGAGCCACCTGGGGAACACCAGGGATGGTCAGGAGACAGGGAGAGATCGATTGTAAAGCTAGGTCGAGTCTTGAGTTTAGTTTTCACAGGAGGAGAATGGGTGAGGTAGGGTGAGTAAGCAGAAAGGGTTTAAGATTGGTCACTTTGAACAGTTTCCACGTGCTCTGGGGCCCAGGTCCTGTCCCCATCACCTGGTCCTGGGTGGTCAGGGCAGGTGGATTGTAAGGACAGTTGTTCTTTGAGACATGTTCTCTCTTTCTCACCACTAGATGGCATCCAGAGGAGGGCACTGATCTCAGGAAAAGCTAGTAGAAATATGTGTAAGGCAAAGGAGAGGCCTTGATACAGAAGTGGTGGCAGCTCACAATGGATTAGCCTTGGCAGAGTGGGTGATGCAGAAAGGCGGGGGGGGGGGTCAGTTATAAGGATGCGCATATAGAATTTAATGCAATCAGAAGTTCCAAGTTTTTCACAAAAATTAAATATGCTCTTACCGTATAATCCAGCAATCACACTGCTTGGTATTTACTCGAATGATGTGAAAATTTGTGAACACACAAAAACCTGTACATGGATGTTTATAACAGCTTTATTCAAGCTTGGCAGCAACCCAGATGCTTTCCAGTAAGTGAGTGGATAAATTAACTTGATACTTCCATGCAGTGGAATAGCATTCAGTGCTAAAAAGAAATGAGCTGATGAGCCATTGAAAGACATGGAGAAATGACATCAGCAGGAAGGCTTACTACAGGTCCCTAGAATGCTTCCCTTCAGAACACAAAGCAAACCTAAAGTAAAAATGGGAAAACAACTGCCATGTCACTGGAATGTTTGAGGCAGAGCACCAGACTGCAGCGGGGATCTGGAAGAGATGTCCCCACCACACAGAGACCCTCAATGGCCTAAAAAAGAAGGGAACTAAGGACACAGCACCTATAATCCTGGTTGGTTAAATCAGATCAACCCTAAACCAAGGAGAATCAGGAGATCTCTGGAAGTCACCATGAATGTCATAGACACCTGAAGTATTTACAGGAACCTGCAACCTTCACAGGCCCCAGACAAATTCAGGAAATGGTCAGGGAATCCATCTTACTGCGTTGCCCAAGAGAAAGATCCCAGCCTATGTTCCCTCTCTACCCAGGACCTGGAATCTTGAGATTCCACACATGCCGCGTTCTATGAACCACCTAGGAGATTCCCTCAGCAGCTTGGTCAATGCAGCCATGTGCACCAGCTGGGAGGCCCACCCTACTCCTATGGTCCTATGAAGCCAATAAATAGACATAATAAATAATATTAACAGAGTGAGGACTAAGAACCAGATGGTGATCTTAAAGGGTGTAGATAAAGCATTTGATAAAATTCAACATTTCTTCAAGATAAAAACCTGTTAAAAATGAGGTGTAGAGGGAATGTGCCTTAACACAGTAAAGGGTGAATATCAAAACCCACAGCCAACACCACCCTGCACAAGGAAAAGCTGAAATGTCATCCTTTTACATGAAGAATGGCACACATTTTTAGCACTCTTCTTGAATATAATGCAAGAGGTCTGAGACAAAACAATAAAGCAAGAAATAAAGGACATCGAAATTAGAAAAGAAGTCGTCAAATTTTCCTATCTGTATGCGAGATGATATCATATATATATAAACCTAGAGTCCACATTAGAACCGAAAAAAATGCAATAAAATTTTACTATACTAAAGCAACATATAAAAATCAGGAGCATTGCCACTGTCAGTTATCTGAAGTAGAAAACAAAACATCAATCCAATGTGCGATACCTACACACACACACACACAAAGCAGGAATGATTTTGGCCAATGAGGTGAAAGATCTCTAAAATGAAAATTATAAACGTTGGTGAAAAAAATCAAAGAGGACACGATGTAGAAAGACATCCTATACTCATGGTTTGGAAGAATCAATATTGTTAATATGACCATACTATTCAGGGTAATCAAATTAAAAGCAATTCCTATCATATTATCCATGAAATTCTTCGCAGAATTACAGAAATCAATCCTCAAATACCTATGGGCTCACACAAAATAAAAAACAACTAAAATTATCAAAGCCATTTTTTTAAACATATTCACTACTGAATTATAGTGATTCATAACAGAGGGGCTCATTTTGACATAATCACACATGCATGGAATACAACTCATTCCACTTTTGTCCCCAGGACCTGTTCTCTCCCCAGTTCTCCCCATCTCTCCCTCCTCTACTCCACTAGTCCTCCCCTGTCAATTTACTGTTTTTATAAATTTGTATTTCATAAGTATATAAAGTATAAAACTCATACTTTATAGGTTTTTATAAATGTGTACCGTATAGATACATGTAATGGTAGAATTCACCATGGTATAGTCACACATGCACACAGCATAAATTGGCCCATGTCATTCCACTGTTCCTCTCCTTTCCAATCCCTCTTCCTTCACCCTCAACCCCCTTCTCCACTGCACTGACCTCCCTTCCATTTTTATTGTATTCCACCTCCCCTTTCTCTTATTTTGCTCCAGTTTCTATATATGAGTGAATATATTCAACCCTTGACTTTGGGTCCAGCTTAAGCCATCTTAAACAAGAAGAACAAAGCAGGAGGAATTATACTACCTGACTTCAAAATATACTGCAAAGTTGTAACAATCAAAACAGCATGGCATTGACACAAACAGGCACACAGAGCAACAGAACTACAAGAGAGAGCCTGGAAGTAAAACCAAGCATCTGAAGACAACTGAAATTTGATAATGGTGCTTAAAAACATGCAGTGGAGAAAGGACAGTCTTTTCAATCAATGGTGCTGTGAACATTGGATATATGCATGGAGGAGAATAAAACTATATCCCTATCTCAAACCAGTTATATGCATCGACTCAAAGTTGGTTGAAGACTTAAACGTAAAGGCCTGAAACTATGAAATTACTATAAGAAAAGAGAGAAAATGTTTCAGAGCACTGGAATGGACAAGAATTATTTAGACAAGATCCCACTGGCCCAAAAATAAAGTAGACAAATGGGATCCCACTGGCCCAGGAATAAAATAGACAAATGGGATTCCATCAAACTAAAAAGATTCTGATTTTAGGAAAAAGACACAATCAGCAAAGTGTGGAGATAACTTACAAACTGGGAGAAAACATTTTCAAATGATAGATCTGATAAGGAGTTGATATCCAGACTAAGGAACTCCAAAACTCAACAACAGCAAAAAACAAAACAAACAAAAAACAAAATTAAGCCAATCTAAATAGATATAAATAGATATATATATAGATATATATAGATCTAAATAGATATTTCCTAGAAAAAGACCTACAGATAGATGGCTGTCAAGTATGTGAAATAACACTCATTATCACTAATTATCAGGGGAAGGCAAGTCAAAATCACAATGAGCTATCACCTCAGCCAGAATCAATGGCTGCTATCAAAATGACTACAGATATCATGTGCTGGTGAGGGTGGGGAGAACGTGGGACCCCTGCACACTGCTGGTGGGAAGAGAGATTAATACAACCATTATGGTAATCTGTATTGAAGTGCCTCAGAAAATTTAAAACAGATCTACCATATGATTCAGCAACCCCAATACTGGCTATATATCCAAAGGAAATAAAATCAGCATGTCAAAGAGACAACTGTACTCCACATGCCTTTCAGAACTATTGACAGTAGCCAGGAAATGAAAGCAACATAAGTGTTCATCAGCTGCCTAGTAGATGAAGAAAATGTAGTACAAACACTCACAGGAATACCATTCAGCCATAAGAAGCCATTTCTATGTGGACATTTCTGACATTCATGTTGCCTGACAAGATGGATAGAATGAGAATGATTATATTAAGCAAAATAAGCCAGACACAGAAAGAAAATACTGCCTGATCTTATTCCTATGAGGAATGTTTTTAAAAAATTATCATATAGAAGTTCAAAGAAGAATGGTGGTTAACCAGAGGCTGGGTGAGTGGGGGTTAGGGAAGCATGAGGAGAGGTTGGTTAATGGTTACTAACTCACTGATGGGTGTAAGAGGTTCTGTTGTGCTGTTACACTTAGGGTGGGTATAGGTGACAATAACTAACAACTCAAAAAAACTAGAAAACAGAATGTTGAATGTTTTCTTAATAAAGAAATAGCCAATGACTGAGTAGAGAGCTATAGTTAACCTGAATTAAATGTTACACACGGGTACATGTATCAAGACATCACATGGTACCCCATAAATATGTATGATTTTTATGTCTTTAAGGTATTAGTTAAAAATAAATTTTACAACTTAAATTCAATGCAAAAAAACTATTTCAATGGGCAAATAGTTTCTCAAAAGAAGATATATGACCAAGTATATAAAAAAGGATCAACATGAATCATCAGAGGAATACAAATCAACATGAAAACCTCACCTCACCCTGTTTACAGTGGAGATAATCAGAAGGATGAAAAAAATAACATTGGAAACTATGCATAGCATGGGGAAATCTTATAAACCATTGGTCAGAATTTCAATTCATACAGACTTTGTGAAAAACAATATGAAGGTAACACAAAACCTATGAATAGAACTTCTATGTGATCTGGCTATCCCACTGCTGCATGTATATCCAAAGGAAAGAAAATCTGAAGCATAGAGATCCCTGCCCTCCTGTGTCTACTGCAGCTCTATTCACATCAGCCAAGGCATGAAATCAACTGAGGTTTCCACCGACAGGTGAATGGATAAACAAAATGCATTCTGTATGGTGTGTGTGTGATTTAGCTATAAAATAATTAAATCTAGTAAAGATGGATGAACTAAGGACATAAGCCAGAACTGAAGGACTAATATTTCACATCCTCATTCATATGAAGAAGATAAGTCTTGAAGTTCTCAGAGTACAGAATAGAGTAATATTCACCGAAGTGTAGAAGGGTGGGGGAAAGAGGAAAAGGAGGAGCTTGGATGATAGGTCCCAAAACACAATTATGTAGTTGAATAAGTTCTAATGGTCTACCTCACAGTAGGGTCCCTGTATTTCACAACAATCTGAGCCGTACTACATAAACAACAAGAGTAATATGAAGTTTCCCAACATAAAGAAGTGAAATATGTGTAAGGAGTGGGGAAGGAAAATTATAATGATTTAATCATTACATATTGTATACATATATCAAACCATCACTCTGAGCCCTATAGATACGTACAATTATGAGTCAACTTAAAGACAAGAAGAAAAGTTAAATGCATATTACTTCACAAAAAAGCCAACCTGAAAAGATTACATGCTGTATGTAAAACATGGAGACATCAAGGTCAGCGGCTGCCACTGGTTAGGGGGAAGTCAGAACAGTTGAGGTACAGAAGATTTTTATGGGAGTGAAATTACATCTGTATTGCATTATAATGTTGGATACACATCTTTATATATTGACCAAATTTCATAGAATGTACATATTGTGGTTTAGGTATTAGGTGTCCCCCAAAAGCTCAGGTGTGAGTCAATAATTTGGTTATGAGAGCTTTAACCCAATCAGTGGATTAATCCTAATAGGGATCAACAGAGTGGCAACTGGAGGCAGGTGGACTGTGGCTGGAGGAGGCGGGTCAGTGAGGGTGTGTCTTTAGGGTTCATATTTTGTAAATTGAACTTAGTCTCTCTGCTGTGTGATCCTGTGAGACACTTCCCTCCAACCACACTCTTCCACTATGATGTTCAGCCTCACCTTGGCCTCCAAGGAATGGAGCTGGCTGTCTATGGACTGAGACTTCTGAAACTGTGAGCCTCCAAATAAATCTTTCCTCCTCTAAAATTGTTCTTATCAGGTCTTTTGGTCCCAGCAGTGAAAAAGCTGACTAAAACAGTACATCATCATGAGCTAACCAGAAAATGAGTGGATTCTGAGTGACAATGATGTCTCAATGGATTCATCACAGTGGTGAAGGAGGTGGGAAGAAGAGTGGAGGAAGAGAGGGAGTCTATGAGAATAAATTCTACTTTCCCCTCAATTTTGCAATGAACCTAAAACTATTCTAAAATTGAAATTTATTTAAAAGTATTCCAAGACACTAATTCTTATGTCCATCCTCCACCCACTAACATCCACCCACTCAGGCCCAATAGACCCTCCAGTTATAAAACTCTCTTAGTCATTTACTTCATCATTCAGAAAATCCTTTGAACCTGCCCTCAAAAGATACTCAAATCTGACCTCTTCTCACCACCTTCCTGGCTACCTGGATTGTGCATGAGTCTCTAATTTGGTCCCCCTGTTTCTGCTCCCCCTTCATTGTTAGAATGGATCTTATTAGAGCAGAAATTAGATCATATCCCTCTCCATAATAACCTTCCTGAACAGGCTTCCAGTTATAATTAAAATTAAGTCCAAAGTCTTTAACTTGTGGCCTATGGTACAGCCACTCTGGAAAGCAGTGTGGAGATTCCTCAGAAAACTTGGGATGGATCCACCTTTTGACCCAGTTATTCCACTTCTTGGTTTATACCCAAAGGACTTAAAATTAGCATACTGCAGTAACACAGCCACATCAATGTTTATAGCCACTCAATTCACAATAGCCAGACTGTGGAACCAACCTAGATGCCCTTCAACAGATGAATGCATAAAGAAGCTGTGGTATATACACACAATGGAATACTACTCAGCCATAAAGAAAAATAATATTATGGCATTTGCAGATAAATGGATGGAATTGGAGATTATCATGCTAAGTGAAATAAGCCAATCCTAAAACAACAAAGACTTAATGTTTTCCCTGATAAGTGGATGATGATATAGAGTCTGGTTGGGGGTGGGGTGGGAGGTGAGAGAAGAATGGAGGAACTTCAGATTACGTAGAGGGAAACGAGAGGGAGGAGGGGGCAGGGGTATGAGAGATGCTGGAATGAGACAGATATCATTACCCTATGTACATGTATGATTTACAAGAATGGTATGAATGCACATCATGCCCAACCACAGAAATGAAAATGTGTACCCCATATGTGTACAATGAATCAAAATGAAGTCTGTAAAAATAAAAAAAGAAAAATGATTAATGGTTAAAAAAACAAAAACAAAAACAAAACAAAACAAAACATGTGGCCTATAAATCCCAGTTATTCTCTGCCAGGATCCCTGGCCTTCTCCACAACCAGTATATTTTCATTTACTCATGATTCCACCTATAAGCATGTTCTGAATCCTGAATGAATTCTGAATTTTTTCAGGATTCAGGCCTCAGCAATTCTTCCTTCCCACAGAGATGTCACCTTACTACTCTAGCAAGGGTGTCCTTACCAGTGACCATCTTTTTGCTGTTCAGTCTATTAGATTTGTATTCATCTGATGTGTACTTTAAATGTGTAGCATCTGGATTCTTACACTAATATGACCCAATGGACACACTCTAAGATGTTGCCTAACTTCCCACCTTTAGTATTCACACCCCATTTGATCTCCTCACGTTTGAATGTGGGTTGGACCAATGAGTTGCTTTTAACAAGAAAATAAAAGTAGTAAGATGTCCCTTTCTTACTATGTATCATAATAATGGAATGTCTCTCTAGCTAGATCTCTCATATTCTCTCTCTCTCTCTCTCTCTCTCTCTGGCCTTGAAGAAACAAGCTGCCCTTTTATAAGACGCCATATGTACAATACCACATGACAAGGAACTGAAGGTGGCCTCAGCCCAATAGCCAGGAAGAAACTGAGGCCCTCAGTCTGACAGAAACATGAGCTTAGAAGCAGATTCTTTCCAAGCAGAGCTTTCAAGTGTGTCCACCTGAAGACTGAAATAGGATAAGTAGAGAGAGGAGATTCTGGGCTCCAAGAGCATGTGTGTTGGGGGAAATGAGTCTCTCCTGAAGGGTCAGGGAGTTTTCTGGTATATTCTGAGGAAACCATCAATAAAATGTGTTGATGAATGATTTTCCCAAGCAGATTGATCACTGGGCAAAGGACAAAAGTTGAACAGGTTTTTCTACATCTTAAACTAATGCCATGGTTTTAAAAAGTATTTCAGCTTTTAAATATAACTCTCCATTCCCTTTAGTGCTACTTACAGGTTGGGTTAGGAAAACAAAAGAGCAATCTGGGACAACCGGTTCCTCAAAGCAAGGAAACTCTCATTTATGTGAGAGAACAGAGGAGCCAGCTTGAAGGACTCCCATAGACCAAATGTGGGACAACATGAGCCTCAATAAAAGAATGACGCTGGCGATGCATTAAAACATTTGGAATAAAAATTTTATAATCATGGCTCCATAGTACAACCTCAGATGGAGAAGGTGGATGAAATAAAAGTTCTTAAAACACTGCCAGCTAATCAAGGCAGAGAAAAGAAAATGATCAATTTTCAACACTCATGGCAATAGTCAATCCAGCCAAAGTTTACAGACCAGTATGTGTGTAAAACTATTCATTCTAAAAAATATTCTGGGACACAGTGCTCCCAGTCTCGAAGTATCACCCCACAAATTACTTAGCAAATGTAACTGGAAAATGTACCTTTACAGTTGAGAAATCTAGCAATCATCAACTTGAAAAGGATCAAACTTACATTGTTAATAGTTATAAAATGTCTTGTTTTACAATGTAGTGAGAAGTACACAACATTGCCTCTGGAGTATTCTAGACAAAAATATGTGAACTGATTCTAGTTGTGAGTAAAAAAGATGCAGATACATCCAAAATGTGGTGAAGTCTACAATACAATTTTCCCACACTTGAAGAGTCAGCATCATAAAAGATAAAATATTTGACTTTAGAAATATCATTCTAGAACGCAGAAAACCAAAGATACATAATAATCAAATAGAATATATTAAGTTAGGTTGGATCATGGGTTAAAAACAGTAACAACATAAAAACATTCATGAGATAAATAAATTTGAATATGAATGGCATAAACATTACAGAATTGTTATATTTAGATTTTTTCATCTCATTGTGTGGTTATACTGGGAAATGTCCTCATTTTTATTGGACACATGAAGAATGTAGGAATAGAAGTTGTGATTTGTACAACTTTCAAATGCTAAACAACTAGAGAAACTAGGAGAAGGGTCTTTGAGTATGTAATAAACAATTCAACTTTTCTGCAGGTGAAATTTAATGAGCAAAGACAATAAAAACAGAATTTTTAAAAATGAAAGCTTTTAGAGATTCAAGATGGTAGACTAGAGGAAGGCTTCATTTCCAGTCGCTCTGAGGCTCAGATTTAAGCAGCAGTAGTACTGCTTCTCAGCAAGGAGGTTCATGTAAGAAAGAATTCACTGAAATTCAATATTGGACAGAGTCTCTTGAACAACAAACAAGAAAGAGTACATTGGAGCCAAGTCAGTTGTGGCAGCAGAGCCAATTCACTGCAGAGGAAAGGAAAACATGAACAGAGAAACAGGATGGACAAATTTGGCACAGAAAAATCTGTACAGCAGAACAGCAGTCTGAATTGAGCTGATCCAGACGTTGCACAGTGAACTGGTTGAAAAGTGCCCTGTTTCTCAGCTGATAATCAGAGACCTGAGGTGGGGAGCCGTCTGCAGTAGGCCACGCTGCAGTTTGCTACTGTGAGAGATGATACCAGACGTTGCTCTCCTGTTCTAGAAAGTACCTACTATGTGGCCTAGTGTGTATCTAGTACAATATGAGTGAAATTGGCACAAAAAAAGATTGTACCCAGGGAGATGAATTCAGGTACATAGGGGAATGCAATTCACTCCCCCTTTGAGTCTGGTGATTCAAGTGACCAACTAAAGAGTCAGGAAACTGAACAAGTGAGTATGAGTGTTCTCAGGGAGTAAGTCTGGGAAGACCATACCTGTGGGCAGTAGAGTGTGAGACCTGGCAGGGTGGCTCCTCTACCCCAGGAAAGAGTTCTCTGGAGGCTCCTGAGATCCATGCTTCCAGCAGAGATTGGCATCTGCCCAGCACTATTCTCTCCAGAGTAAATACCACCCAACAAAATTCCTAAGGCTTGATGACAGCTAAGACCCAGCCACTGGATCTCTCCACTTAGAACTCTGCAGCAGCCCCACCCTGGGAGTGCATCAGACTGGTCTGTCCCAAGAAAACTCCAATCAACAGCACTTTCCATTCTGTCCTGCTTTATATTGGTGAGAGGGAGGTTGAAAGCTTCTCAACCAGCTTCAGTTTTAGGTCACTGCAGCTGGCAGCTTGGTGGCAAAACACAAAGAGAAAGGGTTTAAAAATGAAAAAAAAATTTAAAAATTAAAACAAAAATCCTGTCTGCCCCCCTCCTCCCTCCCTCCCTCCTCTCATTCAGTAAATAGCCCAAGAAGAAATGGAAAGGACAGTCAGGCATAGACAGTGACAACCCATCCTCATCAACAGGATTGACCACCTCAGTGCAAACAATGTTTCCATTGCATCTCCTTTCCTCCTCTTCTTGGGTTCTTGCTGTGCTTGGGGGATGTGTGTGTGTGTGTGTGTGTATCTCCATATACATATTTGGGTTTTTTTCCTCATTTTTGGCATCTTTTATAATTGTTATTTTTCCTTGTCTTTTGAAGATTAGGGTATTTTGTTTATTAATTTTATTTTGTTTTTGTTTGTTGTTTCTCTCCTTTTCCTCTAACAACCAAATTTTCTTGTTCTTTCTCTCTGTGCCCATTATTTACTTTTTTAATTTTTTTCTTCTCCTTAGTTATCACCATCACTTTTTACATCTCTTTCTTTTCACATTTTAAACTTTATTTTGCCTTCACATCACATTTCCTCTTAATGAACTGCATTTTCATCATATTTTAGAACTGTTTGGTTGCTATAACAACTGCCTCCACCCGCTTCATGCTGTTGTAGTTTTTGGTATGGTGGTTGGCATAGTTGCCTTCTGCTGGTTGCTTAAATACCAGATCTAGTTCATGGTTATTATTTATTTATTGCTACTGGAAATTGCTGTCCTCGCCATTCCTATTTTGTGTGTGTGTGGTTATTATCGATGCCAATGTAATACTGGCACTAAGTATTTATTTTGATGCTGTATATTCTTTGCTTCTGGTGTTGCTATTGCTTGTTTTCCTCTTTTCTGTGAGGTTTTGGGACCCAGCCTGGATACTACATGTTCACAGGGCAGAGACTGCCGCTGAACTAAAGCCAGCCAAGAGGCAGCACCCTCACTCCACACACAAATTAACCACATTCAAACTTCAGTGATACTTTAATACAAAGAAAGGAAGAGACAAAAGCCATGAAATAACAAGTAGTCGCCAAGAAGGAATGGCTGGTGGGGCTTCATGTCCCACTCATGGATAGCCATTGCCACAGAAATGAGAATTAATATGAAGGCTGTGGATATTACACCCACAGGAGTTCAATCTAGGTCACTCTAGAACACTGTGGAAAGAGAAGGCTGTGCCTCAAAAGGCCCACACATAATGGAGGAAAAGTCCTCCCAATAGATAAATAAAGCCAACACAGGAGTCTTGTCTTGTCTCCTAAAGTTCATAATTCACCAGTAACTGACTCCAAAGTTATTGAATTGGATGAAATACCAAATAAAGAGTTGAAAAAGAATGAGTATCAAAATGATCAATGAATTACAAGGGAACACAGAAAGTCAACAGAATGAATTCAGGAAATCAGTATAGCACATAAATGAGAAATTCAGTGAGGAGATAGGGAGAATGAAAAAGAAACAAACAGAAATCTCAGAAAAGATTGACACAAAAAATCAAATCAATCATTCAGTTGAAAGTCTAGTAGATTGAACTAAAGACAGAACCTCAGAGCTGAAAGATAATGTTAAGAGGCCAAATTTGTGACTCCCCAGAATCAAAGAGGGTTGTGAGATGCAGGCTGATGTTATGGATAACCTCTTCAGGAAAACCTTAAGAATGAGATGAACATCTAGATACATAAAGCTTTCATACCCCAGAGAGACAAGATCAAAATAGAATGTGTCCCTCATACATTATAATTAAAATGCCCAATATACAGAACAATAATAGAACTTCAAAATCCACAAGAGAAATGTGCCAGATAACATTTAGAGACCGGCCAATCAGAATTACACAGTCCAGCAAAACTACCCTCGGAATCAAAGATGGAAAAAAATACCTTTTAAGATAAGCTGACTCTAAATGCATGAATAAATTCTACACACAGAAGAAATCAACAACAAACCCCGGAGTTCACAAGTGGACAAATCTCATTTGAAGAGCCTAAGAAAATGAGAAAAAGGATCAAATTTTAAACATAAATCAAAATAGCAGGAATTAATAAACATCTCTCTATAATATGGACTATAAATGACCTCAACATTTCAATTAAGACATAGTCTGGCAGAATGTATTATAAAATAAGATCCAAATTTTTATTTCTTCTTTTGTTTTTATTTTTGCAAGAGACTTACCTTACAGGCAAAGACAACCACAGGCTAAAGTGAAAGAATGAAAATTGATACACCATGCAAATATGGCTCTAAAACAAGCAGGAGTAGCTAATCTCATATCTCACAAAGCAGACTTTAAGCCAAAATTGATCAGAAAAGACAAAGAAGGTCACCACATACTCATAAAGGGAACAATCCAGCAAGAATATATAACAATAATAAATATTTATGCCCCAAACTTTGGGTATCTAACTATATAAAACAGATACTAGTTGAATTAAAGACTCAGACATCAGTGCAATAATAAGTTCCTATCCTGGGTGATAGGAACACACCTCTCTCACCAACAGGTAGGTCATCCAGACATAAACTCAGTAAAGATACTTCTGATATAAAAAAGTAATAAATCAAATGTACTCAACTAATATTAATAGAATTTCTCATTGAACAAGAAATACCTATTCTTCCCCCAAATCAACAACATCTGAGACCACAAAGAAATTCTTAGAAAATATGACAAAAATTGATATAATTCATTGCATCTTGTCTGAGCATAGTGGAATGAAATTAGAATTAAATACCAAAAATCCCTACACAACTATATAACATATCAAATATTAAGCAATATACTTTTTAATGATGAATTGGAGAAGAAATCAAAGGAGAAAATTTAGAAATCTGAAAATCAAACAAGAATAGTTGTACAACATACCAGAAACTCTGGGACACCATGAAGGTGCTCCAAAAGGATAATTTATAGCTATGAGTGCCTACGTAATAAAATCAGGAAGATACTACATAAGAAACCAAATGATTCATTTCAAGGACCCAGAAAAACAAAAACTAACCAGTTTTAAAAGCAGTAGAAAGAAGAATATAATTAAAATCAGAGACAACATCAATGAAATAGAGAATAAAAGACAATACAAAGGATCAATGAAAGAGTTTGTTCCTTGAAAACAAAGATGAAAAATTCTCATAGCAAAACCAACGAAAAGGGAAAATACCAAGATTAATCAAATTAGAGATTTAAAAAGGAGAGATCACCAAAGACATCACAGAAATCCAGAGGATCATTGGGACGATTTTGAAAGATTATACTGCTATAAATTGGAAAAAATAAAAGAAAAAGAGATATTTCTAGATACAAATGATCTGCCAAGATTGAATCAAGAGGACCTGAAAACCTAAACAGACCAATAACTAGCAATGAAATAGAAGTATTAAAAGTCTTCCAACAAAGAAAAGCCCAGGCAGATGAATTTGCAGAATTCTACCAGACCTTTAAAGAAAAATTAATGCAAATGCTCCTTAAATTATTCCATGAAATAAAAAGGGATGGAATGTTTCCAAATTCATTCTATAAAACCAGTATCACTTTATTATCAAAATGAAATGAGGAAAGAAAACTATAGACCAATATCCCTAATGAACTTAGATGCAAGAATCCTTAAGAAAATATTAGCAAATCAAAGTCAACAACATATTAAGATTGTACATCGTGAAAAGTCGTTTCCATCCCAGGGTTACAAGGATGGTTTAGAATATACAAAGCAATAAATGTAATTCACCACATAAATAGAGTTAAGGAAAAAAATATCACTTAGTCATTCCAATAAATGCAAAGAAAACTTCAAAAAAATTCAGCACCCATTTATGATAAAAATGGGAAAATAACTTTCATCTCAGAGAGATGGGAGGAAAAAAGGGTGAAGGAGAAGAGGAGAAACAAGAGCAAAAGAAGAGGGAAAAGGATATTCCTACGTAATCTTTTATGATGCTTCCAGTCTTTTAAACCTCACAAGAAATACCCTTGAGCTCAAATGCACTCACATACCATGTTTTCCAGAAATGGGAAAACAAAGAAAAATCTCCAGGTAACGCAGTCTGAAAAGAACCAGGTCATGACTTAAAACAGGAGTTCTACTATTATTTGTATTTAATATCTAACCTTTAACTTAGGGAAAAATGGGGCTAAAGTCAGAGGTTAGTATCTGAATGGGAATAGAACAGAAGTCAGGAAATCAGAACAGAAGGCCATGTGTGGAGTTTACAAATCCCCACACAGCATCTACACAGGTGCTTTGAAACCCAGGTAAGATACTGGTGTGTCGGATATCCTGAGTTAGGGGTCTCCACGGTGTGCACAGCCTCAGTTATTTCAGTGAAGAACTGAAAAGAATGCCACTGTAAAATTCATCTTTTCTGTGAATCTAGAAGGGATAAATTGGAGAAATGAAAATAATTTGGAATGGATTTATTTTTCTTTTTCGTGTTATGAAAGCTAATGGCAGGAGTGTGTGTTGGAGGAATGCTCACATTACAGACAAGGGTCCCGCAATCTCAATCAAGGTCATGTCCCAATGACCTGAGAGCCTTTTTGTCTTGTTTAAATCAGTTATCAATTAATGTCCCTCATCATTTTAAATGTTTCACCAAGTCACACCTGATCTTTTTGGGATGAAGTTAATTCAAAATCCACTAGATGGCACCCATTCCCATTTGTTTCAACAACTAGAAGACTTCAAATCTTGTTTGCCTCATTTGGCAATACAGGAGTCACATGATCAACACACAGGGCCTTATTCCCCGACTCTGGGGACATCATGATGCAGTTACCTCTCTGAACACTCAACGGCATCCATTTAATTTTTAAAAAGCAATAATCAGTACTTGTACGAATACTCTTTATAGTTGTTATGGTTTGGATGTGAGGTGTCCACCCAGACGCTCATGTGTTAGGAAATGCAGGAATGTTCAGAGATGAAGTGATTGAGAGCTGTGACCTCATCAATGCATTAACCCATCTGATGGATTAATAATCTGCATGAACTACTGGGTGGTAACCGCAGGTGGGGCATGCCTGGAAGATGGCTGGGAGGAGCCGTGCCCTCAGGAACTGCATCCTGTTCCTGCCTCCTCATGCTCTCTGTCTGCTTCCTTGCAGCCTTGATCTGAGCAGCTTTCTTCTGGCACTCCTTTCCTTCGTGATGTGCTGCCTCACATCTTGTCCAGAGCAATGGAGATAGCCAGCCTCCAAAACTATGAGCCCCCAAGTAAACTTTTTGTCCTCTAAGTTGTTCTTTTCCAGTATTTTGGTCACAGCAACAAAAAAACTGACTAACATGATAGTCAAGACACAGCATTGTTGTAATTATAATTAAACACTGAAATAAAACTTAACCATCAAGGAAAATAAACCTATAGGGAAATAAAAGTGCTTCTAGTACTTCTTAGCTTCCCTGTAATTCTCCAATTTCTATTTTTAATGACTTTCTGGTAAACCATAAAGAGAACCTCATATTTTCTCTCCTTAAAGCCTTTACATAGCTAGAGGACAGGTGACAAAAATCCCCTAAACTTGGGAAGAGAAGGTGGGTTAAAGTCTCTGACACTAAAATGAAGGAGAACTTCTCTACCACTGTGAGTCAGTGTTGAGCTCAGCAACAAAATAACTGAGACAATTAAATTATGAAGGTTCATTTAGCTCACAGCCTAAAGGTTAAGTCCAGGGTCAGACGCACCATTGATGTGCAAGTCTGGCGAGGGCGGCACATCTGGCAGGAGTGTGGGTCAAAGGGAATGCCCATTATCACAAGCAGGTTGCAAAGGTAAAGGATAGAGAAAGAGAGGCAGGGCTCCCACCACCCCCTTCAAGGGCATGCCCCCAAGGCCTGAGGACCTCCTTAAAAAGGCTCACCTCTTAAAGGCCACAGCAATTTTTAATAGTGCCACCCTGGGACCAAGCCTTTAACAAGTGGGCTTTTGAAGGACATTCAGCATCAAACTACATTAGCTCTTATGGACTGTGAGACCCTGAGCAAGTTTAACCTCTTTGAACCAAAGCATCCTTCTAGATCAAATGGGGATAATAGACCAACATACAGGAATCATGAGAATCAAATAAGATAGCATAAGATGAGCTTTTAAAATAGCGTCTGGAGAAAAAGTGCTCAATATATAGTATCTATTTCTCCTGTCACTGCTACTATTGCTAGTGTGTTGAACATAATAATTATCATCATTCTCTGTGGTTTATAGTGTTACCATTAGTGACTGGCCAAATAACTATTGAAGTAATACTGTGATAATTGAGTCTTTTACATCAACTATCTCATTTAATTCTAAGCACCTTACAAGATAAACGTAATATATCTACATGAGGATAAACTGAAGCTCAGGGAAGTTCAGTAACTTGAAATAGCTTTTGAGGGTAGACTAGGAATTCTAATGAAGATCTTTCACCACAGAGTCAGCTTTTAAGCTATAGAACATAACTGAACTATAGGGAATAATCCTGTAATGTAGAGAGAATAAATAGACCTTCGTTTCATATTCTCAGAGTTTCAGTGGCTTGATAAGGTAACCCACAGTGATAAATCATGCTTACCACTAGAAATAAAGTTCCTTCTATCTTAGCATAATATCTCAATTTCTTGGTACTGGGGATTGCACCCAGGGATGCTTTACCGCTGAGCTACATCACAGCCTCTTTTGTTATATTTTATTTAGAAACGGGGTCTTGCTAAGTTGCTTAGATACTCACTAAATTGCTGAGGCTGACTTTGAACTTGAGATCCTCCTGTCTCATTCTCCCAAGCTGCTGGGATTACAGGCATGCACTGCTGTGCTTGGCAGTGTCTTCTATCTTAAGCTATCATTGCTCAAAGTGTACATCAAACTGATTGACTACGGAAACCTTATGCTAAGTGCTATCCTGCAGGGTCAGGGTGCTGCACAGCACACATGAAGCAGTTCTACATACTGGTACTTTTCTTAATAGCCAGCAATAGTAAAGAGTTCACTGTACAGACTCAGTTCTGGGGTGGTTAGTGCTGTCACTGCAAGACCCTGCTTGACATTTATGATAGAAATAGATGAGTTCATTGTGTCCAGCGTCTTTGACTGCAACTGGAAAGTAGGACAGGAAACAATTTAAGAATATTGATGGCAAATAAATCCCAGGAAGGCAAAAATGGTGTCATGGGATGAGGGTGGACCAGTATGGACTTTTAAAAAATTGGTTTCAGAGGTTAAGAATCAATAAACCACAAGTACCAAGACCGGGAATTGTGCTCATTTTTTTTTTTTTTCTTATCTTAGATGTGTTCTCACAGAAGGCCAGAAGGAAACCATAGTCAACATTTCAAGCTAGGTGAGCATAAAAGAATTTTCATAGAACTTCTACAATCAGGAAGTGCACTTAGAGCTAATTTTCATGACTTTTTAACATCCATTCCCTTTTCCAGGCTCTTGCTCTTCCTCCTCTGTTCTACCCATTTTTCAGGCTTGATAGTGATTACCAAAAGGTGCAGCATGGGAATGTTCAAGGCTTGAGAATTCAACAGACTTGTGGACTATCTCTAGAATTATTTTTTTTTAATGGAAAGAAGGAATCAAGACGGTAGGAATTTCTTTTGGTTAAATAAAGCTAATGCAGTGTTCAACATATAGAATTTGGGCTTATGTTTTCAGTGTTTACAGGGGTTTTGTGAACAAAAGTGGGATATTTTTTAATACTGCATCCTTTGTTGCTAAGACATGTAACATGTGAAACGAAGAACTGATGGCTTACGGGGCACGGTATAGGTATCAATATCCCTCCCATTACATGCCAGGCAGTTTCCTAGTAACACCTAAGGAGTGTCAAATCTACTAAACATCCAGTCAGGTTCTGACCCACCTTCACAGAATCATAGCTCTTCTCCTGGAGAGCCAGACCTTGGGTCAGCTACAGATATGACCCAATTATTAACTGCCTTCTTTGCAAGTGTGGATGATAAAAGAAATGCTCACAGATGTAAAAGTGCAAGTCATGATCCACTCAGGGAGATAAAGGTGGGCTGAAGCTGAAGTATGCAAAGCTTTCCCTTAAACTAAGTTATCAGCTTCATCCTCTGACAGTTCATCCTCATCAACTGTCCTCTGAGGATATACATAAACGGAGCTTCACATAAACAAAGTAATAAAAAAGGTGAAGACAATGACTAATTCTCAACTCATTTTTTTACTGATGAGGAAGTTGAGATTCCAAGAGGAAAAAGGACATGCCAAATATTATACAAAACACAGGAAGTGATTCCTGCAAAGCCCAAGGGTCTCTTATGGTGCTGATTTTTCCACTGTTTCATTTTGTTCAAAATCACGTACCTTAGGTTACTGGTGATTTTTCTCTGAGGGAAGCAAGAGTTAAACAGGGTTGTCAATCAAAGGTTAGGGGAAATGTTGGGTAAGAGTTAATGTCTTTATTGCTCAGCTTCTCACAATTCTCAATGTTACTGTCCATTGTCGATCTCTAAATGGGAATATATTTGGTGTATTTTTTCATAATTATTCAGCTATAAAACAATCTTCCCCCTGCATTTTTAAATAACATCTGATTGGACTGTTAATCCATGAAAAATTTACTTTAAAATTAGATCTAGAATGTGTGTATCCCATGTTGGTGGAACCCACCAAATAAATCAGCCATTTTGTGTTTTGTCACATCAGGAAGCATTTGTTTGAATCCAAACAGATCATGAAATCAGCTCACGGGAGCAATGGCAGGTGTGGACCTACAGGTAGGTGACGTGAGCTCTCCATCTCCACTGTAACCTCCTTTCTCCAAGCAACCCTCTTCTCTTGATTTTTAATACTTCTAATTCAGATTGTTTTCCTGATTCCAATTCTGAACCTCTGAGAAATGTTCTATACTCATTAACCATGCTAAGAAAATATGCATAGCAGTTGACGCCCCCAAAGGCCACTCTCTAGGATCCTCCCCAGGACTAGGATGTTCAGTGAAGGAGTCCTTGCCTAACTTCATGACCTCTTATTTCATTAGCCTTCCTTGTACTGCAAGGCCACAATCAACTTGTCCTTGCTTTCTTTCCTTGAACAGAATTAGTCTATTCTACCACAGGAATTCTGTACTGGGCACCTCTGTCTGTACCACTCTGTCATATCATGTAGCTGATTTGTAGTTTGGCTTCCTGTTCTATTTCAGATGTCACCTTCTTAGAATTTCTTTCTCCCAGAGTGGGGTTGGGGAGGCTACAGCTAGAGGGAATCCAACAAGAAATCATGATGATTTAAGAAGAATGTGAGGAAACACTGAACAAAGCCATTTCAGGAAAAGGTGGAAAGGAGATATTTCTGATGTCAAAATGCATTCAGAAACCTTGTGTGGGGTAGAAAGAGTTAAAAATGTTATCTCTTGAGGGCCCTCATTGAGCCTAGGCGAGGTTGTTAATATCTGACCAATGGTAACACTCCATTCTAAGCTGTCACATTACTTAACCAAAGTTGTGAGACTGGGAAGCCAGAGAAAAACAAAGGATGGTCTGCATTCATTAGATTTCTGGAGGTGACCACTTTCCTGGAAAATTCACAACTCCTCTGCTCCAGGGTGCTATGAACTGCTGGTCCAATCACCCTCACAAGTCAGTCTTGTCTTAAGTTTATGATCATTCATTTAAGGAACCCATGTTTTACAGGTCCAGGTTCCTGAGAGCAAAGCCAGCAAGAAAGCAGATGGACTTAGCCACTGAACACCCACAAAATTGAAGTCACCAATGTGCTGTGTTGTGTTTCCTATCCAGGAACCACAGAATTAAACAAACAAAAAACAGACATTACTCCCAATGCTTATTGACCTAATACCTAATACCACAACTGTTCCTAAGGGGGAAAAATGTATGAGAAAAGAAACATATGCAACCCAGAATAACAGTTCCCTAGTCTTGTGGTAAGAATCAACAGGGATTTTGTTAAGAAGGTAAATCTCGGATTCAAGATGGTGGGCTAGAGGAAAGCTGCATTCCTACTTCCTCCATGGATTCCTAATTAGCTTGGGATTCAAACAGCAGGAATATTGCTCTCAATGAGATTTTATATTCAAATTACATGTAAGAGGTCCCCAGTCGCCGCTCTGGAACCAACTCTGCTGGGCTGGGCTCGGCCTAGCCGTGGGCACCTACTAGGTGGGAGCGCAGGACCCCAGCAGCCGCTTCGGAGTCACAGACGGGGCTCGGGCTCAGGTCTGGGATCGGTGCCAGCCAGCCAGTGAGTGTGGGACCCCAGCAGCGGTTCCAGAACCAACACCGCGGGGCTGGGCTCGGGCCTGGGCTTGAGCCTGACACCAGGCAGCAGCTAGCCAGGAGCAAGGGACCCCATTTGCCACTCCGAAACCACCATCACTGGGCCAGGTTCAGGCCTGACCCCCAGGCAGCCCCAGCTGTGAACACATACCTACCAAGCCATTGGGCCACCATATCCAGCTCCAAGCCCAGGCCTTCACCCACGCTGTTGCTGACCATCTAACAACAACAGGTTACCTTTGCCCACAAACATTGATTATCCCTGACTTGGAGGCAGTGGGACAGCATCCTTCTTGGGAAACAGCATTACCAAGTACCTGACAGGCATCAGACTACTGAACAATAGGAGGTTTGAATAGTACAATATAATTATACTGCAGAACTTTCTTTCTCTTTTTCTTTTGTCTAAATAGTAATATTACAATTATTCTCAATATACTTACTACATTCCCACTTCTTTCCTATTAATATCCTTATCATTCTATCACCCTCTAATATAGCAGTGCCCTTGGAGACTAATTCTCTTTTCTCATGCTAAAAACTTATTTCCTTCAATTCTGCTCTCAATATTCTTATGACACAGTAACTCTATAGACTCACTTCCTATCTCATTAATGTTATATTCAAAACCCCTCAGCATTTTCTTTTTTCACTATTCGAAATTGTGGTCCTTATTGCAAACCTATCGATTATGCAGTAGATAATTTGCACTCATTTCTATATATTATAATGCAGTTTATATCTAAATAGGTTCAATATGGTTTAAGGACACATATTGTTTATTTGGGGTACTGGTAATAATAATCTTTTCAAGGTGAGTTACTGGAAATCTGCAGGGACACTTTAAGTCTTTACAGGGAAATTGCAATCCCTCTGATTCCCACTACTAGAGGGGAAGATACATGAGCAACATGACAAAACACAGGAAGAAAGCGTCCCAAACAAACCTAGATGATATATCAAGAGAATCCAAAGACAGCATGGTAGAAGGAAGGTCAGAAAGGGAGTTCAGAATGTTCATAATTAAAATGATCCCAGAAGAGAATGATGTGACGAGGGAGCAATGAATAATCAGCTAATAGAGCAATTGCAGGAAGCAAAACATCATTTCAATAAAGAGATAGAAGTTCTGAAAAAAAAAAAAAAAAAACCAGAAATCCTTGAAGGAAACAAGGAAATGAAGGAAAAAATAAACCAAAAGAAACAATAACAATAAACCAAAAGACATAGACTGGCAGACTGGATTAAAAAGAAAGACCCAACAATATGCTGCCTTCAAGAGACTCATCTCATAGAAAAACATGCCCACAGACTAAGGAAGAAAGGTTGGGAAAAAACATACCATGTACATGGACTGAGTAAAAAAGCAGGGGTTTCCATCCTTATTTCAGATAAAGCAGACTTCAAGCCAAAGTTAGTCAGAATGGATAAAGAAGGAAATTTCATACTGCTTAAGGGAAGCATAAATCAGCAAGACATAACAATCATAAATACTTATGCACCAAACAATGGTGCATCCATGTACGTCAATCAGATCCTTCTCAATTCCAGGAATCAAATAGACCAAAACACAATAATACTGGGGGACTTTAACACTCCTCTCTCACCGTTGGACAGATCTTCCAAGCAAAAATTGAACAAACAAACTCAATGACACAATCACTAATTTAGACTTAACAGACAAAATAGAATATTCCATCAATCAAAAAGCAAATACACTTTCTTCTTAGCAGCTCATGGCTCCTTCTCTAAAATAGACCATATGTTATGCCACAAAGCTACTCTTAGCAAACACAAAACCATAGAGATACTACCTTGTATACTATCAGATCATAATGGAATGAAATTAGATATCAATGATAAAGTTAAAAACAGAAAGTACTCCAACTCATGGAGGTTAAATAATATGCTATTGAATGATGCATGGATAACAGAAAACATTAGGGGGGAAATTAAAAGATTCTTAGAGGTCAACGAGAACAAAGATACAATATATCAAAAATCTCTGGGATACTATGAAAGCAGTGCTAAGAGGAAAATTCATTGCATGGAGTGCATTTAATAAAAGAATGAAAAGTCAACAAATCAGTGACCTCACATTACAGCTAAAAGCCCTAGAAAAAGAGGAACAGATCATACCCAAAAGTAGTAGAAGACAGGAAATAATTAAAATCAGAGCTGAAATCAATGAAATTGAAACAAAAGAAACAATTCAAAAAATTGACAAAACAAAAAGTTTGTTCTTTGAAAAAATAAACAAAATTGATAAACCCTTAGCCACGCTAACAAAGAGGAGAGAGAAACTCCAAATTACTAAAATTCATGATGGAAATGGAAATATTACAACAGACACTACACTATAATAAGAAGCTATTTTGAAAATTTATACTCCAACAAAATAGAAAACCTGGAAGACATCAACACGTTCCTAGAGGCATATGAGCCACCCAAACTGAATCTGGAGGACATACACAACTTAAATAGATCAATTTCAAGCAATGAAATAGAAGAAGTCATCAAAAGCCTACCAACAAAGAAAAGTCCAGGACCAGATGGATTCACAGCCGAGTTCTACAAGACCTTCAAAGAAGAGCTCACTCCAATACTCCTCAAAGTTTTTCATGAAATAGAGGAGGAGGGAACCCTTCCAAACTCATTCTATGAAGCTAATATCACCCTGATACCAAAACCAGGAGGAAAGAAAATTTCAGACCAATATCCCTAATGAACATCAATGCAAAAATTCTTAACAAAATTTTAGCAAATCGCATACAAAAGCATATTAAAAAGATAGTGCACCATGATCAAGTGGGTTTCATCCCAGGGATTCAAGGTTGGTTCAACATCCGCAAATCAATAAATGTAATTCACCACATCAACAGACTTAAAGTCAAGAACCACATGATTATTTCAATAGATGCAGAGAAAGCATTTGATAAAATACAGCACCCCTTCATGCTCAAAACACTAGAAAAAATAGGGATAGTAGGAACATTCCTTAACATTGTAAAGGCTATCTATGCTAAGCCAACAGTTAACATCATTCTAAATGGAGAAAAATTGAAAGCATTCCCCCTGAGAACTGGAACAAGGCAGGGATGCCCTCTTTCACCACTACTATTCAACATTTTTCTTGAAACTCTAGCCAAAGCAATTAGACTGATCAAAGAAATTAGAGGAATATGAATAGGAAAAGAAGAGCTCAAACTATCCCTATTTGTGATGTCATGATTCTCTATTTAGAAGACCCTAAGAATTCCACCAGAAAACTTCTGGAACTCATAAATGAATTCAATAAAGTAGCAGGACATAAAATTAATGCTCATAAATCTAATGCATTTTTATTCATAAGTGATGCATCCTCTGAGAGAGAAATTAGGAAAACTACCCCATTCACAATAACCTCAAAACAAAAAAATACTTGGAAATCAATCTAACAAAAGAAGTGAAGACCTCTACAATGAGAACTACAGAACACTCAAGAAAGAAATTAAAGAGAATCTGAGAAAATGGAAAGATCTCCCATGTTCTTGGATAGGCAGAATTAATATTGTCAAAATGGCCATACTTCAAAAGTGCTATACAAATTCAATGCAATTCCAATTAAAATCCCAATGACGGACCTCATAGAAATAGAGCAAGCAATCATGAAATTCATTTGGAGGAATAAGAGACCCAGAAGAGCTAAAGCAATCCTTAGCAAGAAGAGCGAAGCAGGGGGAATCACAATACCAGACCTTCAACTATACTACAGAGCAATAGTAACAAAAACAGCATGGTATTGGCACCAAAATAGGCAGGTAGATCAATGGTACAGAACAGAGGACACAGAGACAAACCCACATAAATACAGGTATCTCATACTTGACAAAGGAGCCAAAAACATACAATGGAGAAAAGACAACCTCTTCAACAAATGGTGCTGGGAAAACTGGAAATCCATATGCAGCAAAATGAAACTAAACCCATATCTCTCACCCTGTACAAAACTCAACTCAAAGTGGATCAAGGACCTAGGAATTAGACCAGAGACCCTGCACATAATAGAAGAGAAAATAGGTCCAAATCTTCATCACGTTGGCCTAGGACCAGATTTCCTTAACATGACTCCCAAAGCACAAGAAATAAAAGCAGGAATCAATGATTGGGATAGAGTCAAACTGAAAAGCTTTTTCTCAGCAAAGGAAACAATCATCAATGTGAAGAGAGAGCCTTCAGAGTGGGAGAAAATCTTTGCTACACACACTTCAGATAGAGCACTAATCTCCAGAATCTACAAAGTATTCAAAAGTCTTTATACCAAGAATACTAATAACCCAATCAATAAATGAGCCAAGGAAATGAACAGACACTTTACAGAGGAAGATCTACAAGCAATCAACAGATTTATGAAAAAATGTTCAACATCCCTTGTTACAAGAGAAATGCAAATCAAAACCACCTTAAGATTTCATCTGACCCCAATTAGAATGTCTTTTATTAAGAATACAGGCAACAACAGGTGTTGGCGAGGATGTGGGGAAAAGGGTACACTCTTACATTGCTGGTGGGAGTGCAAATTGGTGCAGCCACTCTGGAAAGGAGTGTGGAGATTCCTTAGAAAACTTGGAATGGATCCACCATTTGACCCAGCTATCCCACTCCTTGGCCTATACCCAAAGGACTTAAAATCAGATTACTACAGTGATGCAGCCACATCAATGTTCATAGTTGCCCAATTCACAATAGCTCGATTGTGGAACCAACCTAGATGCCCTTCAGTAGATGAATGAATAAAGAAACTGGGTATATATACACAATGTAATATTACTCAGCCATAAAGAAGAATAAAATGATGGCATTTGTAGGTAAATGGATGATGTTGGAGACTGTTATGCTAAGTGAGATTAGTCAATCCCAAAAATCCAAAGGCTGAATGGTCTCTCTGATAAGTGAATGATGATGCATAATGTGGGTAGAAGGGTGACAAGAATGGAGGAAGGATAGAGAGCATAGAGGGAAAGGAGGGGTGGGGTTGAGGTAGGGGGGTAAGAATAACAGTATGTGTGACAGACATCATTGCCCTGTATACATGTATGAATGCACAGATGGTGTGTCTCTACTTTGTGCACAACCAGAGAAACAATAGCTGTACTCCATTTGGGTTCAATGAATCAAAAAATTAAATAAAAAAAGAAGGTAAATCTCTGTATCATCTGACTGTGTCAATTAGAAGCTCTGGCAACAGGACCCAGATGCATGCATTTTGGATACATTTTCTTGGTGAGCCTGATGCTTCTCAGGCTTTGCAGGCACCAACTGAGGAACTATCTGTGAACACTACTAATTGTACTGGTTCAATGATACCAGGGACCTATATTTTCTTACAGTACTCATTTGCTATTGTTTTGGTCTCTGTTATGGTTTAGAGATGAGGTGTTCCCCCACAGCAAGTGTGATAATGCAAGAATATTAAGAAGTAAAAGGCTTGACTTATAAGAGTATTAACCTAATCAAGGGATTAATCCATTGATATGGGTTAACTGGGTGGAAACTATAGGAAGATCGACTTCGGCAAAGAGGTGGGTCACTGGAGGTGGGACTTTGAGTATATATTTTGTCCTTGGTGAGGGGAGCTGTCTCTGCTTCCCAATTGCAGTGCCCTGAGCTGTCTCCTCTGCCGTGCTCTGCTGCATGATGTTTTCTGTCACCTTGGACCCAGAGCTATGGAGTGGGCCATGGATGGCCAGAGACCTCTGAATCCATGAGCCAAATCAACTGTTCCTCCTCTGCATTGTTCTTGTAAGGGCTTTTGGTCATAGTGAAGCAAAAGTTGACTAAAGCAGAGATTGGTACTGAGAAGTGGGGCCATTGTTGTGACTCACCTGACCATGTGGTTCAGAAGTTTTTGGACCTTTCTTTGTGCATGGAGAAGTTTTGAAACCTTTAGAGATTCAAGCTGGAAAAGCTTTAGAATGTTATAAGTTGAGTTTAATAGGTGATTTTGTTGAAGGGCTGGGGTCTTCTGAGAAAATGAGGCAGCACAAAGGCCCCCACCCCTTCAAGCCCCAGTTCTTATGATCAAATCAGAATGATTTCAGATACATCGCTCAGAGTAACAGGCAGGAGTTTATTGGGGAATGCAAAAGGAGACTCTCTCAAGGGAGAGAGTGGGTCTTTGGAGGAGAGGGACAAGTGCCTTTTAGTTTTATTGGGGGTCCAGGGGAAGTTTTAAGAATCTTTCCCAGGTCTACCTCTTGATTTTTGGTTAATAGCAAGATGACATCAGACATTCAAGTCCTCACTGCTGACAGCTCCAGGTCACTGTGGCCCATGCTGACTGGTTCTAATTGTAACTCTTCTTACAGATCTTATGCTTAGGGGGAATTATCCTCATCACCCTGAGTTCTGGGATCCAGTCTGTGTAAGCGTCACAAAAGTCTTCCCCGCCCCAAGGTAAATTGTGTCCCTCCCTCATCTTAGGTCTGTTTCTACAAAACTCCTCCTAACAGACAATGGTTGAAAGAAGACATAGGTCAATTTTGGCTCTCCAAAAAATAATCAGGATCATACAGTTCCAGGGTGTTGTCTGAGTTCTTAAGTCAATGACGTCCCCAGTTCCTTGGTCTTTCTCTTTCTCCTCAGCTGATGGCTGCTGCCAAGTGGTTGCTGTAATCAGGCAGGGGAAGGGGAGCGATGCCAGCATAGGACTATACCTCTCCTTGCCTCGCCATGTCTAAGAGCTCTCACCGAGGTGCCAGTCAATGACTTGCTCACCAGTAATGGTTCCAGACTTGATCTGTGAGACACTTTGGGAAAAGGAAGCTTTTAACTGGGTACATAGGTGCTCACGATAGCAAAGTCCTTGAGAAAGGTGGAAGGGATAGCAGAGATTCTAGGAGTCTCGGCTGCAGACCAAAGGGAGTCAGATAACAGGATCCAAACCTTCTAAAACAGTCTATTTTACACCAACAGAGTCAAAACTGAACAGCAAGGATGGGGAAAAAATAGATAGACCTATTAGAATTCAAAAAGCATTAATAGCTGGGTGCGGTGGCACATGCCTATAATCCCAGCAATTGGGAGGCTGAGGCAGGAGGATCACGGACTCAAAGCCAGCCTCAGCAACTTAGTGAGGCCCTAAGCAACTCAGTGAGACCCTGTCTCTAAATAAAATACAAAAAAAAAAGGGCTGGGGATGTGGCTCAGTGGTGGAGTGCCCCTGGGTTTGATCCCCAGTACCAAAAAAAAAAAAAAAAAAAGCATTAATAGGTGAAGCCAGGCTTCATTCAGGGGCAGTAGAGACACGGGTGTTCATATCTCATTCTTTAGAAAACCCTGGTGGTAGGGAACAGTACGCAACTTTGGACCCTGAACTTTTCCTAGAAGCCACCTTTTATCACTCTTGTCATATGCTTTGGTTTACAGGTAGAGTTCACAGCAGATTATTAACAAAAATGTCTAGCATTCAGTAGAGATGAGGTTCTATTTCTGTGCAATGTCTAAATGCTTTAGATTGATTCAAAGTGTAGCCAATAATCTTATCAGTGAAACCTCAGTTGAAGAATATCCAGAACAAAACTGTACCTTCCAAATTCATTCAGTGTGGGAAATAATCATAGCAACTTCCACTAAGCAATAAAAGTTAACCCCAACCTGTATTTCTCCCCTGAAAGGTACATTAAACATTGAGGGAAAAATTGTAAGGAATTTTAATATACAGAAAATTGTTTTCTGAATAACTTCATCATCATTTCTTGAATTGGAAACTATCTCCTATAATTCTTCCTCTCTATGACTCATAATGGGGTCATTTCAGACAAATCATTTCTAGAATAACACACTGGCTATAATTACATTATAAAGTCATTAAGGTCAACGAGTAAAATCACTTTTATAACAGTATTTACACTGTCTACATGAAAATGAAAAAAAAATCTGTTTAGAACAGATGGCAACATTAATAGGTTAACTGACTTGCTAGAGATCAGATTATTCAGAGAACCTACATTTCTTCTCTTCCTGTCTTAGAAGATGTCTTAACAAGACATCTCTTTTTGACTTCTGTGGTGCTGGGGAATCTAATGCAGGGTCTCGTGCCTGCAAGCCAAGTGCTAACCACTCAGTTACATCCTAAGCCCTGTTTTCAAAGTTTATTTAGAGACAGGGTGTAAATTGCCCAGACTGGCCTCCAACTCACAATTCTCCCACCTCAGCTTCCATTGCAGCTGGGATTACAGTGCTCCACCTTTCTTGGCTGACGTTTGCTTTTTATTTACTTTATATGTGGCAGAATCTGCGATTGTCTATAGTTACAATTTTTCCTTCCTTTCAGTAGTCAAATCTCCTGAGTTTTCACTGGGAACATGGCTGCCTAGGGTGAGATGATATTTACCATCTTCCTTATAGCCAGTGTAGGCACCTCAGCAAGTTTGAAAGTGGCATTCAAAACTTTCAGTCATGTCCTTAAACATGTATTTGCACACAGAGATGCTCTTTATTTTCCACCCTGTGTACTGGTAGTTAGGATTTTCCAATCATGGGAGTTTGGGCTAATGATGATGGAGTAACACCACTAGCTTCAAGCCACTCACCTCTGAGCTTTTCTGTGCAATAGGAAGAAGCTAAATGTTATCTAAGTCACTATAGTGGAGAGTCTCTTTTTCCTTAAATAATACATTCTATCCAACACTAGATTTCACTCGAACAAGATTCTCATGTTCATTCAAAGCAAGACAACTTTAGAGAAGGACTCCGAGGCAAGGTAGCTAGAAATTACCTCCCAGGAGGGACCATGTGAAAGGAAATGGGAATATATAACCTAAGGAAAAACAGAAATGGAGACATCAGGGTAACTCTCAAGAATCACTATGTGCGAAAAGAACCACACTTGCATCCATATATCACAAGGAAACTGGGATTAGTTTGCACAAACCCAATGGGAAAAAATTTCAGCTCTATTACAGGAAAATATTTCTCATAAGTGCAACCAGCCCACAGAGATTTAGGAGGCCCTGGAGAGTGAGTGTCCTGAAACTGGAGGGAAGTAGTGTTTCCTGACTCTGGAGGAATGCAATCAAAATATTATGAGAGTTTACAGCACAGAATTCAGCCAGAACTAGGTCCAATTATGTTATGTTAATTGCCATTCTCTGTTTAACATTTATGATCCATCATTTCTTGGTAAATCGAGATATGTTTAATATTTATTTAATAGAGTTAAAAATAACAATAGAAAAATGCATATGAAAAACCTCCAAAGGAGATGCTAGATTATGCTACTAATGGGGGATATTGAAGGGTGGTTTACTTATTAGCTAGGGAAAGAGAAGGACAGGCATGATGAATGGCCCTACGATTCTATGATTCTGAAATACTAATTTCCCTTTTGGTAACTTAAAAGCATTATACTTCATAAATGGGGAAAAAAAACCCCACAGGTTAAAGTAAGTAAAGCATCCTCCCTCTGAGCTTTCCAGATGTTTGGGGGATAATTAGATTGAGGAGGACTTGAAAGTTCATAATACTTAAGCAACCTTACTTGACTAATGACCAGTTTTCCTGTTTTGACTCATGTTTGGTCCAAATCCCTGAAAAGTGAGGGGTTCTAAAAGGCTCTGGTCTAAAGACTGACACACACTCCCATATCTTGAGTAAGTTTCTGCTTCTGTAGAAGTAGATCCGAGCTCAAATATAATGGGAGTAGAAAAGATGATGGAAGGGATCTTGCAAGTTCAGATCCTATCATTTAAATTCATAAAAAAAGTAAGATAATCCACTCCTTGGAAGTCTAGATTTCTCCTCCAAGTGCACAAGCTTACTGAAGCCCCAAGGTACAGAACCCGAGGGTACAATACCTGAAAATCCAGAACACACAGCATTGCAGAGATACTAAGGTTCTGTAAACGGATAGAAGTGATCTCTTTTCATTAAGGAACAGAACCCATTTGCAAGGATATTAATGCCTTTAAATCTCAAAAGAGTTGCATTTGGGGTGAGGGCAGGAGGCTTCTCATACAGAACCAGGAGATGACTGTTGGCTGGTAGGAGTGGGGGTTAAAGCTGTGCCACCTGGAGCAAGTCACACTGGGTGGAAACCTAAGCCCTGCCACATGCATTTTAAGTCACTTTGGAGAAGTCACTCTCCGGGCCTCACGATTCTTCTCTGAAAAATGGATGCCTTGTTGTTTTTGGCTTTGGTTTTAAAGAAATTAAAAGGGAGATGACAAGTGTAAAATTCTTACCACTTTGCTTGGCAATTTACCCACTGGTCTCTTATGTATTTGAGTTTAGGGACTATGATTATCTTATTCAATAGTACTCTGAGGACCCAGTCCTCATCTGGTGCACAGTAAGCACTCACAACAGTTTCAATTAAATAATGTCCTAAGGTCTGTTGTGTAACCCCCAAAGTAAAAAATTCTGACCCTCCTCCCTAGTCCTCATCCCTAGTGATTTGATCCCTCTTCTGACCCACAGAGTGAGACAGTAACACTGCTCTTACTATGTCCTTTTATTGTATGTCTGCCAGTTTGTCATTACCCACATCTACTGTGCGTGGCACTTGGTCCCATCTAGATGGTGCACATTGATATCACTGTCCTTGGTCATACTCCAGAGTCCCAGCCTTAGATTCTGGAATTTTAGAACCTTGTTTTCGTGGTTAGGTGGATTCTACAGTTTAGTTGGCACTGATGGAATTCAGCACAAGTAGAATCAATCAGATGTAGTAGCAAAATCTAAGAGCAACTAGAAGAATCAATAGAATCCTAACCCAGGCTTGCAGAGCACTACCACCCCCAAATAGGCACCTAAGGCAATTCTGAGTATATGGACATACTCTACCAAGTCAGTCGCCGTTCATGAGATCTGTGCTACTTCACAGAGCTGGAATTGAACACAAATCAACACAGTCACACTCCTGTCTTGGGACTGGAGGCAATTATAACCATAATTCCCAAAGACCACTCTTTCAACAGTCAATATCACCATTATAATTATGAAGTCAACAAAATGGAATTTTCAAAGTAACAGGCTTTTATAGTCAGGATATTATTAAGTATGAATTCCAAAGGAACAATTTCATAGAAGGAACAATGTTTCATTAAACATAGCAATTTGTAGATAAATTCTGCACTTAAATGATGTGAATTATGCAAACCAATCTGGTTTGCTGGTAGTAAAGTCCTTCTGTATAAAACTTAGAAATAGTTTGTCATAACTTCGCAAGTATTAAAATGGGATTCTTTTATTTTTACAAGGTAAAGATGATTATATATATATTACTTTTAACTCCTATAAAATTGTACTTGTATTGTATACTCATAGAAAAACTTCTTTCCTAGCAGCAATATTTAGTAAAAATCCTCTCTTATCTAAATCGGACTGTTCAATATGGTAGCCATTAGCCACATGAGCTATACACACTTGACCTGTGACTAGTAAACTGAGAAATTGAATTTTTATTTTAAACTTAAAATAAAAAATTTAAAACCAAAGAAATAAAATGCTTATTAAACATGACTTTGTGGTTTCAGTTGTGCTTTCTCTTTAGCAATTGAAAATTTAGGATCTGAATTGAGCTATGCAGAATGTGCAATACCTACACTCCAGATTTCAAAGGCTTTGTCTATTTCTACTATTTGAAAAGACCCAAGTTTTATATCGGCAAATTGCTGGAAAGGCAATGTTTTAGGTAAGTTGATTTAAATAAAATATGACTAAAGTCACTTTTTTCAAGTCTCTGTTTTTTTTAAATGGAATCTACTAGAAATTTTTAAAGTGTGTGCAGCTCATATTATAGTTCTACTCTGCAGCATTTATTTTGGAATCTAGAAATATCTACTTACTCAAATTTTGCATGCAATGAAGTTTATATCAGACCTAATACAAGCATCATATTTTATCAAGAAACAATAAAATATTGACTTGTGTTTGGCAGAGAGAGAGAGTGTTGTGTGTGTGTGAGAGAGAGAGGGAGAGGGAGAAAGAGAAAAGGGGGAGGGAGGGAGGGATTAACACATCAGAGTAGGGGAGGGATAAAATAGTGCAGAAAAGAACTGAATAAAAAGAGGCCTAATGTTCCAAAACTTGAGGGAAACAAACAAAAATCCTTGCTGATCTAAGAATTTGTGAAAGCTCAATCAGGATACTTACAAAGAAAACCAAGCCTAGGGTTCTACCCTCCAGCTTCTGATGACTAAAGACTGACAGGCCGTCCTGAAAGCAGCCAGAGAAGACAGACAAATGGTGTTTTGAAACAATGGTCACTGTCTCATCAAAAACAAAGGGTAGAAGAGATCAATTTTTAACTATTTAAAATGTTTTTAATCAGAGTCCTATGTCCAGTGGGAAAAAACCTTCAAGGTGGAAATAAGAGAAAGATCTGTTCGGATAGGTAGAAACTGCAAGAACTTATTGCCAGCAGATCTGCACTGAAAGAAACACTGAAGCATGCTGTTCAAACTGAGAAAGATCATAACAAATTCAAAGTCAGGACCATGGAAACTAATGCAGAGCACCAAAGATTATAAAAATGTAGTAAATAACAAAGTCTACATGTTATGCTCTTTTACAAAAAGACACATAGAAACTCAAAGGAAAAAATTAACATTTTAACACTATAAAACAGTGCTACATGCCATTGATGTAGTACATATGTTGACAGCCCCTAGAACAAATAGTTAATGGAATCATGATGTCACATAGATCAAGAGAATTAAGGACATTTCCTTGTATGTGGGATCTAAAAAGTTGAAAGAATACTGGGCGCAAGAGGGTGCAAAGACCAGGGGTAGAGAGGGATGGGGAAAGGTTGACCAGTGGTTGTTGAGTCATAAATAAGAGAAAGAAACTCTGGTGTGTTACTTCCAGGTAGGCGACTACAGATAATAAGGAACTGTGCATTTCAAAAGAGCTAAAAGAAAGAATTTTGAAAGTTTCCATCACAAAGAAAGGATAAATGTTTGATGAGGTAGATTTTGCTTTGATCATTGACATTCTATACATACATCAAAACATCACATGGAACTTCAAAAATATGTAAATTTTGTTAAGATAAATGAAAATAGTTCCTATTACAAGGAGAGTAGCAAGTAACACCACCAGCCCACTCCCTCATGGATGGGCATGTCCAGGGATCAGGTCAGGTTCCCTGGAATAACATCAGTCTCCAAATAGCAATCAGGGGCTGAAGGCAGTGGTGGGAATGCTTTCTTGGAGACAACCACAGATGCCCTGTGTCAGTTAGACTCTTGGTGAATTTCTCCCAATGGAAGAAAAGAGTTCTGAATGTTCTTGGGAGGATGCTGTTCTGTAGTGGTGCATTTTGCACCAGTGAATCCGATGGAGAGCCAAGACCTGGCTTTAGGGACATGTATATATGGTGAAAAGATCAGAAGAAGCATCTGCTCCAAGTGGGCTATTAAGCTTGAACAGTAAGCCCATGATTACTAGACACTGTGGATAATATTTATCCATGTCCTCAGTTACAGAGGATACCCTGATCCTAGATAGGAGGGAGATGGAGGGTACCCCAAAACTTGGCAGTTGGAAAAATGGGACTCAGTTGATTCAACTTGATATAGATAAATGGACTGTAAAATTTCTTACACTTCAATATGTGGAACTGAATGCATATTCACTAAACACAAATTTGAATTCTGTATTATAGAAAAATTCATTCAATAGCAAAACTCTGAGTTCCTGAATTTCTCCAAGTCTCTTCCTTAAGAGTTTTCTTTGAAGAGATACTGAACATATTCAATATCAACTAAAAGGTTTTAAGCCAATATTGGAAAAAAAGTCATCTTATATATATCATGACAATTACATCTCTGACCTGGTCAAGCAATTGTTATACTCAGAACCCTGGAGGGACTAAATGATTTTTTAAGGTCCCTGAAATAGAAATAGTGAGGTCATTATGAATGCATTTCAGTTCTTCTGAGTATGGCAAGGTTTTATGTCAGATGCGGAGGGCGGACTGAATGGATGCAATGCTTTTTAGTACATGGTCCATGGGAGATCATGAGAGTTACACCTGTTTAAAGTAACCTGAAAATAAGAGAGAAATCCAATAACACAACTGCCAGGAGAAATTAATCTAAATGTTAAAACTTCCTCATCCCAGACTCCTCCAGTTCTGGTCTTGAAAAATCTGTGGCAGAGCAGAATGCTATCAAGAGAATTGCTAGACCAATGGCACCCAGAGGAGACACCAGAAGATCTCCTTCATGACATTGAGCACCTGGCCACAGGCATAATGGCCTTAAAGTAAATCAACACACAACCTTTCCTGTGCCGAAGCTCCAGCAAGGGAGGGGGCTGCAGTCTAGAAGCTTAGAGAAACAGCCATTTCTAACTGTGCCTCCCCATGAGCACATCTGCCAACCCACAAGCATTGCCTGGGAACCACTGACCTGCTAGCCTTGCAAGTCACCAGAACGTCATCATCAAACTCCCATGGCATTGATAGGATTCAGGCATTTACAAACAAGTTTCACACAAAACATTGCATTTTCTTACTTCAGAAAATTTGTCCGTAAAGTCAGGGTGGGAGAATGAGAACAGATGATGAATATCCCTGAAACGATTAGCTGAAAATATTTAGCTATAAATTTATATTTTGAACAGCATGAATTGGAACTATGTTAATTGATTTTCACATTAAATTTTCTCTATTTAAAATGTATGGAAAGCAGACAACAGTACACTGCTGGGAGCTACTGAAGGCACCATTATTCGCTTAATAAAAAGAAGAAGATAAGCTCTGCTCTCATAATAACCATGCTGTGGTTGGGAAAGACAGATATTAATCAAATTACCCTACTAATGAACGCACATAAAACTGGAATGAATGTCCTTAAAAGAATTTTTGTTGTTGTTATTTTTTTGTTTAAATGATGAACATGACCTGGTAGTGGATGGTGGGAAGGCTCCCTAAGGCTAGTGACACTGTGCTAGATAGAAGGGGAAGATACATCTGTCCTCAGGGAACACCTATTATCCAGATTGCCCACTCCATATCACAGATAGAGTTTCAGTGTTAAGGAATCTTTCCCAGATCTCATGGCTGATAAGCACCTGGACTCAAATCCAGGACTCTCCCACCCCAGAGCCCTCACCCTCAACCATTCCATGATGCAAAATGCCCCTGCACTGCTGCAGAGGTCCTCAAAGTGCACCCCAGGATGCACCCATCAGCTTCACCTGGAAGGTAGCCAGAGATGCATGGTCTTCCTTCCCACCACAGCTCTGCTGGATTGGAAACTGTTAGGTGGGAGGCAGGCAGCAGGCAGTGACCAGTGCTTATCTTTCGAGAGGACCGTGGTACAGCCCAGTGGAGAGAAATTACACCATGGTGTTTCAAGGGTCACAATAGTCAGGGAGGTCACACAGGCTTGTCTCCTGCTTTGACTTCTGTCTCTGAACCTCCTTTCATCACATCACATGAGTGCATCTCTTCTTCCTGGACAGTTTTTCCCTAGCATCTCACTGTGCTCTATCTGAAAGCAAACCTGGTTCTTTTCTGACAATGTTGCTTCCTTGTAAAGTAGAATTTTTTTCTGGTAGAAATTAGCTATAAAAATAGGTGGCCATGACATTATGAAGCCTCAGGAATTATAAGACAAGAGCAATGAAGAGCCAGGTGGAGCAGAGGTCTCTGAAAATTAAACTAGAGCCACAATCTTGGATCTAAGTCCTTCTCCCCAGGTTTACTAACAGTTAGTAAGAAACAAGACTTACAAGTGCAATATTTAATTTAAGATTGCTACCTACATCAGCTGGAAGAAGTTGGCAATGTTCTTATTTGAATAATAAAATATTATACAAAATTGAATATACTCACATTGGCTTCAGTTGAACCAAGGAGCCTTTGACAGTGAAGCTACTTCTCTCTAAACTACCCACGTGTGTGGATGTAACAGGACACACCCACCACACCCAGGGTGAGTTCTCAGCACAGGACACTCCAATTGGTTTGCCCCTGCAGCAGTGGAAACTTCTACCAGCTGCCCATGGTAGACTCTCTGGCTCTTGCTAAACCCCACTTCTCTCAATTTCACTTTCTTCCCTTTTCAATCCTGTAGTGGTACTGTGCTTTCATTGTCTCAAATGCTGCTCACCTGGGGCACTGTAGGTATCTCTTCTGTCCATACTGCCCTCCTCATGCCCCTTTCTTCAGGCCATGTCAGCCTCTCCTGCAATCCAGGTGCTGACCACCAACTGCCCCCCCGTAAAAAATCCAAATTCCTGAGTGCCCAGACTGACATGCTCACTAAATCACTTCTCAGTATAACCTTTAGAAGCCCAAATTCCTCCTTTGGCCAGTGACTCATCATCCACCAGGAAAGTGGGACCACGGGAGCTCATTTTCCACCACAAAAGTGGGTCCATCAGAACCGTGACTCCATTCCTTATTAAAGGCTTTTGGCTGATTCATGAAATTTGCGTCTGGCCTTGTCTTTTTGTGCTAACACTAAGGGAGAGATGAAGTGACATGGACAGATCCCATATGATGTTATTGAAATGATAAATCAAACTAGTCTTCAAATTCATGTAATCCCTAGGCTTGCCTGTTAAATAATAAAGGAGATTTACTGGGTCTTTTAAGTCAATTTGAACTAAGTTTTTTTCTTATTCTTAGCCCAAATATATTCAAAATGATATTGATCATTCCACTAAGGAGGGCAGTTTGACAGTGTTCAAAAGTTTCAGAAATGTTTGTACTCTATGATCCAGCAGTTCCTCTTCTACAAATTTATCTTGAATATTTGAGCAGAGTAAAGTGTATTTATATGTACAACTTAATTCCTCATAATCCTTACAGGAACTAAATGACTAAAGTAATCTAAATTTCCACTATGTGAACAATCAAAGAGCTAGAATACGAAGGGGCTTCCAAATACCATCCAGTCCATGGGAAGTGGCAAATAACGTTCTACACATAGCCACCATGAGAGCTGTACCTGACTATGGAACATGTTGTATCAATCCATTTGTTTTTTAAAAACTACATCTTTTTCTTTAAGTTCCAAGAGCTTGGCACACATTATTACACATTTCCCATTCTGTTTACACAAATAACCAAGGAAAAGCATTTTTAAAAACTCAGGAAAATGACATTGAGCTCCTTGGGGAAGCAGGACACATACATTGGTAATGGTCAAAGGTCTTGAGTGATTCCAATGTGCAGTAAGGATTAAAAATCACAATATCATCTCCTTTATCCTCAGGACATCATGAAGTATTATTTGCTTCAGAAGTTGCACACAGCAGACAGTCCACCAAGTGAAGAGACTTCACCCTACCTAGGGCTTTTGCCCTAAAAATCATCATGTTGACAGTGACGTCATTTGCCTTGTGGGTCAACATAAAAGGAACTGAGGGGAAAAGAAAAGCAGGAAAAATCAGAAGACATATAAAAGCATCGTTGTCTCTGGACAGATAGATTACAAAAAATTTAGTTTTCATTTCTGACAAATTTTAAAAATGTTACTTTAATAAACATTCCCCCCTATTTCTTCCTGTTCTGCTGAGGAAATATAAAATGTGCTTCCCCAAGAAGACACTTAGTTATTAAAACAGCTCCAAAGCCATCAATTATCTCATAATATAGTTTTCAGAATGATGGTTTTCATTAATTATCCACATGGCATGTTCTTAAAATTTTCCCCATGTGTATCATCCAAGAAACCCAATGTTCACACACAGAGCTGAAGCTGGTGAGGCCAAGGCCTCCCCTCAGCGGAGGCTGCTGCCCTCACCACCCTCCTGGCAGACCCCACTGCTGCCTCAGACCCTTGACCTCCTGCCTGGGTCAGCACAGCAGCTCTGTCTTGAGTGGGTCCCTCCTTTCCAGGTAAAGCCCAGGGTACAAAGGCTTAAAAACCACAGATCTGAGGTAAGTCCTCCAGGTCTGGTAAGAAGACAGCAGCTCACACAGTACAGCAGTTTCTATAGGAAAGTGCCCTCAGGACCAGGAGCATGAGGGAGGTCCTCTCCACCCTCCTCCAAGAGAGCAGGTGCAGTGGGTTCCCACATGTTGAGATCTTAAATTGGTGGCTTTAAGGACACAGATCAATCTTGTACTTTTGAAGCTCTGGTGACTGGTTTGAGTTCTCCAGGCCGCTCCTTCCTGGAGGCTCTAAGGAAGAAGCTGTGGCCCTGCCTTTCCCAGCTTCTGGGGCTGCCTGCCCTTGTCTGGGCACTGCCCCCTCCTCCACCTTTAATTAGCACCAGAGACTTTAGATACCCTTCCCAAACTGCTGTATCTCTGGATCTCTCTTCCATAGTCACGGCTCCCACTGACCACCACCAGGAAAGCTTTTCTCCTTCCAAGAACTTGGGTGAAGAGCTTGGACTCATCCAGATAAATCACAGAAATCTTTTCAAGGTCCTTAATTTAATCATCTGAAAAATCCTTTTACTATGTAAGTAAGTTCACAAATTCTGGGAATTAGGACATGGGCACATGTAGGGGGACAGGGCATTTATTTTTCTGTCTCCTAGGGTTTGTGTCAATACTTTCTCTTGTCCTTGTCCCTGCATAGCTGAGAGACCACACACACTCATTCATACCAACATGCCAAAGGATGATGGCCAAGCATAGAAATGCTCACCCTGCAGAGGCCCCTGAAGTTGGATGGTGGTCACAGTGAGAAACCAGCTTTCAAAGTGGTTCCTTTAACATGAGCTGACTATTTTAAGGATGCCAGAACCCTTGACACAAGGGCTTTACCAACATTTGTTTTGTTTTGTTTTTTTTTTTCTTTTGGCATATTCTCACATACTACTGCTATAAAATACATACAAAGGAAACATTTTACAGGTATAAATACCTATATATAGCAAAAAGCAGGGATTGGAATATTTCTATTAAACCATCATGGATTTTGATTTGGGGCTGAAGAGATTAAAATGTTCATGCTGCACAGTATCACATGTGATTTATTTCAAATAGATCTTGTGGAAAAATGTGAACTCCATTACCAAGAAAACACATCATCTTAAATGACTATGGAACATGCCATCACTTTTTTGAAAACAAAAATGTAAGTCAAATTCCTGAGGGCAGAATTGTCAGGTTTCCAAGTCAAATGGCCCTTTCCATTAATAAGATGCTCCTGGCAATGTCAGAGTCCTAAGTAAAAGGCTGTGGTAATGCCCAAGGAGAGGGAGAAACGCTCCACTCACTCCAGCATCTTCTCTGCTCAGTCACAGCCGAGCTACTCAGGAGACTCAGGCAGGAGGATCGAAAGATTGATGACAGCCTGTTCAATTTAGCAGAATGCTGTCTTTAAAATTAAAATACTCAGTGGTTAGAGCACTAGCATGTGTGAAGTGCTGGGTTCCATCCCCAGGATCATTAAAAAAAAAAAAAAAAATATCACTCATAGAATATCTGAATATGCTCCCATCAGAAAATTTGTTCAGACCTGTTCTTCCTTTCTGCCAAACACAAGATTTAAAGAAGGTGGGATTATGCTTCAAATCTTATTCATCTACACTCAAGATTTTTCTACAAAACTACTGAGGAAGATTATTTGACAAACAATCCCTGAGCAACTACTGTTTATCTAACAGCCACAGCAGCTATCTCAACCTTGACTACTTTAATGTCTCTCCACACACATGCATATTTAGATGGAGGGGGAGGGAGCACGTGCCAACAGGGGGAACCCGTGACTCCAAACCTGGAGGCTCAGATAACAGTGAAAATGTCCTGGGATGTGGACTGGGATGAGATTTCCATGGCTTTCCGCACACCACTCCCTTCCTGGGAGAATCTGTCCTGAGGAGGAGAGGGGATACAGGAATAAGCACACTGCTCACTCCTCAGGTGGGTGGGGTAGTCCTGCTCTCAGAACACACAGGGAGAATCTAAGTGGAGATGATGAAGAATTTTGGGAGCAGCAGCCACAGGATGAATACGAAGGTGTCCTCACATGGGACTGAGGAATCCTAGCACCATAGCACAAAGTGAGAAGGAAAGCACAGACCCCAGGCCCCATACACTAGCAGGAAATGGAGTGATTTCCCCAGGGGCAAGAGTGGGTAAATGGTACCCCTGGAATCCAGATCCAGTGGTCCTAACTCCTGTCCTCCCTGTCTCCATAGTGCCTCTCATTTCCTTCATTATGAAGACCCCATGGACTCCTTGGAACAGAAGCTGTTGCACTCGACTGAGAGCAGACTTGCAAGCTGACCACAGGCTTTCTGTCCTACTGAGAGAAATCAGTGATTCCAAAAGGAGAGAGAGACCCGCACCCACAATTTAATAAAGAGGGTTTTGACAGAAAGGCCCTTGTTAGGCTAGTTCCCTTTTCACAGACCCTGCAGCTGACCTCTGGGTCACTCTCATTAGGAGTCAATAATGTGTAGCCCCTGCCCACTCTACTCCTCATACAGATAGAGAAAAAGCTATAAAGACACCAGGGTAGGCCTCACTACAAGAGGGTCGATGGAAATGTGCATGTTACTTTGAGCCATTTAAATCAAACTGCCATGTGCAGGATATAAAATTAACAGAGATAAATCAATTGCATTTCTATATATCAGTGATGAATCCACTGAAGGAGAAATTAAGAAAACTACCCTATTCACAATAGCCTCAAAAAAATTATTTGGGATTCAGTGTAACAAACGAGATGAAAGAACTCTGTGATGACAACCGCAGAGCACCAAAGAAAGAAATTGAAGAAGTCCTCAGCCAATGAATGATCTCCCATGCTCTTGGACAGGCAGAATTAATATTGTCGAAATGGCCATCCTACCAAAAGCGCTACACAGTTTTAATGAAATTCCTATTAAAATTCCAAAGATGTTCTTCATAGAAAAATAAAAGGCAGTCATGAAATTCATTTGGAAAAATAAGAGACCCAGAATAGCCAAAGCAATCCTTAGCAAGAAGAGTGAAGCAGGAAGCATCCCAATACCAGACCTTAAATTATACTACAGAACTATAGTAACGAAGTGGCATGGTATTGGCACCAGAACAGACATGTAGACCAATGGTATACAGTTGTCTCAAAGGTGCCAAAAATATACACTGGAGAAAAGATAGCCTCTTCAACAAATGGTGCTGGGAAAACTGGAAATCCATATGCAACAAAATGAAATTAAACCTCTATTCTCACCCTGTACAAAAGTTAACTCAAGGATCAAAACTTAGGCATTAGAACAGAGACCCTGTGCCTAATAGAAGAAAAAGGAGGACCAAATCTACATCCGATAGGCTTAGGAACTGATTTCCTCAATAAGACTCCTAAAGAGGAAGAAATAAAATCAAGAATCAACAAATAGATGGAATCAAGCTACAAAGCTGCTTCTCAGCAGAGGGAACAATGAAGAGTGTGAAGAGGGAGCCTACAGAATGGCAGAAATAATTTCTACCTGCACCTCAGATAGAGAATCAATCTCCAGGATATATAAAGGACTCAGAAAACTTTAAAAAAATCAAATAACTCAGTCAATAAATGGGCAAAGGAACTGAACAGACACTTCATAGAAGAAATAGGACAAGTATGTGGAAAAAATGTTCAACATCTCTAGCAATTAGAGAAATGCAACTTAAAACTACACTGAGATTTCATCTCACTCCAGTCAGAATGGCAATTATCAAGAATACAAATAACAATCAATGTTGGCAAGGATGTGAGGAGAAAGGTTTACTCAAACATTGCTGGTGGGACTGCAAGTTGATGCAACCATTATGGAAAGGAGTATGAAGATTACTCAGAAAACATGGAATTGAACCATTATTTGACCCCTTTATTCCACTCCTTAGTATATAACCAAAGGACTTAAAATTCAGCATACTACAGTGATGCAGTTGCATCCATGTTTATAGCAGCTCAATTCACAATAACCAAACTATGGAACCTACCTCGGTGCACTTCAACAGATGGATGGACAAAGAAAATATGGTACAGATAGACAATGGAATATTACTCAGCCATAAAGAGAAATGAAATTATGGCATTTGCCAGTAAATGGATGGAACTAAAGACTACCATGCTAAGCAAAATAAGTCAATCCAAAAAACCAAAGACAGAATGTTCTCTCTGATACGTGAGGGCTAACTCACAATAAGGGGGTGGGGTAGGGAAAAACAAATACTTTGGATTAGACATAAGGGAATCAAGGGAGGGGGATTGAGAGTAGGTAAATTAGTAGAATGAAGCAGACATTTCTTTCCTGTGTTCCTATATGCTCATTTATGAATGCATAACCAATGTAATTTCATATATGGGCACAAGAAGAAGAATGTGAAGCTGTACTCCATATATGTATGTCAAAATACATTCTACTGTCATGTATAAAAGAACAGATAATAAAAAAGAATACTATTATTTTTAGAAGGAGTTTAGTTTGTTTCTGAAATGTCAAATTAATTATACTAAAAATAAGACTTTCTTGTATATTCTTTTTTTAATTTTTTTATTTTTACAGACTTCATTTTGATTTATTGTACACACATGGGGTACAAATTTTCATTTCTATGGTTTGCTTGTATATTCTAATTGTTAAAATAAAATACTAAATTAATAGCATAAACTATCTTCTATCAACTTAATCTTCTTATAATTTGGAATAATGCTCTGAATTTCTGAGGACTTTAAAATAGTATTACAGAATAGTATTTACTCTTCTCAATAAACAGATTAATATGTATAGAATTATATAATATGCACAATCCAGGCAATAGTCATTGGAAGTATATAATCATAATTGACTTTAATCTACAGATACTGTTACATTAAAAATCTGAGTTCTAGTGCATTTTGCAAATAGTGGTATTGTATATCTGCAGCAATGAGGAAGGATGTGTGGTTTTGGGTCATTTTTCTTAATAAATTAAATTTACAAACAAAAATGAATCAAACTGCCATGTATATGCTTTGAGTATAACAGAAATTGTTGCTTGATGTCAGTTTTGAAGAAGAGTCAAAGGAAAAGTTGACAAACATCTTTATACTCTATTCAATCTGCTTAATCTTTGCATTTTTAATTCCAAGTTTATTTTTTTTTAACTTCATTGACTTTTTAAACTAGTATACTCTCTAGATAAGTTTTATTTCTAGGCAGTTTCTCAGAGGTCAGCAGCTTGTGTGTTTCTGGAACATCCTAGGAAGCACAAAGACAGCCTGTGCTGCGTATCTTCATCCATCAAGCATTGTCAAGCATCAAGTTAAAGTGTAACTTACTCTCTCCAGCACACTTGCAAAGAAAGTTTAGTTGCAAAACACAGCTTTTGTTTTGTATGGTCTCCTGCTATTTTCTCTTTCCCTGAGGGGAAAGGAGGAACCATTAGAATAAGAGGTACCCACCCAAACACTTAAATATTCCCTGGATTAATTTAGTAGATGTCAATACAGAGTAGCTCTTCCTTCCACTTTGACTGTGTCACTGATAATTCCTTCAAATAAGTCTTTCCAGGGCTTAGGGGACAAATATGTTCACAGTGATCCCCCCAAACTCTTGTACCTAAGTTCTTAAGAGGCTTCCTCTCCTTTTTTATTAGGCTAGCATGCTAACAAACTTAATATTTTGGTCTTACAATATAGGTGCCTAGATTAAAGGTCAAGCAATTGAAAAAATAATCACAACAAGACATTCCCCCTCTGCTGGACTCTGCCCTCCAGGGAACATATTCTCACCAAAATGCAATTGCTTCAGTGATTTTTTTTCTCCAGGTAAATGACAGCTTGGCCCCTCATCAAAAGATGGAGGGAAAGGGAATTTTAATCTGCTCCACCAATTTCCGCCCAGGAAATTTAGGAGTTTCAAGAAGCTTGTTGGCTTGTAATTCTCAAAGAAGAAAAAAAAATTAAATACAGAGTCAGGTTAGTATCTGCTTCTAAAATGTAAGTAACCATCAACACACCCCTGCCCACTTGTCTAGACACCATCTGCTGAATATCCCCATGGGGCTGTTTCCTGGGGAGGTGATTCACAGGAGTGAAGTTCACAGCAGCAAATTCAGGGTTGTAGTTATTAACAAGCAATCTCTCAATAAGAAAAAAAAAGACGGAAAAAAAGTCTCCTCTCCTACACCAAGGATGCAGAGAAAGGCCTTCCACATCCTCCCTTTCCTTCCTAGGGACAGAGTGAGCCAGGTGACATCCATTTCTCTCAGTCATTGTGCCACTTAGTGCCATCCTGCTTGGAATGCAGCCATGCTCCAACTTTTCACTTCCAGGACCATGTGCACCTGTGAGGACCCTCCAGTGCTCCTCTCCTCACACCTGCAGAGCCAGCCTCCCATTCCACAGCTCACTTCACAGTTTCCTAATAATCTTCTCTCCAGTGTGTGGACTATTACTTCCTGAGAATCCCCCCTAACCTCTCCTCTCTTGAGCTCCTCTTCACACTGTTGAACTCTCACCTCCTTCCTTTCCACCAGCCTCAGCTCCTCTGTCTTTGGAGACCCCTGGCTCAGTGCCAGCAGCTCTCTCTTCCTCCCCACCCAGGTCTGTCTCCAACATTTTCAGAAGCTTTGCTCCCTGCCCACCTCAGGTCATGCTGCAGATGTGACCAGGCCTTCTGCCACGTAGAAGAGAACCCCATGGGCCTCCACTGCTCACTGGTGGGGAGATGGCAGTGACTCCCCATTGAGTCAGCAAGAACTGCACACAGGGAAACTGAAGGAGCCCCTCTGCACTAACCCTGACTCAGGGCTTCTCACTCAAATCTCACATCAAGCTTCTTGGCAATGTTTTCCTTTATCACAGTCAAAACAAATAGGCATTTTATACATTCCAAGGCTTGTAATTTTTAAGGGAATTAAGAAAAAATATCATCTCAATTAAGAATACACCAAAACTCCTATCACAACTCTGTTTTCTCTTCCCCATTATTTTGCCCTGACAGTGGAAAGGCAGCACCTGATCCTAGAGCATCCACAATGCTGCCAGCTACTCCCTCTCTCCTCCTGTGTGGACCATCAGCCCTTAGCCTGTTCCCAAGCTACCATGACATACAATTCTCTTGCCAGTGGGACCTGGCAGCAATGTACCATGTGCAGGCTGATGACCTCCAGATAAAGCCAAGTTCCAATACTCAGCTCGCATGCTGTCAGGCATCTCCATGGAGAGCCAGTCAGGCACTTAGCCATCCAGGCTTGCCACTCTTCCCAACCCCCACACCAACAGCAGATGTCCCCAATCAATCAAAAATGCCACATTACCAGCATGAGGCTCTGAAAAAATAAAAATCTGATTCCAAACATATGAGCATCTCACTGTGTCACAGAATTCCGAGAGACCACCCTGGTTGCAATCATTGCTGACCCACTAGCTACCCAAATCAGAATCAGGCCCACAGTGACTAAAATTCCTGTAATTCTGTTCACTTAGCAAGACTTCCCACTGTATATTCAGTGTGTGCCTCAGACCATCTGCACGTCCTGCCCCTGTGTGCCCCTAGGTGGTGGGTTATCTTAGCAAGACCTCTGTATCTCAGCAAGGAACATGACAAACCATGACTTACCCACAATAAGGGAGAAAACTCCAATCAGCGGCCCAGAAGATCTTCGTCTCAGAAGTCATCCCCATCCTGACTATAATTGGAGAATGTGAGTTGTGAATTTCCTATGACTTACAGTAGGTGTGAGGAGGCCAGGATTGCCTCAGAGGATCCCTGTGTCTCCACAGTGAGCAACAGGAGATTGCTGGGTGGTTTTCAAAACCCCAGTGCATAAGCTTCACCTGAGCTGATCACCTGTGGATTGATAGGCTTCCCTCACAGGATTCTACTCAATGACAAACACCTAGGTGACCCCAGGGCCTGTGATGGGAACTGTCCAGCACTAAGGAGAGACCTAGAGTGACAAGGAAGCCCAGAGGGCAGGCCCTGCCACCTCAAGGGAGGCTTCTGTTCCCACCTCTAGAGCACCCTCCTCTCCTGGCTGCCTCAGTGATGACAATAATGAAGAGCTGTTGTTCGCAGAGTCCTTGCTCTGTCAGGGGCCCTGTCAGGGGTTTGACAGGAAATATTTGGTTTATCTTCAGCAGTAGATGCAGATATCCTCCCTGACTTATAAAAGAGGTCTACAGGGATTTTTCTATACTTGAGGTCACACAGCTGTAAGTAACTAAAACCAAGAGTCCTCTGACTCAAGTTCCTGACGGGGCTGCAAGAGGTCACAGCCCAGGAGAGTGAGCTCAGCGGAAGCTGTGGAAGTGGATGGTGTGAACATGGTCTTGGTCAAACTCCCTACAGATGAGATGCTGAGTTCCACATGTGGTCACTCATTTCTCATTGACTCCTGTCCTGGTGTTAGGTCTTTGTTATGGATGAGGACACACTGAGGTCCAGAGAAATGTCATCAAATGAGACTGAACATAAGAAGGCAAGAGCAGAAAATAATATGACCTTGACTGCCACTTGTAGCAACCTGCCTGAGAAATCACCTCATCATTTCAATTTACCACCCAGCAAGCCAGCCTGCTACCAGACACACTTGTAGGAACTTTGCAGCTTTTAGTAACAATTAGAAAGCTAAGCATCAATTTATGCATCATCCCCAGAAAACCAGGATTCAATAGCTAAGAGCTTCGAAGCCTCTTCTCCATTTTCAATTTAGGATGCAAATCAAACATATATTATAACCGATATCCCCCCAGGAGGCCCCTTTTCTAGTCAGCCTGACCCAACTTTCTATGCCAACATCTCCATCAAGCCTTCTCTGTCCTCCACTGCAAGACACTCCTATGCCTGTCAGCCTCTGAGTCTGCCAAACACAAGTGATGGTGGTTAAATCTCACACAGTGAGCTCTCAGTAAAAAGCCTGTGCTTGTTCTCATCGGTTGGTCTCTATCTCCTCAGTGGCCTAAGACAGCCACTCGAGGGGAAGACCTTGGACTCAGCTCCAAGCTCTGGGGCCCCAAAGTCCATTCTCTTAGCTCTGGCTGAGAATGCAAAGCCTGCTCCAGAACGTTCAGCTGGCTTCTCAGATAACTATGTGCTTCTGCCAAGCCTTTGCAGGTGGCAAGCTCCCAGACTATTTTACCAATTTCCATACAATAATCTAGCCTGAGGACTCTCAGCATGAGCACTGTTCACATTATTGTCCCTTCAGTATTTTGTCCTGGACTATAAGTGTGTCCTGCACATTGTACGATGGTAGCACATCCCTGGCTTCTGGCTACCCAGGAGCCCTTACCATCCTTACAGTTAGGACAGACAAAGCTGTCTCCAAACAGTGGCAGGGTTGGGGGTGATTGGAGCAAAGCTACTCTGAGAACCACAGATCTGGAATCATGCTTCAAAAACCTGTCATGTCTAGCTAATCACATAGAAATCATTTTAAAAATGCAGAGTGATTCAATAGGCCTGGGTGGAGGTAGCATAGAAAGACTGGGCTGGATGCAAACTTCACAGAACATTTCGGGTATTTATTCAGGCGCGAAGTTTCATGCAGGATATGGGTGATGCCAGTGGATCCACTGTCCTGGTTATAGGGTTTTCCTTCTTCCCCGCCATGTCTTTACTCAAGATGGCGCCGACAGAGCTTCTCTTCTGGGTTGTTCCTCTGCTCCACCCTGCTAATGGCATGAACTTTAGACCAATGACCAAGCTACACAGTGTCAGTTAACATAGGGAACCAATAGCTTGCTGCCCCGCCACTTACCAACAACCCGTCCCTTGAGGAAATCCCCTAGTGCACCCTATATAACCCTGGTGATGGCTCAATAAAATGGAACTTCTCCGACGGTGTGCCTTGTGCCTTGGTGTCGATTTCTTTCACTGGTGGAAAATGAGCTACTAAAGAAAGGAGGGGACTGGACTCATGTAGGTTATACTGAGAGGTGACTTAATTAATGAGTGTGTCAGCTTGGGCTTTCAGGAATTTGGGGTCTGTTTTACTGGGTGAGATGGAAGGGAGTCTGGGCTCAGCGCTCAGTCTCTGGGATTTATCTTACTGGGCCTCATGAAGGGCCTGGGGTTAGAAAAGGATTTGTTTAGGGAAGGATCAATGCTTTGGCCTCTTTTCAGAGACTGTCACTTCTGACTTGATGGATATCTCCTCCACTGGGCCTGTCTTTTCACCAGGAAAGGATCAATGTATTGCCTTCTCCTTTATTCCCTTTCCCTGGGCCACACTATTTTGGGGTTTGTCATTTTCCATATCCAACAGGTGAGGCCTGAGAGTCTGCATTTTCAACAGCTCCCAGGTGATGCCCATGTTGTTTCTGGTAGGAGGACAGCACTTTAGAGGCAAAAGTCTACATTAGAACATGTTGATTCAGAGGGCCTGGACTGGGGCTTAGGCAGCGGTGCTTCAAGTGTGATAACCCTCCTCATGTTCTAGTAACCACAGGGCCAGTGCTCAGGGTTGGGGTATTCAGAGAAGAGCCTGGAATACCGTGGAAATGCCATTGTAAATGGTGTGCAGCTGCAACAGGAGACATTGTCCCAGCAGTCCTAGGTGTGTCTGGCTTTCGGCCTCAAGGCACCATTGGAGAGAGGCCCTGCAGGAGGTGGTGTCTCAGGGCTCTGACTGCAGGCAGGAGGAACTGATTCTGGCTTCCTGGGGGCAGACATGGGCTATACTCAAGGTAAATGCAACTTCACAGAGGCTCGAGGAGGAGGTAGGGCAGGGATGCCACAGCACGGCCAATCAGGAAGACTCCTTGAATCAAAACATTTCTAGTTTTTCTTCCCTAGAAGTATTATTCAGCTTAAGACTGAGGAAGAGAGAGAGAAGAGGAGGGACCAACACATACGTACCCCAGAGAAAAATATTAGCCTGCTTTGGTATTGGATAGAGATTGATCATCATTTATTCTGCATCCTTTGCTCTAAGGGCTTGGATTTCCTATCAGAAGAATCAATATAACAATTCACTGTACTGAGATCCTTGAGCTACCATTGAGTTTGTTCATTTTCAATGTAATAATCTAACAAATAGGAGCAGGAAAACAGAATGCAGCACAAACAGAAAAAAAAACAATTTTCTCAATTGTTATTCTGATTCTCCAGTAGGAATACACCTTGAATCCTCTTGTATGTAAAAATCCAGAAGGAATTACCATTGAAAACTATCCCTGTGTTTGATACTTTATTTACTTTATCTAATTTAACTTTGATCCACCTTATGTGGTAGTTTTTTTCTTTTTTAACCTTCATTTTTCAGACCAGGAGACCAAAGCCTTAAGAATTTGAGCAATCCTTCCATATCCCATGGCCAAAGAGATCAGTCTGGGGCCCTCCTTAATTTCTCTCTCCATTCAAGTAGCAATCTGCCATTTGCTATCCTAGTTGTGGCTCAAACGTCCACACATGGAGCAGCAGTCCAGCACCACTGTCCTGAGAGCCTCCTAGTGTGTCTTCAGTCTTCCAGTTTTGCTCTCAACCAGTCTGCGCTCCCCAGAGCCACCAGAGTGGAATTTCTAAACTGCAAAGGTGATCATGGACACAGCTCCATTCTTCCCCACCCCCACTTCATGCTCAAATGCTTCAACTGTCCTTGATATCAACCTAAGCTGCCTATTTGCTCGCTAGACTAGGATTTGCCCCCTACCTTACATCGTCTCCCAACTCCTGGCTCCTTCCTCCCTTGTTCCCTGTTCTCCCATGCTGTCTTCAGACTGCTTTCCTTTCCTTCCTTTCAACAACTGTAGGCTCCAGTTCTCTTAAATGCCATTGTATGTGACTGAAATGCTCTCCCTGCTTTGTCTCCTCTCCTGAGTGAGTCTGACTTATCACCCCACACATCTCTTCCTCAGGGACACCTGTGGCCATGGCTCTATGTTCCCCTAGAACCCTGTGCTTCCCAGTCACAACACACACACACACACACTTTGTCAAGGCAGCCATGCAAAGTCACCTCTGGGATCCCTGAATGAGGAGTGGGAAATTCAGTGACTGAAGCACTCAAGACACCTGCCCACCAGCCACCCTCCAGCCCAGGACAGAGCCCCAGCCATATCGAGCAGTCTCTTCCTGCTGGCTGCCGGGCTCAGCACTTTACCAACACTTCTTGAGAACCGCATGGAGACTTTTCTACCCGTGTTCCTGACCCCCTCTCCTCAAGTGGTAGGTGTGCACTGTGGCTGATGACTCTCCCTGCCCTCTCAGGTGCCTCCACTCCCTTTTCCTTCACAAGTACATTCTCCAATAAATCTCCAGATGCCTGTTTGTCAGAGGACCACAACTCACAAGCTCATTAAATGATCTCTGCTTCCTAGAATATGCATCATGTGAAAGAAGGAGCTAAGCCTGCCTATTCGCCACTGTGACTTCCGTGCCTAGCACATAGTTGCCTCTCAAACACTTGTCAAATACTTGACAAGTGCATGCCATTAAATGAAGGTTATATAGAATGCTACTTTCTGACTCCAAAGTCCATTCTTTTTTAAATTCCCAAGCTTCTTACCCAGTGCCTCTGACCTGAGCTCACACACACATGCACACACACACATTCTCATACCTTGGTGTGATGAGATAATCAGATACAGAAAGCAATGATCTTTACTCTCCAAAAAGGTACTTGGAAAGTGGCACTAAGTCTGATCAGCAAAGTCTCTTTTTGAGGTGAGAATTAGGGAGGAGGGGAAAAGACATACATTTCTAGACATTTTGTAATAACACTCAAAACGATTAAGAGCCGGGCATGGTGGCACACGCCTGTAATCCAAGTGACTTGGGAGGCTGAGTCAGGAGGATGGCGAGTTCAAAGCCAACCTCAGCAACTTAGC